>JALIZH010032955.1:847500-1352500 GCA_030522465.1 Rhipicephalus appendiculatus
TGATTTCACTGAGGATACGAGTCCGCCCAATAAAATGTCTGTTCGTTTTTCTTCGTTTATCGCCTACCGGTCTGAGCATTGTCACGTGCAGTACGTGACAATAAATCTTCATAAAAATAAAGTGAGGACTCACAGTGGATGAGACACTTCATTGCATTGATTATCCACTTCGGCAAGTCATCTGCAAAGCATTTGCAAAGAAAGACAACTTACAAGACTGATTTCCTTCATGTTAAAGAGACAGGGCGTGCAAACATGGACGCAAACAAGAAGTTAGGACACTGATTGCCGTACTGGTGTGGTGTATAAGATTTCATTTAGCTGCGGCCGCTTCTACGTAGGACAGACGAGTCGCTGTGTTAACCAGAGGCTGATGGAACATAAGAGACTGCTAACCGAAGGCTCACCATCTAATCTATTTTTACATTGTCGAGACTGTAAGTGCACACCAAATTCGATGAATGTATAGTTTTGTACAGGCTTAGGAATGAAGAAACACGTCTTATGGCTGAGGCCTGGCATACCGATAGTAGTGGTAGTGCACGTGTGAGCCAAATGTCTGAACAGTGATCTCTCACGTAGACCATCACACGTGCTGAATTGATACGCTCGCCTCTTACCTATGCATGCGCAGATAAGCTTTTGTGTCTACCTTCTTTCACGCCACTGTGCGCCTTTTTATCAGATGTTAGTCGGCATTTATGGTGTCTTCATTTCTCTCTTGTGTACGTGTTTGCGCGCCCCCTGTCTTAACATGAATACATACCAACAAGCTCAGCTCTTTGTTATTCTAATGATTTCCTTCGTAGCTATAAGCTACATTTGACTTAAGGGCAACCTTTTTTATCAGGAACCCACGCCCACCTCATGGACATTTGGACCACTCTCTCCATAAAACTACCAAGTACATAATTAATTATGAAGTGCATAATTAATGTTCTTATACACATGTTTTTGATACAACATGCTTGGCAGCGTACAGGCACCTACTGCAAATAAGGCTTTCAAAGTGAGCCAAAAACTGGCAATTATAATCCTAGAAACCCAAACCCCCTCTAAGAGCTTGCAGAAGTGTTTCGTTTCACATCTTTCAAAACATTATCCCATCACGTAATGAACCATCAACTACAAATATCATCACTTATTATCATATCCAGTGTACGTTGCGACAGTACCAATACATTCTAGTAAGAACATCTTAAATCATTCTAACAAAGCTTGTCCTAACATGGTTCTTATAGCAACGCAAAAGTTTCCACAGATAATTTGGAGTGTGAACTTAACAATAGCAAGGCGCAAGAAATAGCTTACCCGACTTATCCAGAAGAATCACGACACCGTTGCGACTAAGCCGGTACATGTTGTGCAGAATGTCTGCTCCCGAAATGTGGAAACCATTCAAGTTTCCATCTGTGGCTTCCTCTCCAACGAGGCATCTTAGCCTGAAAGCAAACACATAGGGAAACATAGTTTTTTGTTTACAGGCATACGAAACACCACCATGAACAGAAAGCTTAGCACCGTGAAGCTGCAAAACAAGAGAATGCCCGTTAGGAGATATCATAATGCATTGTAGAATCTAATTCATCACTTTAGCTTGTCTAAACATATGCTTCTATACACCGGGAGCCTTTCTGTAGCTATGCAATTGAAGCTACATAGCCAGAGCGTGCACGTGACAATGCCACTGGATACAGCTCTAAGTTTAAATCATTGCTTTTGGGTGAGACTCAGCGCGGGGAAAACAGGACACAGAGAAAAAGATGCACCTGTCCCACGTCTTCTTTGTTTCCTGTTATCGACATGCTAAGTCTCGCCATGAATCTATACCAGCTCACCCAGTTCACCACTTTACACCACTTTCATTGCTTTTAGACAATATGTGCACTGGTGCACCAGAATATTCATACTGAATAACAGTGCAACACGCTTTTCAACACAAGAGTGTTTCACATCTGGCTCTACAGAAAATTATGTACGTCATGCGATCAATGTCACGCATGTTTTCAGGCATTCCTGTGGCACGGCAATACTGCCCTGCATGATGTGGTAAATGTAGACGTGGCTCTCTTTAGATAAACACGCATAAGAGACAAGCCCCAGCACATGCAATTACAACCACACATCCACTTGAAGGGCGACAGGCGCTGCCACTAGTTCGGCGAAAATGAGGCACAGGGAAGTGCACTTGTAGACTATGAAAAGGGTGCATTCAAGTTCTTCTATTGTCGTTATCGGCGAGATAAGCTGCTTCTTTAACCACGGCTGCTAAGCCTAACACACCGAGAATTTGATAGCGGTTCATGAAAATAGCGCAATGTAGTCACGAATACATTGCTGCCGAAGCTCCAAGACATAAATCTAAAGCAGATACAAGCATCAGTTTGTTTTCTTCAGTGAGATCATGAATAACATGAATAAATTTTTTAAAATAAAATGAGCTCATGTTTTTTTTTTTCTTTTTTGCCGTACGAATTTGTATGGGATCGACCTACATTCAAGTCAACTTACAATCATGCAAATACGGTAAACCCCCCTGCCACTGCAATGAGAAATAAACATTACCTGGCCACAACTACCGATTCCCAGATGGCTTGCATTTCCTCCCGAGTCACTAGACTGGCATCTGGTTCTTTCGAGCTTTCGGATGGGTCCTTGACCACTTCGGCAGCTAGCGGCCGGTTAGCATCTGGCTTGGCTCCAAACAAGAAAGCTAGGGCCTTGGCCGACACACGGTGAGCCTCAGGAGGAAAATTTGGCTTGTTCTCTCGAGCCAACAGAGGCGTCCGGCCGCTTCCAACCTTTGGTGCGAACTTCGCAGAAGGTGGGGTCTTGACAGGGGAATAGACGGTGAACCTGTAGAAGTGAGGAAGAATTATTTATATGCAGTTTGACAACCCAACGCAACCTAGTACTAGCTGAGAGAGTACTAGCCACGGTGTGTGTGAGGGGGTTATTCTTGACTACCTATAGTTGGATAAAACAAGTCTGCGGCATTTTCTCCTCAAAGGCGGATGCACACAGATCCAGACTAGTGGGTGTGCACACCAGAATGACATTATGGGCCAGTGTTGCTTCAGACAACATTTCTGAGTGCATGCACGGTACTATTTCTTTGGTCGCAGAGGCGCTCGCCTGCCACTCTTGATTCATCTGGGCGGGGTCCCTCCGGACTTCCTATCCAACTATAGGGTGTCCCGCACGACAGACTTGGCACCACGCATGTCCTGCCTTCTTTGTTTGTCTTCATCTGCAAAAGGATATGTCCACTGCTTGCAATAATCGAGAATAATAAGGGGCTAATGAGAACTTGAGGGGCTAATGAGAACTTGCTGTTGGTTTAGTTGGTAATATGTCATCTTGAAATTAGGCGCAACATGGTGCTCCCTGTGCAAATGTGTGTGTGACTGAGGGAGTGCCAAGTTGCACCTAATTTTCAAGACGAGGGGCGAACATTCTCAGGGGCATAATCTTGAACAAACACATGCACATTATGAAGAAACTTTAAAAGACCATGGCTGCCGCATTATGCAGAGGTTCTGGATTCTGTCCCCACTGGCAGGCTGTTTTAGTTCACTTTCATTTCCTTTTCTTTCATAGTTGCTTCACTTCCAATTAAAACCTACAAATAATGCCCTGCACGCTTCCCTTAGCTTCATTATCTATTGGCCTCGAATGGTTGTGCTTAAATTCTCAAGCAATACATGCTTCATGGGGAAGAGCTCTACTTCTATACGTGGCAACTTATTCATTTATCAAGTTTCGTTATTCTCATCGTAATTTTTACATTTCAAGTGAACATAGCTAATGCTTTCTCTGGCTTCATTATTTGTCACATTGCATAAGAGGAAAAAGAGGTGCTGTAAAGTCGGGAAGTGGTCCGTTCTCGGAGATGGACAGCTGCTCGAAGATGTGCAGTACGTCGACAAGCTTTACGTCTACAGCAACGACCGAGTCTTTATTGAAAGAGCGTGCACAATGCCAAATTTTTTATGTCATTATCAGTAATTATCATCCCAATGCAAGCAGTCATCTAGCATGCAGTTAGATCAGATGTGAACAGCACTACCGACGTGTCGCTGAAATTAAAGGACCCCTGACAGCGAAAGTTTTGTTTGCGACTTTTTTACAGTAATTTGTAGCTTTGCGTCTGGTAATGCCGAAATTGAATCGTAAATGCTCTAACACATCGTATAAATAATGCTAGCGTCGTTAATTCAGAACGATTTTGTTTCAGTTCGAAACGCCCGCCTAAACACCATCAGAAACTAGCGCCCCACAGCGGGGCAGCACCTGAGACTACATGCGCTCAAGCTTCGGTGATGCTGAACGCGCCGTTTTCAAATAGGGGCAACCGCGGACGGTGAAGAATGATACAATTTGGGTGCTTTGAGCATGTCCCCCTAAGGAAAAAGAAAATCATTCCTGGTGTAAGCTGCCAAAACCACCTTGAGACCAGCCCGACAGCAGAGCGAGAGGGGTGACAAACAGTAGCCCTCGCCGGGTGCCAGTCGGGGTATTGTGCACACCCCGAAAATGTTCTCTGACATCGACAATACTTGCTTGACCTCTGCAACGTCACGAGGGGAGCCTCTGTCTCCGTCAAACCACAGAAAATGACGATGCACCTGAATACTCGGACGAGCACTGACCTTTACTTTAAAACCAAATTAAAATATCTTAGAGGCAACGCTCGTCCCTAATAATCGGTCAAAAGTGCCCCCGCAAGCAGGAGTCTCAAACAACACAGCATCTCGAGTTTCCAAATTTGGTGTCAGGGGTCCTTAACCCTTTACTGCCGGTTGTCGCGAATTCGCGACATACCGAAAAACGCTGTCCAAGCAAATCACAAAACGCGCGCGGCCTTCAACGACGGCTCTCACATATTTGCGAGGAACAAAGCTTTGAGCATGAGACAGCTAGCGCCATCTCGGGTCAGATATTCAAAGCTGGAACCCAGTTTTGTGTATCAGTTGTCGATGGGTGCGAAGCACGTGCAAACAGCTCTCACTTCTTCGTTGTTTTCTGCCTGACTGAGGTAAGTTCAATATCCTATAAAATTTTTTCGGTATGCATGGACTCAAGAGGTTCCACACAACATGTTACGTTGTGTTGAAATATGTTTTTTGCCGCGCGATCCTCGCTTTTGTGGTATGTCGCGAATTCACGACATCCGGCATTTGAGTCAGTCAGTGGTGACTGCCGGTATGACAAGTTCGTTTTTGATTTATTGGCAGATGATGGATTCCCGCTCATTTTATGGGAAAAAATGGCTTCGCACACGCTTTCCGCCTGAAGATAAGAGCGATGATAGCTGTCTCAGCGACAGAGAAGACGACGATGTCGATTATGATCCTATGTGCAAGACCGCGCGTCTTCATCGAGCAGTGAGGATGAAGAAGAAGTGGTAGATCAACCAGGGTGCAAGGGTCACACCGTTGTCAAATGCACAAAGTGCAATGTTCACTTATGTTTGAACAAGAATGCAAACTGCTTTCTGGATTTTCACCAGCCGTGAAATGGCGTGCTCTTACCAATTACTGGGTAGAGGATGTTTTGGTGTAGATTGTTGACTGTAGGATACGGTTACTCTGAAATAAATCTTTGCCAGAGGCGCAAAGTTGCGTCGCACTGAGTAGATCTGCTTTATTGATGCGGCGATGCCATAGTTGTGTTGCCTTGAACACATCCGTGTATTGAGCCATATATTGGCTTAAGTGCCGGTTGTCGCAAATTCGCGACAAACCCAAAAGTATGCAATAAAGTTGCATTTTAGGTAATATAACTGCGGAATTGAGTAAGGGATCCTATTTACAGCCTATAAATGAAAAATGAATTTTTTTCTTGCACGCTTTCATAATTCAGGCATTAAAGGGTTAAAAGAGCAGCAGGCAGGCTCCCACAGTACCAATTTCAAGTGCACATTTTTAAGTTTGTACGTTTATTGAAGAACTGATTTACACTTTGTCGGTGCTTTTTACACCTCCTTTTTAATTATGTACTATGGTAGATACTTTAGGAATGGCACTAAAGCAGTGACAAACGACAAAAACAGAAAGTACAGGGCCATACTTGATGAATCATTTGCACACTCTTCATGAAGCACATTTGACTTCCTGGTAAAAGTTCACACCCTGCTGCAGTAGAAGTCCATGTATCAGTCATACCTGTACAGCTGCTTGTCATCTTGAATAACCTTTGGTTTGCCACTTTTCACGGCCTCTATAATCCTGTTTTCCAAGAACTTCTGCAGAAGCTGCATCGTTTGGTGCCTGAAATGCATGCCAAATTAGCATGTCAAGGTATGCACAGTCCAAACACTTTTTAGCGTATTTTATCAATAACAGAAATCTAAACAACACCAAAGAAGGTCATATATGCACTACTGCGCATAGGTGGTGCACTCGACTGCCTCCGTGGAGCAAGCTATCTTTTGTCCATCGATCTGTACTACGGCTGTTGGCAAGCTACCATGGATCCTATGGACCACAACAAGACTGCATTTGTAACACCTGACGAAAGGCATTACATGTCTTTCAGTCTCTGCACTGTCCCGGCCTAATCTGAGGGCATAACAGATTCATCTCTGTAAAGGTCTCAAATGGTCTACCAGCTCATGTTACCCAGACAACAGTATTGCTTCTTCAACAGCCTTATGCATCTTAAAAAGTGCAAAGCAACAATCACACAAGGAAGAGACACGTAAACGGGATGGAAGCTAGTTTACGTGTTTCTTGTGTGACTGTTGCTTTGCGCTTGTTAGGATGTATAAGTTCAGTAACCACCAACTTGCCCAAATTTCTGCGTCGAATTTTCAACAGCATTTGCCAGCCACCTTCAGTGCTTGTCAGCCACCCTCCAGGTGTTTTACAGCACCGGTCTTGATCTTTTAATTTAAGCATCAATTCTGGTATAATCAATTTTCCTTTGCAAGATGGCGAAACACTTGTGCTCATAAACCCTTATACATATGCCAGCCCTAGAACTATTCACAAGGAGAAAAAAAATTGAGCACAAGAACCAGAGATTTATTTTGTTGAAAGGGAGACTACCAGCTGAATTTTAACAATTGGAGCGCAAAAAGCTGCACAATGTTTGTCTCACTCTCTCCACAGTTTCACACACCTGGTGACAGCGGGTCCAAAGTTGGGGTCACCCTGCAAGTGTTCATGGAGCCACGAAATAGCATCGCTGGCCACGAAACAGTTGTCAAACGTCCTCATGTGGCGTCTGTGTTTTCCCTTGGGCATGCCATCGCGGAAGGACCTGATGACACTGTTCCACTGAAAAGTTTCAAGGCGTTTATATAAGAAACAAAAGAAATATTGGCGTGCATCGAAACATGTAATTCCCACGCCGTTTACACGTAGTTAGAAAGCAAAGTCTTACACGGGTGTTGCACGATGGACATTTGATTGCGATCGACCCCGACCAAGATCTGGTTTCTTGATCGAGATTGCCTTAATTATTCGCGTAAGATGAGGAGCCATGACTGTTGCTAAATTCGATTCGAATCGGGGTTGGTCGCGCTCAAAAATGGCCATGTAAGAACAGTGGTATCAGCCTTGAACACAAAGCAAAACGGGACGAAGTAAATTCCGCCTGTCGAACGTTGGCTGCAGCGACATTCCCTGTTCAAAGTGAAAAACGCATACGCGAAAGTAAGGAACGCGCTAAATTAAACTTCTACGAATTAATGGAGTTTAAACGCTCGTAAGTAAAAGGACCTGAGCTTCGAAGGCTCGTTTCGCGATGGAAAAAAAACAACAAAACAGTACTGATTTTGAGCAAATCATGCTGGAGAGATGACTGATCATACTTCGGCGTTCAGCAAGCTAGCCTCAAAAGCGCCGCCGACTGTCACATTCGCAGTATGCTAAAGACATGCACGCATATTACTTGTACCACTGGAAGAACACATGTAGTCGATACGGATGCGAAACAGCTGGATCAAAAGCTAATCAATGCGGCTACTTATTGAAGTCTTTACATCGAGTTTCACCATGCATATCGGTCGCACTTACCAGTCTCGTAGCTCTGTACTGACGATCCCGTGTGTCACTCATGGTCACCTATTTCCACAAAAGCGCGATATTTCGAGAAGCACCCTCGCCACTGCGATCACCTCCACACGGACATGTTTTGTATCGTGTCCGCACGGACAAAACGACGCTCGCACAGACGCCAGTTTGAAAACGGCCGGCGAGCGATCACATGGTCAAAAAACATGGCGTCGCTCAACTTTCTCGGAAGCTGATTGGACGACAGCGCCGAGGCGTTGATTCAAAAGAGACGGGTATTTTTCTTTTCCTAGCAGCAATGGTAAGTATTTCTGGCAGATATACGAGCTGTAGAGGGCGGATAGACTGACCTGGGGTGGAATCTTTGTGATATAATGCCTTTTGAGAAGCGGTTGTAAGCCGCAGTGCCCTGGGCCCGAGAGTGGCGCGGTCAGTGACGTCATCAACGTCGTCTGCTAGAGCGGCTATCCGCAAAAAATGTAGTGAAATGCCTAATTTTTTAGGACTCACTCGAAAGAACAGATCAGCAGTGACCGTCTTAATGGAGGCGAGATTTCTTGGCAACACGAGAACTTTGATGGTTTCTAGTCATACCTCTTCCTGTTAGAAGAACGGAGCGTTGGGCGAGTTGGTATTGCATTGTGAATGGCAATTTTGCGCAAAAAGGGACACACGAAAACGAAAGGAAGAACCCACAAGACTGGCGCAGTCTTGTGGGTTCCTGTTAACAATGAAATAAATGGAAGGTGGCGAGGTTTCAGACCAAAGACAAACTTTCCACGATGCCACCACCGTACCTGTTCACAATTAAACTTGCCCAACAACGTAAACTCCTGAAATATCATTACAGCTATTCTGATAATACAATTAGAGCTAGGAAGCACCACTGGTTATCGCCTCCGATCAATTAGGTACTTATGGGCGTGTGCAAACCAGAAAATTAAATGCTAAGTTCTCTACCATTTGATTGTGCTGCAAGTTAATTTATTCTTTCGGAACAGCAAGTTTCTATTTGGAGGAAGGCTGCATCACAGTGCAAAAGAATAAACAGAATACTAAAGGCATACTGCAACAGCATAGCCAAAAGAAAAAAAAAAGTGGGGGGGGGGGGGGGGTATTGAACTGGTTCAATAAGATATTCAACGGATTAAAGTCTTCAAAGTAAATGCTATTGCAAAACACACAAACTGCGGTTCCAGGTGCGGTGTCCTTGGAAGCATATATAATTACAAAATTAAGTAAATTTAAAGGGGTGCCAGTAGACACACAGCCATCTGAGGGGTTGTCTCTTGATGGGACACAAATCAACTGGAAGTGGTCCTACATTTTTGTGCCTCCATATTTAAATGTTTCCTGCTTCAACAATTAACCAAGGAAAGGTGGTCAATGCAGATTATGTGGTTTGTGATGATGCGATGTTCATAATGTTCGATTTTGGCAGAATCTAAAGAGTGTGAATAATTTTTTCTACTCTCTTGATTTTTCTGCTCTATACTTTGCTACATGCAGCAGCGTTTTTAGTCTCTCATATGTGGTGTATTCTCAACGCTTATGGCAAAATTTTAAAAATTACAACACATAAAAAAATGCAAGTTTTTGCACCCAAATTAAAAAAAAAAGAAGCAGTCACCTCTGATTCGAAGCAAGGTTCCCAAAAATTACCGACAGTCACTATGGTATGGTATGGAAAAACTTTATTTAGGTCCGTCGGGGCGTGAACTAGCACAATGCCCACGTCGGGACAGATAGGCTTAGCCTCTCCGACAGTCAGTAGTTATTTGTTATATGTAAAAACATGTAGTGTTATTGTATTTCTATTAAAGAAAGCAGTACATGTTGATGTACATGCTGTGGTGTTCAGCACCCTGTTGCCAGTCTTCCAGGGTGTCACACTAAACTTAAGTTAATTATTGTTTTCATTTGTGCCACAAATTAATTGGCAATGTGAAGTGCTACAGAGGGAAAACACGGGTGCTGTTTGTGTAAGAACCACGAAGCCATGACAGTTGCAATCACAGAGGAGTTTTCCCGCTTAACATAACATCAGAGGTCCATCTTTCCACTACGGTGGTTGTTTTTCAAAGGTAACGTATGTAAAGATGCACCACCACTTAGACAAGGCAGACTTCAAGTAGAACAGGCGACATAGTACGATCTCCGATCCTTCTAGCACAGTGTTGCGACATGGCCCCACTGTTGCCTTGAGGCACGAAAATGTTGTATCGATCAAACAATCACCTCTAAATATTAACAAAATGAATTGACTCGTATAGTTCCACCATATGATGCGCCAGGCAAATAACATACTTTACACCAGGAAGAATGTGCGGTGGGAAATCGGCAAGGTCCTCACAAACGTTGAATCTCGTATGTATCGTTGAGGCATGGAAGCATGTTTTATGTTGACTGCGACTTGATGCATTAAATAAGCAACCTGCAGTGGTGAAAAGGGGAAGGAAATAGGCTTAATAACTGTTAAAATGGTCGACAGTTAAAAAACCTTGCCTAAAACATATAACACCAGCCAAGTTAAGATGCAGGCAAGTCTGCATTTCATAACATGACCCCATCTGATGCTAGGCAGACAAAAAGCAACGTATGTCGCTTATTTCTGCGGTGTTCAAATAAGGAATAATACAAAATGCAATAAGTGGAAAATCACCTCCATAAAGACCTCCAGCATACTTGAATGCAAACTGGGCTGCACTGTTTTGCAAAACTAGTATAGCCATCTATGCACTCTTTTGCCACTTGAAGGGCTTGATTTCCATTAGAGTATGACAAAAGCCGGCAGCATTTTGGTATTTCACAAATCCCTCAAGAATGTTCAAAGGTCAGTGCATGGTTTCCAACCAGCACACTTTTTCAGATGCACATCACACACAAATTGTCACGCATAGTTACACAGCGTTGTGCAGGCGCAGATGTGAAGTGAGAAATAGGGAACAGCCCTGGATCAGGCATGACCTCTGCTGTGACTGCATGATGAAACTAGTTTATTACTTATAGCAGGACGAATAATACTCTTCTTCAAGCTCGTACAGTTCAGCAGCCATGTCGTCCCGCAGTGCCATCAATCGCTGATCACAGTCCATTTGAAAAGCACAGAAGCGCTGGCTGTTCTGGGCAATGGAGTCGTTCACAAAGGGAAAGTCATTGAGGATGAGGTACTGCTTTATGTCCGATATTAACTTCATCAACGACTCGCCGGCTCGGACCTATGGAAAGAGGAAGAAAATGGGTTGACAGATGCACATTATTAACACATATAAACACGTACAAATGCTTCCTATTCCCTTAACACAGAAATTCCTGCGCTAGGCTGAAAACTGGAAGTTCACACCACTTCGCGATATTTCCAAGTTTGGAGGCTTTCTCTATTGTACTCATGTTACTCGAATTGGATTGAACCTTTTCATTTCGAATATTCTGTCATTGGGAGCCAACTCGTTCGGACAGACAGGTATGTCTGCGCAACTTCGGCAAAAGTTTTTCTTCGAAACAGGACGACCTTGGCGCGAAATACTTACGCTGCTAAGGCTTCCCAATAGCGATGCAGCTTACATCTAACTAATTATTCCCATGATCGCTGGGGTTCTACGTCCCCAAAACCCTGATAATCTAATGAGACGCTGTAGTGGAGGGTTCCGGAAATTTCGACCACCCTGGGTTCTCTGACGTGCCCCTAAATGTAAGCACACGGACCTCTAGCACATTGCCACCATCGAAATGCGGAAGCCGCGGCAGGGATTCCATCCCGCGACCTTCGGGTCAGCAGCCGAGCACCGTAACTACCAGACCACCGCGGCGGGTCTGGCTAATTATTCGAACTCACTGGATTCTTGGCCAATCCCCCGAGGTAATTGCGAACCCTTCATTGAGGGCGACAACGTTCAGGACATCTCTGATTTGCGAGAATACGGATGAACGGGAGCGCACTTACGATGTTTGCAGCTCGTACGGTCATCTCGTAGTGGTCCTGTATTCCCTGCAGCGGTCTCAATACCTGGCCCTCATCTTCGAGCGGAACGCGCGTGGATTTGATGATCTCCGTGAAATTGTCGACCATGGATTTCATGTCATCCTTGAGTTGTTTGGTGTAGGATTTCAACAGCGCTTCTTTGCTCTGGCTGAGTCCTTTCGTTTGCGACATCTTGACGACTACTCGATGACTGTCATGAAAACGGTGCAGTAACTAAGGGCACAGGAAAGTTTGGAAAGGAATGTTGGGACTATTACAAACCACAGTAGAGCTTCAAGAAATTTACGGTAGCGGCCATTATAGACGCCGTGAATGCATAATGATGATGATAACAATAACATGGATGATGACGATGGCTATGTTGCAGACAGATTCGCGAAAAATAAATGTGGTAAAAAACATAAAAACAACTAAATGACCTGCTCATTGCCTGCACAATGCAGGTTTCTCAAAGTGGCTATTCAAAAAAAATGCCGAACAAGAGATCTGACGCACTGATGAAAGGCGCGGTTGCTTGCTCTAACCACTTTCTGCTTTTTTTTTTTTTTGGTGGGGATGCTGTAATTTTAGACGTTGTGCCTTGTATTCACTGCTGTAGTGAAGAGAGGAATTGCTGTGTGACAGCATTCTTGCTTGCTTACCACGGTAGCGACTGAACAGCGTCCCAGAGGACATATAGGTGTGCGCACGGCGGGGGGGGAGGGGGGGAGGTCCCCCGTAGTCGCGTAAGAGGGGGCGCTGATTCAGCCCCTTACATTGACATAATAGGGAGGGGGGGGGGGGGGTGCTGCGACTCGGAGGGAGGGCGCAAAGTCAGCCCCATACATTGACAGGGGGGTGCTGCGACAAACCTTCGCCCCCCCCCCCAACCCATGAAGGGGAACCCTGTGCACGCCTATGCCAGAGGATCATGTAACAATTCAGACGTTTATCTCAAGAAGAGTACGAAAATAGCACGGATAAGAGTACACGTGAAATCAAAGCACGTAACTAACGAAATTTCAGTAAGTAAAGTTTAGGAATTGCAGTCAGGGAAAACAGGACATGCCAATCTGGAACAAATCCTAAGAATGGCACGCACAGTTTTGAGATAAATGTCAAGAGTCAGCAAACTTGTGGCAAACGTGCACTCGCTGTCGTCCTCTTGCACCTTCACTTGCACTGGAACATGATGTATTTTGTCGCACACTTTATTTTATATTGATATTCCTTACTTAACTTGAAGAGAGTTACGCAGTTCTGATGGTCTTCAGAACCGACTGGGTTGAGTGAAAGATCACAATTACAGCGTCATGTTGTCGGGAGGAGCACGAGGTGTTTCACAGGCGCATGTGTCGCACACTCAGCGAAAGCTCGTGGGCAGGCTGCAGAATCACTTAAGTGATGAACATCATGAGATTGGTGTCGTCCTGACAATTTTCAAGCGAACAAGCTTTGCGAATTCACCAGCATGCTAAAGTTTGTGAATTTTAATATGTGGCAAAGTAGCAATAAACTTAACTAATGTACCTTTAGCAATTAGTCGACGATACTTAGAAGACTGTAGGAGTGGGGCGTGTTGGTACAACATGATCATGAGTGCAAATCAGTGCAACCAGGCAGGAGGAGACAGAAGAGAGGACACAGAGCTCTTCTCCCTCCTGTCGGTTGCGCTGATTCGCACTCAGTCAACGATGCATTCCAATTTCTCGTGCAAGCCCCAAATAATCCAGCTCTTTCAAAATCAGTCTAAAATCAGCCTAAAAGGAAAGAGAAAGACAGCTGATATAAAAGTGCATATATGTGGCACATGAGCGCAGCGAGCTAATTGTTCACTGTCAGTATAAGCCAATTTTCAAGGAGCACAAAGGAATGTACAGAGCAGGTGAGGCACACTTTTACGGCAATAGGAAGTTTATATATATATATATAACTACATGTATACCATCCCTTTCGATTCTGTTGTGCACTCCTGCATTATTTCATACAAGCGGAATGCGAAACCCAACTTTGTGAACCCTATTTCCAGGACTTCCCAGCAGCTGTCGTCGCCGCGCTATGTCAGCGACATTGTAATTTGGTGCACCCTTTTCTTCCTCTCGGGCGATACTGCTGCACTTCGGTTGCAATCTATCACAGAACCTAAATTACTGCAGTTCATAGAGGGAATGAACATATTGTTGTGATGGTGGCTATTGGAAAATACTGCACCTAATACTATAATGCCAGTTGCAAATAACATTTGGGTTGGTGTGAGTTGAGCGTCCTTTGTGGGAGGAGACATCCCTGACAAGTTTTCGTGACCACAAATTCTGCAAAATTCAGATAGACTTCTGCTGCTAGAATCAGAAACCTCACATGGTTTGAAAACAGTGGCTCACACAGTATATGCATTAAGCAGTGCCGACTCAACTGCCAGGTTTGTAGAGCAGTTGGCGTGCATCTTCCAGATGCAGTTATGAGACTTCCATTATTAACTATTGAGGGACACATACACGTGCCATTCTTTTCACAGTACCGCATATCAAGTAATACATCAATTAGCAAAAAATTTAAAAGCTCGTTGGCCTGAAAAGCTGCTTTTTAATGGAAACCTACCATCTACAGGAACTTCTCACCAAAATGCAATCCCTGCGCCACCCTGCAACCCATACCAGGGAGGTGATGCAAGCACATAAGCTTCTTTCCTGTTGTCATACAGTAAAATCTCATTAAACAGAATCTCCAAGTGTCAGATAAATGTGCTCCAGTTAACAGGGCTTTTACTGAGAAAGATGTGCAGATACAGCATTGTCTGTCATAAACCCTATTGTACGAACTAGGCTTTGGCTAGTTTTGGTTTCAAGCCGACACTGATGGTGTACTATAAAAAAAACATAGCTCATGCTGCTCCGCTGAATAACACCACTTGTGCAGGGTCCTTGGCACTGTGTGATAAAGATGGGATTGTGGACAGAAGGTAGGTGTCGCAAGAGAATATTTCAGAATTTTCCTCTAGAGCAAAATCCTTTAAAGCCTCCTTCTAGGGCTTTCGCTTAAAAAAGAGTTTAAAAAAAATTCCTGGAATGAGGAAGTCACCCACCTATGGGCGAAGAGAACGACGCCTGGTCGCATAATAAAGTTTATTTCTCTCTCTGTTGCAATTCACAGTAATACATATACATTTTTTGCACTGTTCAAATACAACACCAGCCAATGAGAGACTTGTTCCCATTTAAGCAACAATTCTGTTTGAGCGATTTGTGTTTATAGAGATTCTAATGCATTTCCCCTTCCTCTAAACCCGACCAGCAAAAGGAAATATATTGTTGTCATTTAAAGGGGCCCTGCAACACTGTTCGAAGTAGCCATGGAATGGCTTCACTAAAGGAGCTTATTGGGCTCATGAATCGACTGCCGCAAACATTTTTAGAATCTGTCCAGTACAAGCGGAGTTACACAGATTTGTCGCACGCTGTAATTGCTGTCTCCCTTCTCTCGTCCCGACGGAACCACTGGAAGCTAAGCATGGAGGGAAGGCACAGGGGAAGAAGGTGAGTCACGCACGCCTCGTGACCTTGAGCACTTTCTTTTTTTTTTCTTCCAGCGCACGGCTTTTCAGTGCCATCACGCATGCTCATGCGGACACGTAGCGGCTTCTCACGGCGGCCCCAGTAACTCCCGAGCGTGCCATGCTCAAATCAGCCAATGGCGTTTACTGGGCCTGTGACGCAATGATTTTTGGGTATGTAGCATCATTTGTCGAGAGAAGAGAAAGTGAGCTTTAGCTGACTTGGAGAATTTATTGTAAACTCCAGGACGCGTGCTGCGCTCTAATGTTTGGCTTGAGTGTTCTCGGCAGCCTCGACTACCGATGAGCAGCTTTTCCTGACCATGTTCAAAAAGTGTTGTAGGGCCCCTTTAAGAGTCCTTACCAGCACGCAGAGATGGGCAGTGTTCAGACATGGCATAGTGGTAGCCAGCATATAGAAAAACCGTGCAAAGTCTAATAAGGAACAAGTGTGAGCAGTTTATATTGTTCATGCCACCCGACAGGCTGCAGCATCCATTGGCCAATGTTGCACGACCACAGAAACATTTTCAATCTTCTGAAATGTCGGACAGTGTCCGCATGACTGCTGTAAACTTCGTAATAAAATTGTCTTTGCCATAGTATTCATAGATGAGATGTGTACAGCTTAAAATGTGTGCAAGTTCAAAATAAAAAGGGACACAAATAAAAAGATAATTACAACCTTTATTTGTCAATACAAGGTGCGCCTTGCATCACAGATCAAAGGTATCATTGTGGTATTATGGGTTACAGTCGGATGCCGTAGAAAAACAATCGACGAAGGATACCAATGCATATCCAAACTCTTCCAGCATAAAAGGCGACACGTCATTTCCTATTACATCCCTACGTATAAAAAATTTTAAGCGCGAATGTTTGGTCATTTCATTCTCCTAATAAAACGGCAATAATCTGAATAAAGCTGCACTATGTGCTCCTCTAAATTATGTAAAATATTACGCGATAACCCACATACCAAACAGAAAAAAAAGTATTAAAACAAGTGCTCTCGAGAAAACAGAATAAATAAAAAAAAAACACCTCCACATTGGTTTAGCAGTAATGCGTTAATGGGTAACACATTCTCATACCGTCTCCTCTACAAAGTGCAGAAAAAGTAAGACACACACGACAAAATTTCTATACTTATATTAATTGCGGAAACATCAGGCTATTGCCTCCCCCCTTTTTTTTATGTGGCCAATAAGATCCACATTTTTTCCCCACCTTCGTTCCAAGACCGTTGGGGCATTTTGCAGCAGAGTCCAATGGGTAAATTCGTTCCACTGGGAATCTCGACACAAAAAGCTTCTGCGAACAAAGTGATGCCGTAACAGTCAATGAACGAAAGCTATATAACTGCGCAACCCCCCTCACAAAACTCTGCGCCACTGCGATTTCATCGCTATATTCACAGCAAACAGCACTACTCGCTTATCGACACAACAATCTGCATTTTGTTCGCAGGCAGGCAGTATGAAAAAGAAAACGCAAGATATGAAAGAGCAACTGTCCCCTTCTGTGGAGGCTAAGGGCTGTGGAGTGAGACATATGTACACTGGAATCTATTCCTACATATTCCCAGCTTCAGCAGGCATTTCACACGATCCCATCGCATACAATGACTTTTATATCTTCTACAACGGAGCCAACAACGCAAAATGCACGCAACACCGCAACTTCCCAACGCTTTCCTTCCCAACGTCCACTAACGAGACTTCAACACGCTCCTCATCCAAGGCCACTGTAGTTTCCTGCGCACCGCTCGCGCAGCGTGCTCGATGACACAACTCCAGGTAGAGTCCGACAACACAACGTGCGGGCGTTTCCGAGGCGGCGAGATACCGTGTACCGGAGTTGCGACGACAGCGGGTCGTCGCAACGCGGAGACAGTTTTGTTTGGAGGCTCGCGGGAGTACTTTGCTCAGCTTTGTAGTGAAGAAAAATGTTCATTAAAATAACCGTCGCTACAATGTTAACACAGGGTAAATTAAAGGTGGGATGAAGGAAAAAAAAAAGGTAATAATGTGGTTGATAAACTGACGTTAAAGGAAACGAATAACAAAACCGAGCTAGAAAAGGAAGGGAAGGAAAGAGGCAGTGAAGCACACGGACGGTCTTCGCCAACGCCACAGGTTGTCACGCGTTGCTAGGTCTCGTGTGCGATGGCTTGACCGTTGGTAGTGACCTCGCTGTTGTTGAATTCCTGCGAGAGAGAGACACAATGTATAGCTGTCAGGATCGTGATCAAAATATTCACGTGTCCTCAGCTATGCTTCTCGAATAGCATAAACTGTCCTCCACCCATAAAGAGTGCTTTAAAGAGCATAGTTTGACACCCTCAAGGGTACCCGGACTAGCAACCATCCCACACTCCTCCGACAAGCACGGGTGAGTGACAAAGAGTGCAAGTGGATGAGTGTACTATCTGAACAAGAGTGAGTGGGTACATCTATGTAAGCAAGCGATTGTCTTGAAGTGTGATAAGCATAAGGAAGTACCAGCAAGGGAGAATGGTCATAGCACTGAATGAGGGTGAGTGTTTTTGAATTAAAAGGCATGAGCGAGCATTGATGAGTGACAGTAGCAAGGGTGTTCATGGCCTGCAAGAATGCGGGTTTACATACAGTCGCCGACGGATTTTTCGGACTCCAAAAATTCAGACTTGTTGGATATTTCGGACTTCATAAATGCACCGTCAAGGTTCCCATAGCACTAATGCATTTTCGCGACCGATTTTTCGGACAAATTTATGCCCTAAAGTTCGATTTTCCGGACTAAATCGCTTGTTTTGAGCCGCGCCGCTCGATTTTGAAAGCCGCCATGTTGGATTTTCTGTTGGCTTGGTTGAGTTTGGCTTCCAGTGGCTAGTTGTGTGGCCTTCAAGATCGCAAACGCGCACAATTTTCTAGTTTCAGAGGCCGTGTCCGATCTTCGTTGGCTGGCAAAACCTTTCTTTTTCGGTCAGCCTTATCGTCATCATTAATACGCCGGTAGCAGGGTTACCAGATTGGGCTATTAATAGCCAAATTGGGCTACTTTTTGTTCGAGTTGGCGTCGAATTTTTCTCTTTGGCTATGTGGCTATTTTTGGGCTACATTGCTATCGACCAGGCAAGAAGCTACAATGGTAGAGAATTTTCGTACTGGGGACCCCAGGCGGCTTACGCATGCACGCTCTTGCGTTCCTTTTACTCCGAGCCTTCCCGCAGGGACGCAAGGGCTTACTTTTGCGCATGCCGCATGGGGTTCTGCCACTGGAACGTTCCAGTGTGTTGAACGATTCACCTGGAGACGTCGTCCAAGAAAGGGCGTTACATGTCATCAGTTTGAAACCATGTTTTGATAGCTCACGTTTTTTCTAAACTTTCTTCGACGACCGCAAAATCCCGAGCAAGTTCCCCCGCCACCCCCCACAGTGAAAGATAATCCGAAATATGTGGAGGGGGGGCCCTTGCTCAGTCCCGGACCAAAATCCAAAAGAGCGGTGGAGGAGCCTCTGAGAAGAATGCACACCTGTGTTTCTTACGAAATGGGCGCGTTAAGTTAGCGCGCTCCGAACTCCAAGGGAACACACTCGAGTGCGCTCGAGTGCGACGCCTTCGGAGCTTAGCTTAACGGCGACTCGAAAAAGGCGGAAACACGTCATTCTTCCGGAAGCCGTAGGAGGCTCGAGCTCTCGTGCACCCAATGCGTGCACCGTCTCAGGGTTGGAGCGCGTAGAGCGCGCTCCGTGATCACACACCGGAAGTCGCTTTGTAACCGTTAAGCTTACGAGAGCGCCCTCCGTCGACTCGAGCGCTCGAACTCCTTAGCTTAACACGCCCAATGTTTCATTGAATGCGAATGCATTTATTGTTTTTACTGAATCGGAGGGAATCCGTCTGGCATTTCACGCGTTATGAGAAGAATGGAAAGACGTTCTTTAAATATTCCAACAATTTGTTACAACTCAGAATGCAACCCTGAGGCACCACACTGTAAAAGTACTAAGAAATTGTGCACCTATCTAAAGACTCTCAGAACTTAGGTTAGCGCGAACCGCTGCTGCAGGAGCACAATAAAAAATGGCGAAAGGGGGGTTGCTTGCTCAGTCATTAGCGCATGTTTCAAGTCTCAACGAAATGTACACTGATGAGCAAAATGTACTTTTTATTCGTTTTCTAAGCCCAATCATCGATGAATTCGAGCGAATGAATAAACTTTTTCAGTGCGAGATTAATTCCTTTGTGAAAGCTCTAATCAAGTCATCGTTTATAAGTTCTTTCGCAACCCTACCTACTACTACTTTTTGTAAATATGCTTTTATATTTCTTTGTAATTGCAGTTTTTTTGTTTTCAAAAACCTGCAGTCATCGCTCCATTATTATGGATTGAATAGCGGATTCACGCATACGACGCATACATTTGCCAGCAACAACAACAACAACAAAAAAAAAATCGCGAAAGCACCGATGAACTAATAGGCAGATATTATTGCCGGAAAGTAATTACGTAAGCGCAAAAAAAAATTATTTAAGAAACAGCTGATTTGGGCTATTTTTGGGCTACTTCAAATTTACGTGTTGGGCTATGTTTGGGCTACCTCGGAGTCCGATTTGGCGGTTTGAGGCTCGCGCCATCTGGTAACCCCGGCCGGTAGGGATCCGCTAGGCCTTTTTTTTTTTTTTTCCTCAGTGCGTTTGTTTTGCTGGTCGTCGTGACGCACGTGGTCGTGTTGGTGGTGTGTCAAGTATGTTTGGGCCGTCGTGCGCGTCGCATGTTTCGTACTGTTGCGGTTGCTCAGTGGCACGCAGTGGTTATGGTGCTCGGCTACTAACCTGAAACACGCGGGTTCGATCGCGGCCGCGGCGGTAGCGTTTCGATGGAGGCGGAATGCTGGAGGATCGCGTATGCAGTGCGGTGTCGGTGCCGGTAAAAGAATCCCAGACCGCGTCGTTAAATCGCACCGAACAGGCGAGACGTTGCATGCATCTTTTTGCGACCAGCATCAAGTTTTGTTTGCTTGGGGCCATGGAGCCACCAACTGTGCCGCCCGCAACGGTCGGCGGTAGCGATTGCCAACGCGCTGACGATGTTACCGTAGCCCAAATACAACCAAATCTGCTCGTCTCCAACCACAGCATGAAGCATGGCATTTTGGGGGGATTTTTTACGCTTCTCTGATCCAAATAAACTTCATTTTCATGTCTTAACCATTTTTTTCGGACTGTTCGATTTTTCGGACTATTTCGCGGTCCCTGCCAAGTCCGAAAAATCGGTCGGCGACTGTAATGCCCTTTCAGACCTGCAGTCGGAGCAGTAAGTCAGAAAAATCCCACACCAAAAAGTTCTAGCATCCCAAATTTGACATTAGTTTTTTAATCTTTAAACTCTTCATTTCCCTCTTCCCTAAAGACATGTACTCTGGTTCTGTGAGGGGCATGCCGCAAAGGTGTCTGCACTATCAGGCTAGTCTGAAAAATCTATTGACTGTACTTTGTCCGTAAATATTTTTTGTGTGTACTTCAAGATTCCAATGATGGCTGACACAGCATTAGAGCGAGGTATCACAGCTAACATTCATCACAACACCGAAACAGGGCAACGCAGCTAACAACAACGGCAGTAAAGCTTAGCACCAGGATAGTTCACGTCGCTATTCCCATTTTCAGGTAACTCTTCATGTTATTCTACGGTTTGTTTTTTGTGTATATAGCACTGTCTCTTCCTTGCAGTTGTGGTTTACATCATTTAGCGCCATTTATTTCGGTAAATAATGCACTGTCTTTCTCCACCTGCGGTGAAATGGCAGGTGAACGAAAAGCATTGAAATGACCAATTATTAAGGGTACCTTGAGTGTGGTTGCCACTGGAGCTTTTCCGTTTGCAGTTGCAAGTGGCAGGCGCTGATAATGCCGCCGGTGCATACTGTCCACCGATGCAAGGTACCACGTGCCCGGGAAGAGGTCCTCCAAAGGACCGACAGGCGTGTACGGTGCTGCATGAAAGTGAGACGCACAAGCTTACCACATAGCTTAAAGAACTGTCTGTTGAAATGACATGAAATGAGAGCTTGAAACACTTAAAAAAAATTGAGCCAGTTCCACGGCGTGAATATCGTCAGACAGTGAAGCTGTAAGCGCGCAAGTGTACGAGATTGGCTGGCAAGGTCAAGAGGTGTCATAAATTCACCGCTAGATCTGAAACGTGTGCACTTACACATGATTGGGCAAAGCGAGATCACATGACCTGCCACCTCAGGCAATGGTGTTACAGCGAAAGCATCACTAGATTTGCCACTGGCACAGCCCAAATCCTGCCAAGTATGCACTCCCTGTTATGTATACGATCCTCTAAAGTACCCAGATGCCTTGCCTTAGTTTATAACAGTTTATATAAGTGTAATTAACCCAATTAATGAAAAGGCATATTGCTCTGCCTTGCCTTCGTTAACGTAATTGTAATTAATGCAATTAATGAAAGTGCAAATTGCTTCGCCTTGCCTTGGTTCGCGTAAGTCTCTAATGGGTGCAATTAATGAAAGTGTGAATTGCTTTACGAATATTTTGTATTGGAAGTCATAATCATCATTTCGTTTTATTTCTTCATTCACTCCCCATCTGGTCACGTGACCTTCCTGACAATGACTACTGTTACTACTACTGCTACTACACTAAAACCCCTTAATTGCAAAATCGCCGGGCAAGCAATTTTTGTTCATTCTAGTGAGAATTTCATTGTCGCAAAAATATAAAAATATGCACCAATTACTTCGCACAACCAAAATTTTTTTTTTAAGTAGTCGCTGATCATGCTCCATTTCAATTGGCTTTGAAGGAGCTTGACGGCTAGAGCCTCGCAGCAGGCTTTGCATAGCTTTGTTGTTTTCGTGGGCATCGAGGAAAGTGCGAATGATGTCGAAAGCATCAAGTACTTCACGCAAATTTACTTGCCTTTCTTACGTTTTGTTGCTTGCTATCATCACCAACCAATCAAATGTAAACAGCAATGTTCACACCGATTCTTGTTCGCGGAAGCGTATGTGTACGACTTGTCGGATGAGCAGCGCTGCAATTTTTGAACCTCTGGGTTCCCAACTAACTCATGGGTTGAAAAATATGTTGCGGATCACCACCTGAAACTTTCGTTATTGTGGGAGTGCCTTTTAAAATCTCTTTAATGTCAACAGGTGGCAAATTCATTGAACTCTATGGACATTTGCCAGGGACGCCAGATATCTCCGTTGCCACGAGAATTTCGTTCTTGAGGGCTTTTGTTACTGAGAGGTTCAACTGTACTACGACGACAGCACAGGGCAGACTACTACAGCCACGCTGTGAAATGATTGTTACCTTGATGGTGTGTCTCCTCACGGAGCTTCATGATGAGGGCAAACTCCTCAGGGTGCTACCTTGCGGCGCTGAGCAAGCCGTGCACGCAAGTCAACCAGGCTGGCATGCAGCTCGTGCAATGCCGAGTCTGGCCCCAAGTTGTTTGTCACGCAGAGGCTGAACAGTGTTGCTGCCAGGCCGGAGCCGTATGAGAACATTCCCAATGCGCTTGCCTGCCAACTGGGACACTGGGAAGCTGTCATGAGCAAAGAGGAACAGGAATGGCTACCGTCAACACAAATGCTGAAAACATGACTAACACGGAAAGTGTAAAAAGAAATGCTGTTTACAGAAATAAATCATCACAGCAATGCAAGTGAACTGCAGGCCCACTACAATTTCGCAAAGTTAATGGGGCCCAATATTTCTGCGAAATTGAAAACACATAAAACACTCAAGCTAATAAGATTTTATTTTACCCATTGAACATCCAAAAGGATGAAATTTTTACTTGCTTATGCACTCATATTAGATAGTATGGTGCTCCTTTAATGGATTACGGTTTTAAAGGGACACTAAACAAAAGCATTAAGTTTGTATGAATTGTTAGAACATCATTCTAGAAATCTCATTCGTTTGAGCCTCCTAGCATTCGTTTGTGGACCTCCCATAAACGCCTAAACCTGGCAAACAGGCATTTAACATCGAAGTGCCATCTGCCACGAGCAACTCACCTCGCGAGGTAAGAGGCAAGGCAGGAGTACAGAGAGGGTGTATACATGTTGCCCACTTGGTTGGACACCAGGAGACTCGGCTTGGTCTTGTCCTCAAACATCTGTTGGCTGAACTTCATGAAGGCCTTCTCCACGTCTCGATCAAACACAGAGTCCTCTAAATGTACAGAGCTGCGAGAGAGAGAGGGACAGGAGTAGTAAGTAACAATCTCGTCACATTTATAATTACACTTTGCAAGAGCCCGTCCTGTGGAAAGGAACAAATAGCGTGCCTATACCGTACCATAAAATACGAAATACTACTATTCCGCATTGATACTCGCCATTTCAAAATAAGTAAGGGCCCCCCAGTGCCGGAGGCACTAAGCATGATGACATGGAGCAAACTGAACAGTATTCCATGTTCCATGGTATAGGAATAAGCCTGTAGGTTGGGTGCATTGACAAAGTTTTTCCATTTTCTGACAAAGTTTTTCCATTTTCTGATGTAGTACTTTCTTTGAGGCTTTTTCTGTAAACTTTTTTCCTTGTGCATTTTTACCTTGCACCACAGTACGTCAAATCCCTGTATTGTTGAAATTTGAGCTTGTCGGTTCACAGTCTTTGAGATGAATAGCACACAGGCAACAATGACAAAAAATGAACACACTTTTTTCTTATTGTTCTCCCTGCACTTTAAAACTAGAAAGCCCCGAGATGTCCCAGTTTAGCTTTATAATAACAATGAACCAAATTCCTACCTATCTGCCTTGGACAAACCCCACGAGTCAAACATGAGTTACCCCACAGACAGTGTGATGATGAAACAGAAGGTTACGCACTACATAACATGAAACTCAAGCTTGATTGGATGAAAACTAATTATTGCCAGAGCCTTATGTGCAAAATCACAATATGGTTACATGAGGCACGCCATAGTGGGGGGATATGGAATTAATTTTATGACCACCTGGACCTCTTTACCGTGCAACTAAATTGAAGTACAGTTAAACCTTCCTATAACGAACCTCCATACAACGTATTCCTCGATATTACTGTTTTTCTATTACCTGCTGTTACTCCACAGAAACACATGTATTTGCGGCCTCTATCTAACAAAGTGGCAGCGGAAAACACCCTTGATATGATGAATTTTCGCTGCCGTAAACCTAGAAATTTTGCCCCGAATTTTGTCATTTTGACATGAGCCCGCATTTTCTGTGGTTGCCCCGCCGACGACGAAGCGGTGGTGTCGTGATCGGCGCGCTCGAAGCCCCGGCGACTGAGGGACGAAAGCAAGCGCTCACTAGTACGTGCGGGTGTGGGTGAGGCAGGCAGGTGGACCTGCACCCCTCGAGCCCCCGGTGTTGCCGCCATTCTTGCCGTAGCAGGTGCAAGCGCGGATGTGCCCTCCCACCTCCCATCAAACCAAAAACAAAAAAAGAAAACGACTTTTGCGTTGACAGCGCCACTTTTTGGTTGCTGCAGAAGTCTCTGACTTGCATTTCGTTAAAGTGACAACAGGTGAGGCCACTAAAGGAAAAAAATTCTTGCCCCGTGTCATTACACTTTGAGTACGTGTCGCATATGTGGGGTTGCGCCACATATGGAGAGCGCTTTACCGAATAGTATTCCATGGCATCCATGTCATTCGCTCTTTGTTTTCGACTCTGTGCGAGCATGCGTGGTTTCACTGCCCACGCATGCAGTGGCCCCTGACGACATTCAGCTTTGCAATTTTTTTTTATGCGGACAATCGTGTCGTCACTACTGAGGAGATGTCAGATTAGGTGCTGGTGGAAACTGTCCGAGACCACGGTGACGACGAATCTTCGGAAGTCGACTTTGCAGTCTTGTGCTGCGTCGCGCCGCGAGTTCACTAGACCTTGAGATATGAGCATGTTTGCCAAGATACAAACACCTTATGCTTCTTGCCTTGGCTGTTGCCCTTCAGCCCACTAAACACTACAGCACATCACTGGCAAGCTATTCTGAAACCATGGCTTAGTGAGACTTGCCCCAAGATCACTCCATTGTCCGATAGGCTTACAGGCTATGTGGCTAATGCTTCGGACCAGATTTCCTTGCCATGTTCTACTAAATTCGGGAGACTTTCACAGTATTCGACCATCATCTTTCATAACAGAGCCTTCAAAGTCCAAGAAATGCTCTCACCTGAAGCCAGCTAGGCTGGCATACTTGGGGGATGTTGAATCCCGCAGAAAATCGTTGAGCACAAGCCTGGCCAGGCTCTTTTGCACCAGCTTCCCATATGGAGCGTGGAACAGCATGGCGTCCAGGTCGTCTAGGGTCACCGGCCTGTCGTGGTGCTCTGCAGCAGTGGAAAATGGTTGTGAAAATGTGAGAGTCTGCGGCCATAAAACTCGCGAAAATGTAAAACGGAGCAACAAAACAGCACAGTGGGTCATGAGGAATGCCATTACAATGGATTTCCTTTGAGATTGATTTTGTCTAGCTGCCAATCCATCATCATAATCATCAGCCTGACTACACCCATTGCAGTGCAAAGGCCTGTTCCACATTTCGCCAATTAACCCAGTCCTGTGCTTTCTAGCAACCATGTTATCCCTGCAAACTTGTTAATATTATCTGCCCACCTAACTTTCTGCCTAACACTCTCTTGGGATCCAGTCTTTTACTCTTAATGGCCAGTGGTAATCTTGCCTACGCGCTATGCGTTGCCCATGCCCATTTCTTCTCCTTGATTTCGACTAAGATGTCTTAATGTGCACCAAAAACATGGTACATTTAGTGCATGCCATACGCTTTGAAATGAGACTACCATGGCCAGGTAATGAAGCTACAACCTTTCAACATTGCAATGCTGACACTAAACACACATTACTGAAGTGATAAAATGTGAAAGCGGCTGTTTGATGTTCCAGAAGTATCCAATATTCAATTCAATTCTGGCAGTATTCCATTCAGCCTAAAAATTTGCTCTATTTCTACACCCCTATGTACAAAAGAGGGAGAATTGTAGGAGGGGTTCTTCTCTTTGTTAGATGCAACGAATGAAACCAACGGACAATTAAGCCAAGGAAAGCATAGGGGACATTTTTGTTTTTTAACTGTAGTCCAATGATTATGACCTAAATTGAAAGGAATTAAAGTGATTTCGTTGGTTGTGCCTAAAAAAAAGATGAGCTCACTGAACAATTCCCCTTCTTTCGTACTTTCATAGAGAGGGCTTTGAATCAGCAGACTTGATGCCTTAGGTACCATGCGTGGGTTTAATCATAAGCTGCGACCTCGTGAAGAGATAATGTGCCACGAGATGCGCTCTCACAAAAATAGTGTTTTACACTCGCCGCCTTGGCTACAAGTGGTGCTGTCTAACACTCCCAGGGATTAAATGCACATTAACACATAACAAAGTGGACAAGAGAGCGCCCTCTATCGTGACTCGTTTGGTCACATTAGATCATATCGGATGCATTATTTGAAGGTTGTGGGTTCAGATGCCAACAATGAAAAGAGTGCTTTTTTGTCCACTTCAATTCCTTTCAATTTAGAGCATCATCACTCCGCTAGTTAATTTAAAAAAGCAAATTATGTCCCCCATGCTTTTCTTAGCTTAATTGTCGGACGGTTTCATTCGTTGTGTCTAACACCTCCATCAAACACACATAGAAAGCACTAGCCCAGAAGCATCTACAAATGGTGTGGAAAGGTGTTATCACTGGTTATGGTGAGAACAATAAAGCTTAGGAAAGAAACCTAAAGTACTGACACCACTAACCTTCAGCGCGGACAGCTCTCGCCTTTTTGCAGAAACCGGCGTAGCACTTGTCCAGGGCTCTGCTGTAGCACTCGACCGAGAGCTTGCCATCGACACGTGGGTACTCCGAGAGGAGATCTGGCTTGTAGAAGTCATACACATGACTCATGTAGGATGACCTCACACCTGTGGAAGGAGAGAACCTTTATGATTTGCACCACAATGCTGGGCCCCTTCAATACCCAGATCCCATGCAGTTTCTAAGTGCTTGAGACTGCTGTCCCAAAATTTGATGATCTCAAGTAGCCGTACAAGAGTTGCTGGGATTGCTACAGTTTTCCCACTAACAACCAGTCCAAGGATGACCGCGTATGTACAGTAGCGCTCAATGCAACTTGCAACAAGGGACCACATGGCCTCACAAACTCAAAGATAGCGCATGGCTGCAAATAGCCATCATTTCTACAATTGAACAATAGCTTCTTGATTGGGATCATCCTCAAGTGAGAGAACAGCATTTAGTTGTTAAAATAAGGGCTAGTTGAAGACATGTGCAATCTCAGTTCATGAGGCCACGTGGTGCCATGTTGCAAGTCATGAGCCATAATAAAATACAGCAATCCCTCGTTATAATGAGATCGCTTTACTCAAAATATGGCTTTATTCGAAATTTCTTCCCGGTCCTGACCCAAACGCATGCATATTAAGCCGCATTACTCAAAGCGTGCGAAGAGCTTGACCCGCTTAGAACGAAGTGGCGAGCGGAGGCGTCAACAAGCAACGGCGACCCTTTTGAGCATGCACTGTCAAATTAATGCCACCGACGTCTTATTCTGGCACAGAACAGACCACAAAGGTACCAATCTCACGACCTATGACCGCCTAGTAACAGGTAACAAGTGAGTGTTTGGTGCCCCTCGACTGTTTACAGTCGCCAACGAATTTTTCGGACACCGAAAATTCAGACTTCATGGATAGTTCAGACTTTATAAATGCCACCACCAAGGTTCCCGTAGCTGATACATTTTCGCGACCAATTTTTGGATGAATTTATGCCATACAGTTCGGTTTTTCGGACTAAATCGCTCGTTTTGAGCCATCTCACTTGATTCTGAAAGCTGCCATGTTAGATTTTTGCGCTGGCTTGGTCAGGTTTGGCTTCCAGTGGCCAGTTGTGTCGCCTCCAAGATCAGGAGTGCGCACAATCTTCCAGTTTTGGAAACCATGCCCACTCTACCTTGGCTGACAAACGCTCCAGGGGATGCAACATTTCTTTTTCAGTCAGCGTTATCATCATCATCATCATTAACCCTTTGATGGTTTTCGCCGTACATGTACGGCAGCACCTAACAGTGCCCAAATGGTTTTCACCGTACATGTACGGCACGGCCTTTTTCTTTAAAACGCGCGCTTTTTTCGATCATTTCTCTCTCTGGGCGTGTGCTGCCACACTTCAGGAACACTTGCAATTTTTTTCATGCGCCGATGTTTCTCCGTTGTTATTTTTTATTGCTTCGCAAAGCGGCGATCCGGCAACCACTTGCGCACCCGAGCGCGTTCGCGGTTCGGCTGGTTTAAAACGCGCGCCTCTTTCCATCATTTTTCTTGCTTGACATGTGCTGCCATGCTTCGGGAAACTGTGAAATTTTTTTTATGCGCCGATGTCTCTCCGTTGTTGCTTTTTTTATGCTTCGCAACGTGGAGCGCCGGTAGTCGCTTGCGCCTTGACGCGCCCGCGGCGGCTGGTTTAAAACGCGCGCCTTTTTCGATTACTTCTCTTGCTTGACATGTGCTGCCACACTTTGGTACACGTGGAATTTTTTTCACGCGCCGAAGTCTCTCTGTTGCTTTTTTGCTTTCCAAAGCGGCGCGGCGGCTTTCGCTTGCACACCTGAACGCGCGTGCCGTGTGGCTGGTTTCGGTTTCGTCCTTCGGTTGGTTATCGCTTCTCGCGCCAGCAAAGCTGATGGCTGTCTGATTTTTAATCTATCAAAGGGTGACCGCTTGTGACTCTCTCGTTTATTGCTCATCGAGGCGCGATTACATCTGTTTCGGGAGGAGCTAAATTACACAAACGACGCCGCCGTGGTTGAGTTTCCTATTTAGGGAACTCGGAAAAACTAACTCCGTCTCGTTGGCGATAAGACGAAGGATCATTATAGCTTTTTCCCTCGTTTTGCTTTTCGGGCGGGCGCACAACCGCACAGTTTTCTTCCGTGCGCTCACTCACGCAGTTCGCCTACGCTGCGGAAGTGCGGCGCCGGTTGCTATGGTGCTAGGGGGTCGAGCGGCAATTCTTCCGATGTGGACTATTCCCAAAGAGCCGGATCTGATTCATTGGATGTCAGTTCGTCAGGCGAGCATTTACTTACGAGTTCAGACTCGGATGATGATGAAGGAGCGACAACTTGAAAGCATGCGCGATGAGGCGATCCGGATCGGATCAAAGGTGACAATTCCCCAGTGTTTAGTTTTAGAGGAAAAACATTTTCTTTTGCCGGAAAAGTACTCTGGTGCGCTTATTTTTGTATGTCTGTGAGCTACCTCTATTATAATGCATAATTTTTATTTATAAGACATCGTAAAAGCGTTTTTGTTTAGGATTTTGCTTGATGTTACTATGAATAAACCATGTGTATATAACAACACAAAATTATTTTCTTGTCACTTTACGGTCACGAAAAAATATTTTAGAGAATTTTTTTCTTAAAAAGAATGGTCTGAAGAATTTATTTCAACAATAAAAAAAATTACACATTTTTGGCACGCATTTCGCGAAAAAATTCGACCCTGAAAGGGTTAATGCGCCGGTAGGTTTTATTTTTTGCGGTCTTTTTTTCGGTTTTCATTCTGCACGTGGTAATGTTGGTTGGTGTGTCAAGTGTTTCTGAGCTTGCCATGCTCGTCACACGTTTTCTACCGTTGTGGTTGCTTTGTGGTTACTGTGCTCCGCTACTGACCTGAAACATGCGTGTTTGATCGCGGCCCCGCGGCATTCGCGTTTCGATGGTTGGTTTCGAAATGCCGGAGGCTCGCGTACTGTGCAATGTCAATGCAGGGGGGAATGCGTCGTGAAATCCCACCAACAAAACTAGACGTTGCGTGCACATTTTTGTGACCTGGCGTCAAATTTTGTTTGCTTGGTGCCATGGAGTCCACCAACTGTGCCGCCTGCAGCGGTTGGCGGCAGTGGTCGCCGACGCGCAGTCAACGTTAATTGTAGCCCGCATACAACCAAATCTGCTGGTCCCCAAGTGTAGCATGAAGCAGGGCATTATTAGAGATTTGTTTAGGCTGCTTTAATCTAAATAAATTCATATTCATGTCCTAACAACTTTTTCGGATTATCTTGCGGTTCCTGCCAGGTCCGGAAAATCAGTCGGTGACTGTATAGCGGAGCGAAAGGGAGCTGCCAAATTCCATGGTGCAGAGTGCTCGAACTGTTTATCTCGGTCATAATCGCATTGCTGCTGTCCCCCATGATAGAATCTACACGAAAATAAAGTTTCCCTGGTGCTTTGTGACGCAAAAAAAAACAAGGTCTTTTGGATGCAGTGTCCAAAAGACCGCAGGCTGACTTGAGCTGTAGCATTTCATTGGGTGCGCTGTGCGATTGGCCGTGTCAGTGTGTTATTCAGAGTGCTTTTTTTGCATGTGAATAAGGTTTTGCTTCATTGAAATACATTGTGTTTTGACTTTATCGCAGTTCTAGCGCAATTAAAGCTTGACTGCTTTAGCTTTTCTCGAGTGGTTGCTTATATCGAAGTACCGCTTATAACGAATTTTCTTGGCATCCCGCTGACTTCGTTATAACAAGGGATTACTGTATCCACACTGTATCCACACTGTATGCCTCGGGTGCGTGTTGAAGAGCGCTCTCAGCAACACAGTGCAGGAATGCAACTTCACCTTGAGTGGGCAGGTCTCGTATATTTGGCGACATTGAGAACCCCACTCTCAATGTAACTATGCTTTCCTGGCTCAATCACCTGCTTTCCCAATGTCACACAGGTACGTGTGTACAAACTAACGCATACGAAGAGCAACACTGTGTGTCACATTCGTCTGCATCCGTGTAAGCTTTAGTCCACTTATGATTAAAGAAACTGCATAGGGTGTGGACCTTGTAGTGCAAAATTAGCAGGACAAAGATGAAGCATAACGTAGACTGCTCTTTTCAGGCAGGTACTATAATCTTCCACCTGCAACATGACTTCAAGAATGTGACCAAGCTTGATTTGCAGCTTGCAATTACTGCCTTGTGCAGTGGCATTGGGCCACAATCGCCAGCATAGGCAAGCTCCATTGAAACTGTGGGCCACCTCTGGCCGCTAGAAAATGTGACTGACATGCCCTTCTGTGAAAGCCGAAGCTGTGAAGTCGGTGAGACTGCCCGAAAAAGGTAAAGCGATGTTGAAGCAAGGGGTCTGAAATCGTGTCCGACTTTACGGTGACACCCACTTTTGTGCAAATGGGAAGGACAACCCCTCTGGCAAGCTCACCTCTCTCTAGGACGAGAGCTGCGTTGGGTCCGATAAGCATGGCCACAGCACCAGCACCACCTGTGGGCCTGGCAGGGCCCGTGGCATATACAGCAATGTCGGCGGCCACCACAATGGCGTAGCGTCCTGCACAAAACCAAAGAGCACATTGCCTAGGTTAAAAAATTCAAGGTAAGTCAACTTCAGCTAAGCCTTTCATAAGTCCACTTGCAATACACAAAAATCTTTACTGTAAAACCACAAAAATGTGAATTTGAGTGCGACTGAACTGGAGTGCTCAGTTGCAAGCGGCAACAAGTATGTACACTTATACAACGAAGTGACTGACACTGCAACATGCAGGATACAAGCTTAAAACCAGAGATCACGAGATCATATAACACAAGCTGACAATTGGTACAGCCTATAAAGGTGACACCAGGTACAGAAATGTTTACTCCTATAACCAGGGTTGTAAGGATTTGCTTTTGGTAAAGCTCTTTGAAGTATGTCTCAAAGCAATTTAAAGTTGAAGTTCTAGACATGCGATGAAGATGAGGTTGACAGCCAAATGTTCGTGGTATTTCTCATGTTCATAGCATGTTCTTTATGCTATGGTAAAAATTATATGAAAACTCAGTCCTTGGGTGGAACAAGAATGTTTCTATGGCTAAACTGACACTACATCTCTTTCATTCGTCCAGTGCTACTTTCTTTAGCTATGACACACCACTCACTCTGAAATTTCAACATTATTCTCAAGCTAAGTCACAGGATAGGAGCACACATGTGATACCTGTTGTGGCAGCAGAGCAGGTAAGGTGTCGCACTGCTAATCTTGAAGACACTGGTTTGATTCCTGGCCACAGCGGCCACATTTCGATGGGGGGCTAAATGCAAGAGCACCCGTGCACTCAGACTTTGGAGGATGTTTATGAACTCCGGGTAGTCAAAATTATTCCGGAGTCCCACGCTATGGCACATCTCATAATCATATTGTAGTTTTGGATGCAGTCTAGTTGACCTCCCTACCTTTTCTATATTTCTCAGAAATCATCCAACACAAGCTGGAAATGAGCACGTGGACTGGAGTTTCACTGTTAAAATCACAGAGAATGAAAACAGATAATTTTTGGGGTCTTACGTCCCAAAACCACAATATGATTATGAGAGACGTCATAGTGGGAGGTTCCGGAAATTTCGACTACCTGAGGTTTTTAAGTGTGCACCTAAATCTAAGCACACAGGTATTCTTTTCATTTTGCCCCCCATCAAAATGCAGCCGCCATGGCTGAAAAACGAACCTGTGCCCTCGAGCTTGGCAGCGCGACACCCTACATGCTAAGCTACCACGGCGGGTCGAGAAAGAAAAATACCCAGCTGATCATATACACAATCTTTAACGTTGAAACTTAACGTTACGTTCTACTAACGTCACACGAACAAATAAAAAAAGGACATGTAAAGCGGCCAGCTTGAAAATGTATGCGCAGAGAACACCTGGTGGCATGCAATCCTCCCGTGTTGGAATGCTCTCAGGCCTTGAATAGCAAGCTGCACGGAACACAGGCCAAGCTGCACGGAACATAATCCAACATCGCCCAGAGAGTTTGTTACAATATCCAACCATGATGGAGAGTGCACTCTTAATTGCTCCTCGCCCGTTTCTGGCAGTGCGGCCCAAATTACATATAAAATAAGGTAGTGAGTGCCAACCATTACATAGCTATGTGGCATTATTTTACTATTTCCTTGGTGCAAGGTCTCAAACGTTCATAGATAATGGTACCCCGTTGGAGAGACATACCTTACAGTGAATACACAAAATGTGTGTTTGAATACTAGTCGGAACATATCTAAGGAAAAAAAAGAAGCAAGACATTCTACAGTGACAAAACTAGCTATCTTGTTAGTATCAAAAGCTAAACTAGCTTTGGTAAACTTCCATGAACTGTGCTTTGAATAATATGCGATGACATGAAAATCCAGAACGTGGAATCAGGCAATCCCAACTACCATTACACCCTTACATTCTTATGTCCATGTTTAGGCAAAAAAAACAAGAACAAATAATTTTCGAACATAAAGGCACGCAGAAATGGTTATACTGTCCACATACATGGACATGCCGCTTTCAATAACTAACCGTGGGAGATCATAAAAAAATGTCCTTCTTCATGTCCTTAACATGACAGCTATTAACGAGAACCAATTATGGGACCAAGCTGTTTTTGGATTCGAACAGGACACGTAACTATGTGCCAGCAAACAAGACATGATGCACTAATACGCTTCCGCCTCTTCGTATCTTCATTGTCGAATCGCTAAACACAAGACATTGCAAGTAGCAGCAACCTAAATCCTACTGCAAGTTTCAACACATATTTAGGGATCAAATAATTGAATTTTTGTGTGCTACGGTTAACATGCAACACAAATATGTAAGCAACTCTTCGTCTAGATCTTTTCGTCCTTTCCTTTACATTTTACCTAGGGATTAGCATTACACCATATGGACTGGCAATACATCGGCAATAAAACCATTCACTGTCTTCGTTATCCCTTTTTTTTGCCATCTATTATATCATATGGCTGTGTGTGTGCCACAAATAAAGGTTCAATTAATTCTTATGTACAGCTATTATATGTGCGTATTGCTAACAACAGCTTGTACAATATTGCTAGTCACAGTGTGTGTTGGACCAGCTCAATAATTATGCACATAATTACATACGTAATCTAGGTACGCACGCAGCTTTACGTAAAAATTTACATACATAATTATATTTATGTACATAATTCTATGTAAAAACATACATACGTAATTATATCTACGGACATAGGTCCAACTATATATCCCTACGAACATTTTCCCAACCACGTAATAAAGTTTCCTTTCATTGATTGACTGATGTAACTATATATTATGTCCCAGTCAAAGGTGATTTCCAACATGTTAGTGGCAGTGGCAGCTTACCATCCCAGGCACTGGACTCCACCCACGCAGCTGCATTGAACAGTGCTGCCGTGCCACCATAGCAGGCATTGGTCGTGTCCACACCCTCAATGTCTGTGTTGCCCGCTTCCTCAAACAGCTGCATGAGAACCGTCTTGACACTTTTGGACTTGTCGACAAGCGTCTCGGTGCCGACCTCGAGGCGGCCGATGCGACTGGGGGGGCACGCCCGTCCGCTCAAGAAGACGGCTCGTCACGGTCAGGCAGAGCGAGTTGATGTCCTCCCGGTCGGAGCAGAAGCCCATGCGGTCCTGACCGAGGCCAACTGTGTACTTGCCGGTCGAGACACCATCGTATGCCTCGAGCTCGGTCTGGTCCACGTAGAGGTAGGGGAAGTAGATCTCCATGGCAAGGATGCCGACATTCTCGGGCCAGCCGCGCGTCTCGTTCTGCTTAAAACTGGGCATCGTCTGCATGGATTTGAAAACAAAGCAGACATGAGACATATGAATCGACACAAACAAGAAGAACCCAGGCGGAAAAAGTTAAATTTACTGCTGGATTATTGAACCAGAAATTTCTCCAACTGGAGAGACTTCGGGTTCGATAATTTAGCTCAACGTGAATGAATATCCAGCTGGAACCTTGCAGTTACCAGCTGAAATTAGGCCATATTTCAGCTGGATATTCATCGACTTCGGGCTCAATCACTGTGCTATATAGTTGAATCACCGAACAGGAAATCTTTCCTGCTGGAAAGGTTCAATAATCCAGCTGGAAATGGAACATTTTTCATCCAGGAAACAAGAAGAAAACAAACAAAAAAAAACAATAGCATATCAAATAAGTGACTCAGACGCAAAAGCGAGCCAATGCAAAAATGACCAAATGCTTTATATGAGAAACCATTAAGAAGGGCAACACATTTATAAGTTGCTCGTTAACCTTTAGAGTGGGTGTGAGAATTTACTAAAACCTGTAAAGGCACAGTTTACTGCTCAGCAACTCAAACATGACATTTGGCCCTCATGTTGACCTGTGCTTCTTTGCACTATCATTAACAACCGAGTGATCACATGGGGTCCACTGCCATAACGGTGAGGAACCATGGCTCTTGCTTTCATTGTACGTCATAATAAGCCAGCTCGGTGACACCAGCATTCACCAGCGGTGCAAAGAAGCACAAGCCACCTAGTGGGTAAGGTAGTGCTTATGTGTGCCGCATGTGAAAAGAAAAAAAAATTATAGGGACTATGAAAAGTGCTGCAGTGGGGCTTCTAGATCAATTATAACCACCTAGGGTTCAATTTATGCCTAAATTAATGCACATAAGCATTTTTTACTTTTGCCCCCCCAAGAAATATGGCAATGAAGTAAAATCAAACCTGCAATCTCATACTCAGTGCCAAGGGCACCAAGGTATCAAGATTCTGCATATAATGCACTGAAATCTTGCGTGACACATAACCTGGTTCACTCGTACACTAATCAATCAAGTCATTTATAATCGGTACCTCATCTCACTCGAGCATTAACTCGAAAAAAGGTTCTGGAAAGGGGCTATGCTCCGATAAGACCACGGTGAAATTTTGGAAGAAACACCATAAATTCTGAAGGTTCAAGAAATGATAACATATTGACAAGATTACGGTGAAACTCTGAAAGTAACCCCAAGACTTAAATAATGAAAGCCAAACAGGAATGCATTGCGTTGCTTTCAGCGTTAAGGATTCCACATGCCTGTATTTTATGACGACATTGGATCACTGCCCCGAACAACGGCAACAACAGCAGAAAGGCATAAATCTGTGACCAACCATTTCCTGTAAGAACAGGAGCCAGACCAATAAAGAACCGTGAAAAAGCTGGCAGGGAACTAGACGACGCAACAGAGCTCAGCACCGGACAACAAAATTACACCTGACTCTAGCTGTAGCACTTTGCGACGTTTTCCTCCAACAGCTGTTTAAACACGAGGAAGGAAAGCACAACAGAAGGCCTTGCATGCCGTCTGGGCAGCTGGCATAAGCTGCGCACATAACAAAGTTGTGATTGACATGAAATGAGATGGGCGTTGCGGGCAACAGACTCAATTACGTGCACTGTATGTGGTTTCCATAATAAGAAATGTAGCCAAGAATCCAGAGAAAGTAATTTTCATACTGCCTTAGCTACTAAAGAGTTTTTTTCACTAGCTACAAGTTACCCAACTGATTAAATGAGTGAAGAGAGATATGTTATAAGTTTGCTCTAGTGCGAGGCATAAAACTTGTTTCGCCCAGACTCTAGCTATCTGCAGACCCTTTGCATTGCTTATGTTTCTGTACTCACTATCATGCTATAGTCAGCAATGCTAAATGACTCGGCTGGTTGTTTAAGCGAAAAGCATTTTTTGTCACCTCGACAGCGAATGACACAATGCAAATGAGGGAACGGCGTAACAAGCATACCCTCCTATTTTGTTGAAGTCTATTTATTCTGTTCATGACATTTTGCAAGTGTTCAGCTTCCAGTGCAATTGAATAGATTGTGCTGTTCCCAATACTGCAAGGGAAGCAAAAGGCACAATGCAAAGCAACAGAATGAGTATTCATGTCGTGAATGTTGTCTTTTTATAATCTGTCAGTATTTCAGTTTTCTTACTTTGATAAGTGCATCTGTTTCAATCATGGTGAGCTATACAGTTGATTAATACTATGGCGAAATAAAAAACATTAAGACTAGTTCTAAAGTCTTCTGAAGAGATGCTGCATATACCCACAGCAAAAAAGGTCTGAGCTACCGACAAATGTAAATGATATGAAGTTTAACAACGAAAAATGACAACGAAAAATTTGTTTGCCTATATATATAGTGGTTAGGTCATTGCACATATTGCGTAGCATAGTGGTGGTCAAGTTCAAACAATGCAATGGGGCCAAAAAATTGAATGAGGAAATCACTAGGGGACTGCACTCTGCATTCAATAGAAAAATTTAACCCTAATGTGAATACAAATGATAGATTATTCGCATCAATACGATGACTCTAAAGTAGTTAAAGTCAAGCGCATATTACGATCAAAAGCTGCTGAAGTTGGCACGTACACCATCGTTTACACTATCATATCAACTTCCGGTTTATATAACATCAGTTTATTTATATAAACTTACCCACTTATTCTCATTCTCTCCCCCTTCTTTGTTTAAGAAGACAAATGTTCTTTTTTGACTTGCATTGAAACCATATAAATGAAAGGCGAACTGTATTTGAAATAAAAGAAAGTGCTAAATTTTATTTACTGTCAAACATATTTCTCGTTTAGGCTAACCATGTTAAAAAAAAAATCTAACATCAATGACTTTTCTATGCTTGTGGTGACAATTTTAATGTCATCAAAAATGGAGCATCAGGCATATGTTTCTACAACAATGGAAACAGATCAATCAGAAAGCTGAATTTGTTAGGATGCCTGAAAGCAGGCCCGTAGCCAGAAATTTTTTTTCGGGGGAGGCCCACTTGTTGAAAACCTTGAAAACCACCTATTATTTATTCTCGGTAAAACACCCCCCCTCCATCCAAATTTTTTTTTTTTTTTTTTTTTTTTTTTTTTTTTTTTTTTTTTTGGGGGGGGGGGAGCGGGCCCCTAAGGACCCCACCCTGGCTACGGGCCTGCCTGAAAGAGACGAAATTATCATGTACGCTTTACTCTGCAACATACAGATTTGTACATAAATGAGTGTGTAAACAAATTATAACTCACTTTCTCACAAATTTAATGTTTTATTCAAAGAAAGTTTACTCGAACTTATTGAGCCCTTAATATTCAATAGAACAGTGTGTTGCTTAGGCAACACAGAGAATTTCAAGTATTATCAAATTGCAAATGACTTGGTGGGTAGCCCGACTGTGTTCCCAGTACGTTTTGTTCTGCTTCTACTTCTCTTCTATTTTTACTGACAGCTTTTTATTGTTTGGTCAGGAAATTTATCTATATTTACAGCAGTATGAAAGCCTAGCCACTAAGATGCAATAATGTGGTGGGTCACCCTGAATACTGAAACGAGAGAGGAATGAAACACTTAAACAGCAGAGGAAATGACTAGTACCATCTGTCCACTTGATCTACGCAGCTTAGGTATTTTGATGATGCTCCTTAACTGTGCTACAGCCTTCGCTTTGAAAGGCGCAAAAGCATTCGTGGCAGTGATTTAGTATAACTCAAAGCTGGTAAACTATCCCAGTGCCAAAAGGCTTGAACGAAATTAGTGGAGGCGTTTTTGCAATATCCTCCATAAGTGTCAGTACTGATTAGAACTCAGTTGCGTGCAGTTAACTACAAAGTGGTCCTTATCACTGTCGGTTAGTGTGCCAAGATGATAGACCTAGATATGAAGGTATCACAGAGGAAATCTTGTTTAAACATGTGTAGTACGAGCGACGATGATAAGCACTGATAGCTAACAGGAAACATGGCAAAGTTAAGATAAACGAGCTACAGCCTGATATTGCAGATAACACACAAGCTCAAAAATTTGAGTTTCTCTTTCAGGTTAATAGGAAATCAGAATGTTCAACTTATCTTGTTTTTTCTTTCATCCTGTGTGTTCAACTCGCTTACTTTCAAGCTTCCTACTGTGCTCATGTGCGGTAAAGGCTGTCCAATCAAGCTACGAAATCTAACAATGGATAAATAAGAGCTTGGATTTCCGTTTCACGTGCACCACTAACGGCACAGAAGTGAAGAGACTGCAATGTTGCTCTCATGATAAACTGCCGATCTGACACTAGAAAAAATCAAAAGGATAATAAATCTCACAGTTGACTTCTAGAAATGTCCAAGCTATTTAAAAATTAGATACAAAAGGCATCAAACACATGTGTTAGACTAAACACATGTTGCCAGTATGTACAACTGCAGATTAAGGGCTTTAACCAAATATAAGCTCACCGGACATTAGGCACATAATTGCCTTGCCGAGAATGCATTTACTGTACAAGTGCAGAGCAGCATGTAATAAAACTACAGCTCTTTCAGTATTACCATATTACATAAAATTTGAATGTTGCAACCATTTATTGCTTAGTTAGAAAAAGATTGTATTAGTCAGTGAACAAGTGGCATATTACATACCCATTAGCTGGGTGTGTGAAAAGTAATTCTCTTTGAAGCAACCTTAACCACATTCAAGAAAGCTGACAGGACACATTTGCAAGTGTATCACATCCCAGAGGTTACTGTGTCTTTGGAAAACCTTTAAGCATTGTGTGCAAGAAATTTATTTCAAGGTGTCCTGAATAAATCTGAGCCCAAAGGAAGGAGCGTTCTCAGAGTTCTAACCTTAAAGCTGTGCGATGGCAAACAGAATTGAAGACTTCCTAACGTCCCTATCTGCCGAACTAAACCTCACAATCTGGCATCATGAGAGGTCATACTTGCATATTTGTCACTGCAGGCAGCATCCACCGTTTTTAACCAAGCAGTGCTGTTATGGCATCATTGTAGTAACGAGTGTGCACATGCAAGTTACGTTAATTTAAAGATGCGTGCCTCTAGCACTCGCATTGCATCAAACGCAGATGGGAGAACAGTTTGCAGTGAAAACGACTATTTCTATTTGTAATTATGCCAAGCGGTATGGCTTTGGAAAAGCACTTTCATCGTGCCATGTGCTAGTTGCAACTATTTCATTTGCACGGCCCCACAGTGCCCTTGTCAATATAACAAGCTTTGCTCTGAACTAGTCTAGGATATCTATGCATATTCTCCAGTCAGGTTATGAACAACACGTTCTACGCTTGCTCACACTGTGGTCAGTTAATACCCATTCCAATTATAAAATTAACAACTTACTCGTTAAGCTTATGGAAAATTGCGCGAACTTTGGAATATCTATGCACAATCAGCAGCTGCAAACGCTGCAATGGCGTGATTCTATGCAAAACAAAACAGGCAAACAAAAACGCAGCAACATGAGTTTCTTGGGCAGCATGACCCGACCACATACTGTGTTATATATTGCAGTGAATGCGCTCCGTGCCAAATAAATGAGTTGTTGAAGCTGCAGCCGTGACTATTAACTCGGCGGAAGGCATTAGGTAAGCTAAGTAGTTGAGAAATCGGCACTGAATAAAACAAGGCAAACCGGAATCACGCGCAATGCGCGCAGTTCGAGTCGAACTCCTAAATGAAGGACGTATAGGAAACGTGACGTAAGTACGTACCTTTTCTTTTTTTCGAACACGCGGTGATTAATGCGAGGAAATCACGTTATAACGCCGTCCGCACTTGCAACAAACGCAACATGACTGTATAACATATTCGCGCGAGGTAAGGCAGGCTCGTGAGACCTTTCCTACGCGCGGTGCGCATTTTCTCCGCGTTTATCCTCCAAGATGACCTAAAAAGACAAAGGCCCCTGACACGCTCGAAGTAAGAAATGTAAAAAAAGAAACACGGGGCATACACAAGCTCAAAAAGTAGCGGGCCCCTCCCTTAAGAGTCATACGTCTGCAAAGCAAAATCCGAGCGAATGCGCCGCGATTTGCGGCCGGTGCGTAATAGGACTCTTCTTCGAGGCGCTGAGCGGATGACAAGAACCGCTGGCTGCACAGTCGGGTTTTAGCGGAAACAAGCAAACAAAAAGAAAAAGTACGCGCGCGCAGTTATACGTGTTAAGCATGTGTCCGTGCGAACGTATACCGTCTTCAATCACGCTCTCCTTTCGAGAGCGGCGCGCAGAAATTCCGCTCACGGCGACGACGCCAGATGGATACAGGAATAACATAGTACCGTACTACACGCATCGGGCATTTATTTAGGTTACGCGCGACCGTGACCCAGCTTTTTCAAGTTCGAGGCCGCCGCATCAAGAACGCCCGGCTCTTTTCTTTTTTTTTTTCATCCCCTTCGACAGCAGTAGTGCCCGTTACGCAGTCACTCGGGTTTTCACCGCGATGCACAAGAAATGACGCAACCTTTCGCGTGAACACATGCTACCGAAGGGGAGGCGATTCCTCCGATGTTGGAAGAACGCGCTAGCGGGGGTGCGGAAAAATTTTCGGGTCATGCTAACGACCGGTCAAATGCCGCGAAGCTCTCTCGCAGCTTGCCCTCAGATCAAAAAAGAGGCGAGCCCGGGTAAAAAGAACACAGCGGACGAGCGCCGTAAAAGTGCGAAGCGCTAAACCAGTAAAACAAGCACGCTCTCTCTGTCATGCTTCCGTAACGAGCAATAGAAAAATACAAACAAGCATGATCAAGACGCGCGTGCGGCTACAACGGGACATGGGTTTTCTTCTTTCTTTGCTTCGTTTTGTTCTGTTCATCGGCCCAGCGTTTTCTCTTTCCTCTCCTCTTCGTTAAGACGAGGGGTCCGAGCTTTTTTTCTTTAAGCGCTTCGCGAGACGCCCTTTGTTTTTGGTTTTTTGCTTACCTCGAGCGCTTGAGCATTTACCGCCGATTCCGTCGCTGGTCCCACTGCTGCACGCCGCAGTCAGCCCTCGCAATTTACAAGGCACGCGACGAAAGTCCGCTCCGACACGAGCATTCCTCCAGTTCAGTCCCTTTTTTAACTTTGCCACTACACGTAGGAGACGGAAGAACGAAACCGGAAGTATGGGTCAGACGCTTACTGAGGTTGCCAGATCAGACCCTCTGTATCGGACGCACTAAGCCGACTAGCTTACATGGCTTTTCAACAGAAAAAGCACTATAGTAACCACTGATAGTAACAAAGTATGTTGTCGTATCAATTTTTAAAAATAAATTATAGGTTTTTAAAGCGTTGACAAATGTACGCAAGACGAAGCCGCGGTAAACGAAACCGAAACCGAAAGCTTTTCGAACGCGCGATCTTGCGCTTCTTTCAAATCGACATTGTCGCACGAGTTTCGATCGAGCTTACGTGTAGCCGATAACTTTACCTTTATAAGTTGTCTGCATTGCAAACGACACATTTAGAAGATAACACGGAAACATGCAAGACAGGAAGGCTTACTTCAGCGGTTGGATTCGGTATGAAAATGTCAAAGCGATTGCTTGCTGGTGATTCGGAGAACACTTGCGTCCGGCCGTCACGAAACGCGTGCGAAAAAAGCGCGGCATCTCCGACGCACTGAAAATGCGTTAATTAGGGCTGTACTGACAGTGATGATATACTCGTAGAAAACGAAAATAGGTTTACGAGCGAAAATTTCGTTGCCACAGGGCCATTCGCTTTAGATTAAGTCAGTACTTGCTATGTACTGTCGGCCGCAAAAGTTTGCGGGATCTCCAGCGCGTGGCGGACGGCGGAAAACTGCATTGCTGCGCCGCCTACCGTGACGCGGCATAGTGTCGAGGTTATCTGCCACGGCTTTCGAGATCAGATCCAGCAACGGCGCATTGTCTAAACGCGCCGTTGCCAATCGCCGAGGCCGCGGACGATAGCCTCAACACCCCGCCGAGTCACGATAGGCGGCGCAGCAATGCAGTTTTCCGCCGCTCGGCCACGCGCTGCAGATCCCGCAAACTTTTGCTGCCGACAGTACATCATTAGCTACAATACAATACAATACAATACAAACACGGACCTGCTGTCGGAGCGTTCAACTGAGAAATTCAATCACATGATGTTCGACTAATTAGTATATTTCCCTGCATTGTTTAGAAAGCACGCCAGCCGTGCAGCGCTAGAAAGAAGAGGACGATCTCCTATTTCGTCGTTCGGCGAAATAAAAGACGCGTCAATCACCACTGCCTATTTCTAATTACCACAGCTTAGCTAGCTGGTCTACGATGCTAAATACCAATATGTAAAAAACGCGCTCGCTTAAACCCACCTTTTTTTTTTTTCCACTCCACCTAGTGTTCTTCCAGAAATCCTCAGGCGTGCCGGAGACCTTCACGTACCCGTAACGTCAAACAACTGGTCCAGAAATTCTGCCCGCACCAATTCACGCGCACAAGTTGTCGAACGTGTGAAAGACACACACGGCAGGGCGTCGTACTACGATCGGTCGTGCCAGCAGTTGTGAAACGTCCGCGCGCGCACCAAGAGCTGCAACGAAGCGACGTGAAGGAGTGATGGTTGTATCGGCGCCGAACCTCAACCGAGTCTGGGACGTGTCCCGCTATCACTGTTCGTTGCCGACTGAAAGACGCGACGCTCCAAGTCGGCTCGCCCCCTCTTTTACTTTTCTTTCACTCCGCTAGCTCCTGACGCGCTTTTATGTCGGCAACAAAGCGCGAGAGGAGAAGAAAGAAAGAACAACAAAGGAAAGTCCCGCGACACTACTGCCGCCCCCTCCCATCTCCGACTCCAAGGCCACGGGCTCGCGGAGGGAAGGAAGCGCTTCTTCGGCTGCTCGGAAAATTAAAACAAAAGGTTCACGCCGTGCTCTTTCCTTGTGTACAGAAGCGTGGCGCTTGCGTATAAATAAATATAGAATGAAGGCAATCAATTCCAGTCGCGTCGGGTCCCTCCCGAAAAGCGAACACGAAAACAAGACTAACCCTTCCGCGAGCACCGTCTCTCCAATATGCGTCACGATGAACGTCAGAACAGTGCACACACAATGGCATGCGCGCACGTATCCTCGGGACCATATATATATATATATTTTTTTTTTGGCTTCGTTTTTTTTCGGTAGAAGAGATATTTCGGTTCGGTGCACTTGTTTTCCCCCCCTCGCGAAGCACTTCCCAGATCACGGACCCAGAACGAACCCTGAATGCCATATAAGATATGCCATAAGAATGCCATATGTGTATGACTGCCATGTAGAATATAAGATATCTTCGAAATAACAACGTGTCGTAGCAAACAAGGCGTCTCATATCCGTGCCACCGCAGATGTGTCGTCGATTCAATCTTCGGTTCATGTTCCCCAGGTCTTATCTGTATGCACAAGTGGTCGAGTACATATGCGCAATCGCGAAGTATAATAATCGCCGCGATAAAAGCGTAAAGTAAAAAAAACCGGGAAATGTGTGCCCAGCTTGAAACTGCATGATTACGCGGGCGATAGATAGATGTATCTTCAAGCAAACGACATTTTGCAAACGACCGAATCGTTGTAGGAGCGGAAGCCTTGGTCAGGCCACGTGGCCTTCAGCTGCTGCTTCCTTTCTGTCGTAAACAAGAGAAATAAATTCATTCAATAATTCACTCAAATCGACAACGCGCCGTTTGGGTCCAATTTTTTTCGACTCAATTGAATCCTGTTTGATGTCATTCATTTCATTTCCTTTTTGATCAATGTCATTCGTCGAACAGTTAAAAATGAACAGGGATGAACTTTCATAATAATAATCGTTGGGGATTTTGCGTTCCAAAAACCAGGATATGATTATGAGAGACACCGTAGCGGAGGGCTCCAGAAAATTTAGACCAGCTGGGATTGTGCACACGCGCTTCTTTTGCCTCCTGTCCGCCTCGATGGAACAGTAGCTAAGGTGCTCGGCTGCTGACCCGAAGGTCGCGGGTTCGATCCCGGCCGCGGCGGTCGCATTTCGATGGAGGCGAAATGATAGAGGCCCGTGTACTGTGCGATGTCAGTGCACGTTAAAGAACACCAGGTGGTCAAAATTTCCGGAGCCCTCCACGGCGTCTCTCATAACCATATCGTGGTTTTGGGACGTAAAACCCCAGATATTATTATTCTTTTGCCTCCATCCCAATGCGGCCGCCGCGGCCGAGATTTCGATGCCGCGACCTTCAGGTCAGCAGTCAAGCACCATGACCTCTAGACCACCAATAGGGAATTTCAGAAATTGATCTAGTAACGGTAATGATTGCAATAAGATATTTTGTAATGGGTTTAAAACGGCTCTCTACTGCGGCACACAAGTAATATGTACTCACCACGGTACTATCTGCATCACTCAAAAAGTGGTCCTGCAGGACCACTTTTTGAATGGGCGCTGCACTTTGCGTGAGCCTATGTGGCGATGCGACGAGGCCGACGCAAGTGTTGACTACGCGTAGGATAAAGGCGGTGGTCACGAGAGGAGAAGGAGGCGTCAGGGAAGAGTGCTATGCACCTGATGCTATGCCACCGATTCGTCTGTCGTCGGCATCTCTCGATGGCATCCTCACGTGGTCCACTCGGTAGAACTTCCTGCAAGACGGCTTGTCTCACCTGTCTGCATTCCCTTCTTCTTTAAGAAGGCTCCCCGATTCCACGAAACAGTACCGGAACATGATGCTTCATCCGCGACACGCCTTCTGGAGGCAAAACTGACATTGCAGAAACGACAGGGAAGGCTTGGGTTTCACTTATGGCGCATTAGGTAAGCAGATGGCCAGCATAATGATGGGAAAACGCGCTGCGCAAGCGCTAGCAATTATTCTTTTTTTTAAATTAATGTTCTTGCAGAGTTAATTGGTTCTTTCATATGAGTGGTATAGCGGCCAAGTGTTGCACCAAGGGTGGCCAATCCCTGTCTGGCCAGGGCGTGCATTACTGGCTGTGGTCCCCAGTAGGCCGCACCCAAGACCTCTTCATGCAATTCCATTAACACGCGTTTTTTTTAATCCGGTAGCGAATTACGCGGTATACCGGGATTCGAACGACAGACCTCTTGCATGCGATGCTGATGCTCTACCTCTACGCCATTGTTGCGTCATCGTTACCCTGCAGTGGGCGTAGTCAGGCTGATGATGATGACGATGTTCTTGCAGAGCCAACTTGGCGCACCTGCTCGCCGACGCACTCTAGGAATTTCAGGCATTTGGGCAAGGAGTTGACGAAAGCAGTGCCTGTCAAGCTTTTTTTTTTTTTCGTATTTTAAAGAATTGGCTGAGAGCGGCGCCATAGCCAAGTTCACGTTTGCAAATGTACTGTGTATCATGGCCATGGAACGCGCTACATAAAACCTCGATATAACGAATTATCGGTTATAACGAAGTCAGTTGAGAACAGTCTCGTTATACATACAGTGTTACTAACATACGTTTATAACGCTTTTTTGTGCCAGACGTACGTGACATTGTTACAGTGAGGTTTGAGTGTAGTGCCATAATGCATACTGATTTCCAGTAGCGTAGCCAGAAATTTTTTTCGGGGGGGGGGGGGGGGGGGGTTCAACCATACTTTATGTATGTTCGTGCGTGCGTTTGTATGTGTGCGTGCATATATACGCAAGCAAAACTGAAAAATTTCGGGGGGGGGTTTGAACCCCCCCCCCCCTCCCCCTTGGCTACGCCCCTGCTGATTTCTTTTCTCTCTTTTACTGTTTCTCTGCTGGCTCGGCAGAATGCTTTCTGGTAAAAAGTGAGGGATGGTGAAGGAACCTTTGGGTCCTTGGAACCCCGAAGGTTCCAAGGACCCGAAGAGGGAAATATGTCTCGGACTCTCGCAGCACTTTTGAACCTTCTGCTGCTCAAAGCAAGGTCGCGGGTTGGACACCCAGCGACAGCATTTCGATGTAGGTGGAACGCAAATATGCTCATGTACTCCAATCAACAAATTTTTCTAGGTATTAAAGTTGGCATGCAGCACTTTGAATAAATGATAATACACATCGAAGTTGTATATAGTATCAGCAAAAAGTAAGGAGGAACCTAGGGGATTTTTAATAGCCGCAGCCACATGAAGTTAACAGACAAGAAAAGTATACGGGAAGATAATTGAGAGTCCCATTAAAATGTAAAATAATAAGGAAAATGAAAACGAACGAAAACTCTACTGCGCTCTCTGACAAACGGACCAACTTCTATCCGCATTTACACACGTGCGTTGCTCTACTAACTCCAGCTACACAGGCAGCCATGTTCCCGCTATTTTGGATGTTTTCAAAATGTGCGCTAAATGTGGGCCTGGAATGTTAGCCAGCACCACTTATGATCGTGGCAGAGGATGTGGGACGTCCTTTCAGTCACAGGTTGCACGCCGTACGCGTACGCTTAAGACTTTTGTGAACCCTCACAGAAGAGCCTTTAGAGCAACAGCTGTGTCACCAGCTACAGAATATGATAGTTCACTAACGGCAACGGGAACTGTGAAACGCACGCTTCCAGTTGGGTTTTTGTATATGATCTGCCGGAGTAGAACAATATACAATTGTCTTCGAAAGTGTCTGCGCGTCAGTAGATGCCTTGAAATCTGGCTTCTCCACCATAAGAGTCTTTCTGGAAGGGAGCCCGTTTTACAGGCTACATGCCTGCAAGTTCGAAAGGTGATGGTGGTGGTGGAGAGAGAGAGAGGGCGAATTTATTAGAAGAAGCTTGTAGAGCGGTCGGCCTGATCTTGTGCGCTCTTGCCCGCTACTCTGCACAGGGGAAAAGAGAAAGGGGGATAATAGCGATGAAGGTGGTGATGGGACAGGAAGAGGTGATGCGTATATACAATAACCACCTAACACCATGGTTTTCTAAAAGTCCATAGTGTGAAGTCCAGTATTCTTCAGCAAATCTATAAATACCCTTGTAACAGTTGTTGATGCTGTGTGGTCGGACATTGCGGACAATAGTTTTAATTTCACTTAGAGTTTCCACACCGATGCCAGCCAACGTCGAAACAGTAATGTTGCTACGGACGAACTCCGAGTGGTCAGAAGTTCTTGAATTGCGGCGGGGGAGGCGTCCAGGGCTCCTCTTGCGGCTGCCGCTCTACATGCCCGGTAAACCAAACTCAGCTGATCGTCCACTCTCACGCTGGCCAGCAGCTCCTTCCGTCATTCCAGTGCGGTGTGTTTTTAAGTCGAAAGCCTTACCCCCGAATGCAGAGATACTCGACTTCCGTCAGTAGATATCAAAGAAGCTTTGCCGCTCGCCATAAATCATTCTCGAACTTGCGTATGATTTGCGAGCGACTTAATGGGCTCGTTCGAAGTCCGCTCAAGTTTCAGGTCTGCTGCGGAAATGAAGTCAAGACACCACGAACGCCAACTTTGTTACTCAAAGTTTGACGAGGATATGCAAATTAAGATACGTGGCGGTTCGGATTTGGCTCCAAGTGAAGTTCAGGCAACGCAGTTGCTGAAGTATGATGCTCCTCGCAGGCATGTCCTCTCAGCACATATTCGATTATGATATTAAAACGATGAGAAAACCGCATAGCCAACGCCACTCTGATTAAATTATCTTTTTACCTATTGTAGAAAATGTGTGCACATCGGCGGCATTGATACCTGTACACCGTGATTCTGTGATAAGTCGTTGTTCGAGTGGTAAGCATGGGCTAGTTGCATGACTTCTGTGGAGGTTCATGTTAAACGAAAAGTCACGTTTGCCGTTTACTTTCTCCGTGCAAGGCCGTGGCTTTTTAGTTCCCATATCGTCCCTTGACTCCGAGTCGACCGCGTGATGTCACGGTATGCGGATATTTGCAGGGACAACAGCGTCCGGAATGTCCCCAGCTCTCGAAGACTTTACAGCAGGGCGCTCTTTTCCAACTCGTAAACGAACAAACCAACGCACCTTTTTTTTCAAGGCTCCAACAGCGCGACTAAACACGCAGGGAGGAGACAGAACACACTGTGCTCTACCGTCTCATTTTCCTTCGAGGGTGTCTCCTGTTCCTTTTTCCTTCGGCCTTCGTTCAGGTACATATATGGCAGACATGGACGATGCTAAATGTTAAGTTAAAGGTACACGAAAGAGGAAATACGATTTTTCTCGCATTAGTGAATTACTTTTCCACGATCCCAAAAACACCACGCAATTGCTGCGAGAATACGCATCGTATTTGATAAAACGCGCAAAGAGAAAAGGCTGGTGGCGACGCCACCTTGAAGTTCCCGCCCCAATCACCGTGACGTCATAGATTTCGACGGCGTCTACTATATAGTTCGTACATAGTTCCTAATCGGCAAAAATGGAGTACATTGTGTTCCGAGGGAGCCAGAGCCTTAAAAGTACTAAGTTGCAGGAAATTTCCTTGAGGCAATGAGGTCAAAATACGAAAAAAGCTCTTTGAAATCCTATGACATCACAATCGGAGATTTCGGCGGAAAAACTAGAAGTGAAACTTTCGACTTTGATTTTCTCATCTATTAATAAACACATAATTGTTAAATTAACGACACTAAAGTTTTCAGAGTGTAGTTTATCTGTCTAAACTAATTTATTGTTTCACTTTAGTGTCCCTTTGGAGTGGCACTAAAGTAAAACTATAAATCAGTTTAGACTGATAAATTATTCTTTGAGAACTCTACGCTGTCATCGATTTTCGCCATCATAGGTTAATTATTCCGAAGAGGAAGTGAACGTGAAAGTTTCATATTTGAATTTCGCGCCAAAACTTCGGCACGTGAACGTCAGTCCGACGTCACGAATTTCATAGTCTTTTTGCCCATACAGGCCACATTATTTGGTAGAATGAAATTTTCTGAAACCTTGCCATGGATATGACTTCGTCTTGCCTGAAACACAACGTGTATCATTTTTAGCGACGAACGATTGCGCAGGCACCGTCGAAATCTATGACGTTTTGGCGAGATGATGCGGTAACTTCAAAGCAACGTCAACATCTATGTTTTCTATTTTCGATTTTAAATGCGAATGCATTTCTTAGTCGGGCTATGTCAGGCACCCGGCGTTGTGCGGCGTTGGCGTTGTCCGCTGCAGGTGTTATCTCTCCGCTCTCACTCCCTCTCCCATAGCAACAGCTGCGGGCGCGCGCGCTTATCCTCGCCCCTAGCAACCGGAGCAGGTGGTGCGGGCGGAGTAGCGGAGAGTGAGTGGAGAGGAGGAGCGCGCTCTGGTGTGTGAGGGCGCTTGCATCGCGGGAGCTCGGCGGAGCTCCCGCGATAAAAAATTAAAATAATAAAAAAAAAACAGGCGCTGCGCCGTGCTCTCGACCGGGCTGCAGAAATTAGGCGCCTTTTCCGTCTTCGAACCACAACCACCATATATAAATGGAGTGAAGCGCGCGCGAAATGCATTCGCATTTCCTCACGATTCCCTTCGGAGAGGTGGGGGGCATTTCTTTTTTTCGCTTATCAATCGCTTACCAAGCGCCTTCTCGAGTTAAGAATGGTTTTGCCGGTATAGTGAAAGTGTACTTCACTACAAAAGAAATTGTTTTTCTTTTAAGTGTTCTTTTCAGGGGCATGTCATGTATAGTTCATTGAAGGGCTTCGCACATTCGTACTTTTTCTTCTGCGCATCGTCGGGAATTCGGGCGTTTTATCGGGCCTTTGATAACAACATATATAGTGTTCAAACATCGCGAAACTTGAACGTTTGTCCAGCTTGTGTTTAGAGTCCGCATCACTGCAAGAATTAGTTAAGATTCCATAACTAGGTCACAGTTGAGGCTACAGATATGCGCTGTGTCCATACAGTGATATGGCTGTTTCCACCGACGTTGTATCGCTGCGGTATTTTTCCTGTTTTTTTTCTTCTTCTTTTAAGTACACTGTTTTATGCTTATTATTTTCGTCGCTTTTTAAAACATTGTCGGGTCGTGGCCCCACAGAAGTATTGCACATTATACATGTGTGTATAGTGGTCATTTCTCTATGTGGGAGGTTGGGGCCATGTGACCGTTCTTTTAAATGATTCACCTTCCTGTAAACTAATCACATTAGCTGAACAGTAATTTGTTTTATGAAGTACTCCGTGCTAAGATCACGATCATGAGGCACACCGTTGATGAGGGACTAATTAACCTTGGTCTTCAATCTAAGCTCGCAGACGCTCGTTCATTTCGTCCTCATTGAAATGCAGCCGCGGGAATCAAACCCGCGCCCTCGCATCAGTAGCTCAACGCCATATAGCCGCTAATAATAATAATATCTGGGGTTTTACATGATTATGAGAGACACCGTAGTGGAGGGCTCCGGAAATTTCACTGACGTCGCACAGTACAAGGGCCTCTAGCATTTCGCCTCCATCGAAATGAGACCGCCGCGGCCGGGAGCGAACCCGCGACCTTCGGGTCAGCATGCCAACAAAGCGGGCAACATACAACCTTACGTTGGTATGCCCGGAGGACACTGTGCATTGCCTCTCAAAGATTTTCTTTGGGACTCAACTTCAGTTGCAGCCACCAACCTATAGATAGATCATGGTTTGCACTGCATGACGTCATTGAAGCCGCCATGTTGTTGGGCCAGCATGCTATAGCTGGCTCCGTGAAGTTGCGCAAATGTTATCTTTTGTTCTTGCACAGAGGCCAAAAACGTTCCAGCCGCGTCTTTGTCGCATTGAAGCCGCTCAACAACAGCAGTGACTATGCTATGTAATGTTGACGTCATCGTATAATCACCACGCTGTTGCACCAGTACGCTAAAAGGCTGCGTCCGTGACGTCACGTGAAAGCTAATTATAATTGTTTGGGTTTAACGTCCCAAAACCACGATATGATTATGAGGGATGCCGCGGAGGAGCGCCTCCGGAAATCGCCATCACCTGGGGTTCATTAAGATGCACCTTATCTAAGCACACGGTCCTCTAGCACTTCGCCTCCATTGAAGTGCGGCCGCCGCGGCCGGGAATTCCATCCCGCGACCTTCGGGTCAGCAGTCAAGCACCATGTAACCACTGCACCACTATGGCGGATCACGTGAAAGCTGTCAATACCAATTAACTCGCCCGATTTTCCGTTCTTATGAACGAAGCTCTCAAGTACGAGTCCTCGCCATCGCTGATCGTCACCGTTTTTTTTCTCCCAGGCGGCGTGTAGCTATTACCACCCCGTGACGTCATCCGCGTAGCGACTGACGCAATAGCGATGACGACGAGGGAGGGAAGCGTGCGAAATGTTCTCACAATTAGGCCGTAGTAAAGGCGCGGACAAAGGAACGGCCAAAAATAGGTATTGCGACACGCGCGCGCCTTGACAGCTTTCTTGCCGGCTAAACGCAGATGTTATACTGACATATAGTTAGGAGTTGGGTAGCGCTGACGAAAGAATGGCCGAAATTGCACGGTCACGTGGTCGAATCGTCTAACCTTGACCGTCCCTCTGTCCGGCCGCGAAATAAGAGGGACAGATCACGGCCAGGCTCAGCGAACTTTCTTGTTTGTTTAATAGACGCCCCGTACCATTTATCACTGCTCGCGTAGGCGTGTCGTAAACAAAGAAATTAACAGTGCGTCGTCTGTCTTCTTCAAGGTCGACCAGCGGAACCCCCGTACGGGAGACTTGTCACGTGCTGGTGACGCAAGTTGAGCTAACAACGTCGCGTGCTATTTTTTCGCAGCGTTAACGTACACCGGGTTGCTGTCCGGTGTTCACGTGGCAGACAAATTTGAGGGCACAGCGACTGATTTAGAACTATGGGTATATATATATAAAAAAAATGATAACAGTGTTTCACAGGGGAGGAAGGAGGAAATATAATGGCCTTTCTTTTCTTTCCCTTTCTTTCTTTCTTTCTTTCTTTCTTTTTTTTTTTGCTTCTTCCGCCGTACAAAGTTCTTCAAGGGAAAGAAAGGGTTGATTGGTCAGTGACCGAGCAACCCGCGTTAGCGTCATTTCTTGCCAATGCACGGCAACCGCAGATCGAAAATATAGCTTAGGCTTATGGGCGCACAGGTAGCACAGGTTCCCCCCCCCCCCCCTTTCCCCAGCGCCGCCAGTGGATGATCCAGAGGTGGGCCGGTAGGGCGATACCCCCCCTCCCCCCCTCCCCCCCCTCTTGCCTTCCGTTCTTCCCTCTTGCCTTCCGTTTTTCTGCGCGCACGCGCGCTTGTGCTTGAACTATATCCAAAGGCGTGCGCACGAGGGGGGGGCAGAGGGGGGCAGAGGGGGCAACCCCCCCCCCTTCCCCCCAATTTACCTAAGAGGGGGGGCGCAAAGTCGGCCCTATACATTGACTTAATAGGGGAGGGGGGGGGTGCTGCAACGAACCATCGCCCCCCCCCCTGAAGGGGAACCCTGCGCACGCTTATGGTTATATATCCGTCTGAGTACGACAAAAATTTTGCATGTACTTGAATAGGCGGAACCAGCGTGTGCCTTGGGCTTCTTTAAAACGGCGGGAACGAATTAGTACGTACACAACTCTTTGCAGAAGCTATGCATATCATTCTGATCGCGAATAGCCGACACGCACATGCGATAACAAGACTATATATGCACATAACCGTGCGCAGGGTGCCCCTTCAGGGGGGGGGCGAAGGTTCGTCGCAGCGCCCCCCCCCCCCCCCTCCCTATTATGTCAATGTATGGGGCTGATTTTGCGCCCCCCCCCCCTATCAGACGCTGCGCCGTGCTCCCGACCGGGCTGCAGAAATTAGGCGCCCTTTCCTTCTTCGAACCACAACCACCACCACCCCTATCGCCCCCCCCCCCCTACAATGCATATAGGGCTGACTTTGCGCCCCCCCCTTCTCGCCCCCCTTGCCCCCCCCCCCCCCCGTGCGCACGCCTATGTATATGCATGACCACATGGTATCATCATGTGTAGAGTAATTGCCATGCTGCTGTACAGTTAAGGTACAGGGACTAAAAAAAAAAAAAAATTGGCGAAGCTTCCACTAAGCCACACAAGCCTAGAAACAACGAAACTGCATAGACGATTCTGCAAACTTATATGATTGCTTCTATATAGGTTGTTTGTACGCGTTAGGTAGGTGATGCAGGTTGTTTCTAGGTCGCGTCTATAGGTCGTTGCCTAGGCTTTAGCTAGGTGATGCTGGGTTGTTTCTACGTTGATTGCTCAGCGCAGAGAAGTTTAAACCACCGACAGTCACAGACACGAAACGAGCACGTCGTCGTTAGCGTAGGCCTTCCATCGCTTTCGGGGTCTTCTCGCATGCCGCCGTTTCCTTTCCCGTTCTCCAGTAATCTCTCGTTGTACGTACTCCGGGTCTTCGGCTCGCCGCCGTCGCTTCGCAGCCATTTGTTGGGATAACCTTTGCCTTCATTTTTAGCGGACCAGTGGAGAGTAGTGGAATTTGCCCTATTTCTGTGGCAGATACCCGTATATGATGATGATAGTTTTCTGATAGGCCGCAGTGTGGCACCAGTGGCGTAGCCAGGGGGCGGCACACCGGGCACGTGCCCCCCCCCCCCCCCGAAATTTTTTTTTCGCCATGGCATACATAGCGAAAAATGGCCATTTCAAGAGGTGCCCTCCCCAAAATCAAGGAGGTGCCCCCCCCCCCCCCCCCCCCGAAAAAAATTTCTGGCTACACCCTGTGTGGCAGATACCCGTTGGGATAACTGTTGCCTTCTTTATTTTTTTGTGAACCAGTGGTGGATTTACCCAATTTCTGTGGCACATATATGCCCCTTTATGATGATGGTAGTTTTTTTGTGATAGGCCGCACAGTGGCTCACCCGATAGGCTGCACAAATTATGGATAGCCTAAACAGCTTCGATGATCTATTATGTGTCCGCCGTCAAATGTGGTCAAAATTTAGCCAGTCGCTGGGGTGTGTGTAGGGCAGTGGCGTAGCCAGGAGGTGGCACACCGGGCCCGCCCGGTATTTTTTTTTTTTTTCGCCATGGCATACAGAGCGAAAAATGACCATTTGAAGAAGGTGCCCCCCCCCCCCTCCCCCCCCCCCCCCCAAAAAAAAAAAACAAAAAAAAAAAACAAGGAGGTCCTTCTCCCCCCCCCCCCCCCCCCGAAAAAAATTTCTGGCTACGCCCCTGGTGTAGGGATTAACATGCAATGTACAGGATGGTCCTTTATGAAAGGGAACAAGGGAGCGCGTGACCTGCGGTTATGTACAAGCGTCGTGTACAGGAGGAGGAGGAGGAAGTAACTTTTGCTTAAATCGGCAAGATTGGGAAGGATTGGCTCCCTTCCCAAGGTGGCAGCCTTGAGTCCTTGTGCTCTGGTGGCATCCTCGACTTGCCGAAGGACTTGGAGTTGCACTTCTGGGTCTGCGTTTAGCAGTGCGGTCTCCCATTTGCTCTTGGCTAATGAATCTTCTGTTTTGCCCTGGTACTCCGAGGCAAGCCCACAATATATGATTCAGTGTGCAACATAAAAAATTTTCCATTGAACTGAGGAAAGACATGCTGGATACCCGCCAAGGTGGTCTAGTAGTTTTGTAACGAAAAAACAGCGCGAGAAGACAGGGACGAAAGGGGCACACACACGAGCGCTGACTCACAACTGATTTTTTATTTGCCGCCGTGCATGAAATATATAGCATACACACAACAATAAAAAACTGTTTCAACGATCTCTTGCACTTATCTTGCACTTAGCTACCAAACCAACTAGCCCACCGACAAGCATTAACAAAGTTGATGTCTAGTAGTTATGGTGCTCGACTGCTGACCCGGAGGTGGCGGGACCGAGTCCCGTCAGTGGCGGCCGTATTTAGATGGAGGCGACATGCTAGAGGCCCGTGTACTCAGATTAAGGCGCACAATAACTTTATCGGAGATTCTGACATCAGTACTCAGCCAAAAATAATGTTTAAGCACAAAAAAAAATTACACCATCTCCCGCTAAAGGGAGCCATGTGTAGATGTGAAGCAGCGGGCGCTAACGCTTACACTGGCGGCGGCGTTGACGCTGGCGCTCATCGCAGCGTTGCGCAGGAGAGAAAACTGGGGAGGCGCAAAGCACGCAGTGATGGAGCAATGTTTCCTACTGGAACATGCCAATCGCTGCTAATGGGCAATGAGAGACAGAAGACTCCGACTGGACACAGAGACCCGCACTCCGCTTTTAGTTAACGCGCACGCTGCGAATTTTTATTGTTCAACAACGCACAGGAGAAATCTCCCACCGGCACCACCTTGGAGGTCAAGATCCATTGCCATATATACGGGGTGGCCAGTGAACGGTTGTGCAGCGCGAGCAGTCTGGTTTTTTCAAGCAAGAAACTCGCTAGCAGACGCTGCCTGCGTCGGCGTCGCGAGGCGAGAGAGGGGGGCAGCGTAGGAGAGGAGAGAGAGGGGGGGACGTGCATGCGCAGTGGGAGTGTAGACGCCGCGGGCAGGGATGCCTAGAGGAGAGAGAGGGGAGTGTAAGAGGAGAGAGAGGAAGGGAGGCGCATGCGCAGTGAGTTTGTGGTTACCGCGGGGAGGGATGCCTAGAGGAGAGAGAGGGGGGAGAGGAGGTTTCTTTATTTTATTTTTTTAAAGGGTTTGCGCATGCGCAGTAAGGGTGGGCACGCGGCACACCAGCACCACCACCGGATTAAGCTTCGCCATAAGATGCTTCACATCTAAAAAACCAACTTCTACATTGCAGTATACCCGGTATGCCTGATATTTACATTAGCATTAGTCAGTCCCGTAGCCAGGAATTTTTTTTCGGGGGGGGGGGGGGGGGGGGCACTTGTTGAAGGCCTTGAAAAATACGTACTTTTATTATTTGCCCTCGGTAAAACACCCCCCAGGGGAGGGGGGCTAGACCCCCCCCCCCCCCACCCCCCCTCGGCTACGGGCCTGGCATCAGTACATGCGCTTCGAACAAAAGACAACTGTTACTATATAGTCTCTTACATGTGCGAACGACCGGTGCACTGCGATTTTGGGGGGCGGAGGGACACCAAAGAGAAAGACTATTTTTCTAAATTACTCTTTCACAATTCCAAAATCGCGAGAAGACGCTAAGCGAGAAAACGCGCAAAACAAAAGTGCTGGTGGCGACGCCACCTTGAAATTCCCGCACCAAACGTCGTGACGTCATAGATGTTCACGTCATCTTCTAGGTCCTACGTAGTTCCTAATCAGTAAAAATGAAGTACATATTGTCCTCTGAGGGGTCCTTAGACTTAACATACCAAGTTCCAGGAAATTTCGCTGAGCCAATGTCCGCCAAAATACGAAAAATACACTTCGAAAATGCGTGACGTCTTGTGCGGCATCTTCGGCGCGAAATTTTAAAAAAAATGGAACTTGGACCATGATTTATTTCTTCTCAATTAATAAACCTATGGCGGAGAAATTAAAACACATTAGACTTCCCAGAGTACAATCTATCAATCTAAACGAATTCATTGTTTCACAACAGATACCTTAGATACCTCATCAAACACTAAAGTCGACCGTCGGCGGTGTCAACCCGACTCATATTGCAAAAAATCATTTCGTATTGACGTCATCATGACGTCCCAGCTAGATCACCAAAATTTGTGACATCACCATACCGTCACGTGATGGGGTCATCACACGACATCGTAGCTTGGTCAAAAGTTGGGGCGATCACGGAGGCCGTGCAAAACCACGTTAGTTAGCTCTCAATGGAAGATGGCTTTCGCCTTCGAGTAGTCTTAGGCGAATGCATATGGGACCCTGTGGGCTTTTATTCTTAGGTTGTAGCCGCGACTGTAGATGACGATGATCGTTGTGTATACATGTATAGGGGCGTAGCCAGAATTATTTTTCGGGACGGGGCGGGGGGGGGGGGGGGAGGGGGGGATTTCAACCATAGTTTATATGTATGTTCGTGCGTGCGTTTGTGTGTGTGCGTGGATTTACTGCCCCCCCCCCCCCCCTGGCTACGCCCCTGGTTGTATGGCAGAGTGATGCCCCAAATATTCCCGTTTGCACTAGAGTGTGTGCCAAGTGTTGAAAGATGGGAGCGGCGCCACGGATCAGCTCTTCGGATAGCCTTGACCGGAGCGACGGCGACAGGCCATCCAATCACCGTTTGAGCAGGGCACTCGGTGAATACGGTCGCGCTCGGGGAAGTTGTTCGGAGAAGACACGCGGGCACGTGAATCACACGCCGTCGTCAGAGCGCGTCGATCGCGAGCACCAATGGGTCACTGCCGCGCACAAATCTTCCCGAGCACGTGGCATTAATTAGAGTTACTGTACATGCTGCCTTCCTAAAGGAGCCATATACAGTAAGTCTAGCATTAATCAGCTCGCAGCGACCCTGCACGACGCGTGACTACGCTGGTGTATATAGCTTTCTTGGAAACCGCGATTAGTTCAGGTAACAGCTTTGTGTGCCACAGGGGAGACATATTTAATTCTGAAGCTCTGGAACGCATATGGCGCGACCGCCAATGTTTTCGGAAAATGCGGAATCCGCGAAAAAAAAAAAAAAAAAAGGCTAAACTGCTTAGAGAAAAGAGAAGGCGGGGGGGGGGGGGGGGGGGGGGGGGGGAGGCAGCCCCATTTTTTTAAAGTGTTTGGATGCAAGCTCGTTGGTAAATCCATCTAAAAAAAGCACTAATTTACAAACGGACATTTTCCTTTTCTAACCAATTTTATCTCCCTTCTCTACTCCCTCCCCACACGTCCCTGCTCATAATTAACCCTAGTAGCACGCAATGTTGCCACAACGTTGAAGCAACTTTCTCAATGTTGCGGCGACGTTCTGTTAACATTTGGTGCTACTAGGGAAGCTCGCACTATAAAAGCTTTGTTGGCGGTTAGCAAGGGCGGGGGGTGGGCGGGTTGAGGGTTTCGATACTCCCCCCCACCCCAAGAAATATTCAATTTTGCACGTGTATTATATACGCACGCAAACAAATGCACACACGAACGTACACAAAGTATGATTACGTAATGGCGGTTAGCGCCAGTCCTCGTGTGATGTTCCTTTGTCCGTGTGTAAATTGGCGCAGTTTTTTTTTTTTTTCGACCCATACCTTTACCCATACCCATGCCAGACCCATACCTTTACTGTCACTGCTTACCAGGGGCGTAGGCAGAAATTTTTTTTCGGGGGAGGGGGGAGGGGGGGGCACCTCCTTGATTTGAAGTGGGGGGCCGGGCAGGCAAATGGTCATTTTGCACTCTGTATGCCATGGCGAAAAAAAAAAAAATCACGCCATATCCACGAATGATGAGTGGGCGAAGCTCGGTCGTTTTCATCCATGGCAGAAAGAGAATGTGTGGTCTGGAACGCGCTTATACTTCATGGTCATCAGCGTCATCGTCATCGTTATCACGTGTAGTGGGTACATTCCACTATACTGCGTCATCGTCATCTATATCACGCGGAGTGGGTACATTCAACTATACGTGGCTACCTACCTACTACAACTACTACTACAGAGGAACGCGCTTATAATTCATGGTCATCAGCGTCATCGTCATCGTTATCACGTGTAGTGGGTACATTCCACTATACTGGAACGCGCTTATACTTCATCGTTATCACGTAGTGGGTACATTCCACTATACTGCGTCATCGTAATCTTCATCACGTGGAGTGGGTACATTCCACTCTACGTGGCTACCTACCTACCTACTACAACTACTACTACAACAACAACTACAGAGGAGGGACAGACCCACACCCTAAGGAGCTTCGCCCCTATAATTTCGGCGGGGGGGGGGGGGGGCACGTGCCCGGTGTGCCACCCCCTGGCTACGCCACTGCTGTTTACTGTTGTCAATGTTAACTGTTGGACACTAAAGCAAAACAATGAATCGGCTTAGATTGATGAAATGTACTCTGAAAACTCGAATGACGTTAATTTAACCATCAAATGCTCGATAATAGAGAAGAAAATCAAGGTCAAAGTTTAACTTTCAAATTCCGCGCCGAAAATTTCCGCGCGTGACGTCCACGGATTTCAAAGTGTACTTTCGTATTTTGGCGACATCGGCGCAACGAAATTTTCTGAAACTTGGCATGTTAGGTCTCTGGCTCCTTCAGAGAACAGCGTATACTTCCTTTATACCGATTAGGAACGACGTACGCCCTAGTAGACACCGGTCAAAATCTATGACGTCACGGCGATTTGTGCTGGAAACTCAAGGTGGCGTCGCCACCCACATTTTCTTTTTGTTCGTTTTCTCGCTTACCAAGCGTGATCTCACGGCAAGCGTGGCGATTTTGGTATTGTGAAAGGAGTAATTTACCAAATACGAGAAAAATCGTTTTTATCTTTAGGGTTATTGAGCATGTAGGTTTTTGACAATAATGGCAACCGAGGACCCGGCCCTGATGTAGCATTCCACGAACTCTGTTGACGTCCCACCTTTGGCCTGGCTGGAAAGTCGCGAATCAAAGGCAGGCCATTGTGAACAGGACGTCACCGGTTTTCATTTTTGCATCCATTGCAAAGCTTGTTTTCGTTCAGACATGTCCAAGGAGGTGGGAATGGAGGGCGGTGTGGTGGAGCTTGGCCCCCTCCAATGGAGAACCCTGTCCACGCCTAAGGTGCATACGCATCCTCCCCATCCTTCAATCTGGTGGGGAATCTAATAGATTTCGGACCTTGTGCTCAGAACACAGTAGTGCTCATTAAGGCCTAGATATACAAATGTCGTTGCCCTTTGCATCGTCCTCGGGACGACACAGCAGGTAATGGAAACGAAAATGATAAGGGACAAGAAGAGAGCAGGGACAGTTAGGGAACAAATGGGTGTTAAGGACATCTTAATCGAAATCAAGAAGAAATGGACATGGACAGGATACGAGCGCGTAGGCAAGATAACCGCTGGTCATTAAGAGTAGCTGCCTGGATTCTATGAGAAGGCACACACGTGAGGGGGAGACAGAAAGTTAGGTGGGCAGATGAGATTAAGAAGTTTGTGGGTATAACGTGGCAGCTGCAAGCACAGGACTGGGTTGATTGGCGGAACATGTGAGTGGCCTATGCCCTGCAGTGGGTGTAGTTAGGCTGATGATGATGATAAACGGCATACACTAATCATATCCCATACGACAGTTCCATTTGTTTGATGTAACTTCCATTACAACATTGAAAGGAAAGTATTACGAAGTTGTCTGCCAGAGCGCTTAAGCGCAGGGCATTGGTCTTCCACTAAAGCAAGGTGCAAAGGAAGACATGTGCAGTGGGACTAGTAGGCAACCCAACTCAATCATGTCAGGCACTGTGCTAATCGAAAAGCTAGGAATGCAGTAGCAAGTACACCACTGTCAAACTGAGAATTCGACATAACTGCACCAGTTAATCATGCCTGCTCATTTTAGTGACAGAATGGCAGGTATGTGCGTGTCCTTCGATAGCCTGGCACTGGTTGCGTGTGGTTGAGACCACTCCTAATTGGTAAGCAAATGTTCACAGCAATTTATACAGCCTATAATGCAACAAACCTTATTTTGTGTAGTCACGAAATAGTCTGCTATCACTATCAAAGTCTCACCTCTTCATATGAAACTTTGACATTCTGAGAACCAAAATGTGCTTTTTATTCCTGTTTCTGTTTAACTTGTTACACAGGAACTTCTTTACATATGGTGCCCAAGCCTCACCCAGGCACACCAGACAACAGTAGGATCTAAAACCCCTAGCTGCAAATGATGTTCCTGACAAATATCTAGTATTCCAGTCCCATTTACCACTGCGATGATCCAAACTCTGCCACTGACTAGGCATTGTAGGCTATTAGCTGTCAGGTCTTCATGAATCAGTGCAGTCTGAATTGAAATGTTTGTTTCATATATTTGTCTCTGTGTAGCTCATTTACAAGCATCGATATCTCTAAGGATAAGACCCTGATTTCTGTTTGCAACTACTGAACAGTTTTAGAGCAAGCACTGCCACTGAAACTGCATCGACAGTTTTTAATCAAGACACAAACTATTTTCGGCATAAAAGTGTGGTGACACGACGATATGACAATACGGTGGCTATGTACAAGTATTGGCGACACCGGGCCTCCCGCTTTCCCGATTCAAGAGGCTGCCGTCTTGCGCTTCTTGGTGCTTGGCTTTTCGAACACCTGCTTCATTCCACCAGCCTGGTTGGCGTGGAACTTGAGATTTTGCGCCGTTTCTGACATCCACGGCGAGTCAAACAGGGTCGTGTCCTGGTCCACCAAGTGCGTGTATTTGGTTCGACCAGACCGACCGAAGTTCTTCACCTGCGTTGGAAAGAGGTGAGAGTATGAGCCTGCATCGAGCCAAGGCGGAAAAGTATGAGCAATCGGGGTGGTGCAGCAAGCACAGTGTGGCCAATGTGGGTTTGTGCAGAAACTTTCTAAATGTCTCACTAAACAGAAGTTTGAATGATTGAATTCACCGGAAAATAAGGAACTGTATTCCCCATGTGGCAAAACGCCATTCACACACACACTTACCAGACACACACTCACACACACACTTACCTGCATAACCTTAGGCAGGATAGTCTTGTCAAAGTGGTCTTCCAGGGTGGGTGCTGAAAAGTCTCGTTTGTAGACGTTATCCTCTTCGTTCTGCAGTAACAAAGAAAAGCGGAAAGTGAGACAGGCAATCGTAAGCTAACGATGGTCAGTTACAACTTATGATGTTGTTCTGGGAGCCATCTAGCTCTATGGATTTCAGTGGTCTAGTTCATCAACAAAATACGAAGCAGAAGCTGTAATTTTCTAAGTGAAGAGAGGAAATCTACAACAGCACAGTTAACTCTGCATTTTTTGCACAGTATTTAAAATAAATTCTGAGAGTTTGCCTCTGCATGACACAGGACAACTCCTGAACTGGCTTCCTCGCCACTTTTCCCAGTGCAATTCGCAAAGAAAAGGCCATGGCCTTTCATGATTCGACCCCATGGACTGCGAGAAAAGCTTCTGCAGCGATACTTTGCGTCCTAGTATAAGATAATCCAACGTGGTGCACTGGACTATGAAGCCGTACGCGATGGTGTAACATCATTCCAATGGCCCTGCGCACGATTCGAAGTCGTCCACACTGTGCGCCTTAAACCTAACTACACTCGCTAACGAACGGTGGCATTTCATTAACTTTCTTCATTAATTTGTTTTCCATGTATTTTCACTTGCGTGCAGCATCAGGATGATGTATTTTTAGTGGGGGGCATTGACACGCGTACTTGCTTCATATTATGGGGACTGCCTTTTTCACTTTGTTGTGATGCGCTTGATTGCTCTGTGCAGGGCATGTTTCAACCTGCATGCTGCTTCACGAATGACGTCGACTGTTCTACAAACATTGTATGCCTGATGCGTATGTATGAGTACCTTCCAGAGTGTGCGCAAGCATCAGTGATAACACTAGAATGTAATGTGGCACATGTATAAAAGCGGATGCGTTTCGCCGCCGATCAGTTTTTCGATCACCGACGACTGACGAGTGTGTCTCTTATTTTCTTTCTGGGCACAAGCAAACCAAATAAAGTGCTTCATCCTTGCTTGCTGGAGTTCTGCTTGCTTCACCATCACAACCATGTGACAATGTGGTTATAAGTAAATATAGGCGCTTTTGCATTCTGCCATAGATAGTAAATGTGGCTGCCGTGACCGGTAGCCGCAACCAGGACCTCATGCTTTGCTCCGCAACAAGACAGCCACTAAGCTACCATGCATAATTAAGTACAATTAAGTTCTGCTCTTCTATCTACACCAATTTACATTCCTCTGAAAGAATTAATGTAGTGAACAAAGACATAAAAAAAAAAGGGGAATGGACGTCAATCGTCTCACCAGGAAGAAAGCACCTCTGTGGTAGTACTTCTGCAGGAACTTGTATTTGCCCTTGGACGCCTTGTTGGTGACCTGGCGAGGATTGGCCCGCAGCTCAGCGCGTCTCTCCTCTTCGGTCATGCCGTGCATGCGCTCAACCTCCATGCGCTCCTTCTCGTACCTGCACAACAAAGAACGGCGCGCATGCCGCGTCAAAATGCTGCAGCAATAGACTCAAGCTCTACAGATGTGGCAACCTACAACGAACTTTCACTAATATTTGTTCGCAACTTTTTTTTTTGTGTCGAAATGGATACGCATCGTTCCCCTGCCGTCGTGTTTCGACGATTATGAAGGATGTGTGAATAATTCGGGAACATTCGTGAAGTGCCCGTAACCGAGCACAAGGGGCGTTGGCCAGTGTGACCCACTGTCGTGGTGGCAGATGCCAAGTGCTCGTTACGACGAACGCATCACCTAATGAATCCATACTACTAGCGAACACGAACTACAGACTGCACAAAATGACACTGGATAACTGCTACAACAACTAACGACTGTCCTGTAATGTTCTGTGTACTCTGTAGTGTGTGTTCTCTAGTATTATGATGTCAGTACCATCTAGCCCAGCTAAATGCATAAACAAGCACTCCATAACACTGCTCCACGAGCACACTATTGGCTCATAAACTCTTATATGTGGCCTACAGAACTTAGGCTGCCAGAGTCAGGAACCTTGTTACATAACTGGTAAAAAGACTAAAGAGAGCTGAGGGGCTCCATACAAACAACCATGAGAAGCTAAGTGGCAATGAAGACCACAAAAAAAAAAAAAAAACAGAAAAGTAATTACTTTATAAAAATACTTTAAGTACTTAACTAATCAGGGCGTCATGTAAACAAGTCGACCAAACACGCAGCCTGAAAAAAGAAGACGTCGCTTCGACAGGCATGACACCGAAGTGTTCCCTCTTTCTCTGCAATGGTTTTCCTGATGCAATCACACCGACTTGCCCAGCGTAATGTGTTTTCGGTATTGTCACTGAGGCGCTGTGGTAGATACGTAGGGTAATAAAGACAAAAGACTCACTGCTCCTTTTCCTCCTTGTCACGCTTGATACGCTTCAGCTCGCGCAGTTTCCAGGCCTCATATGCCGCCTCGTCATTTTCGTCGTCCGTGTTGACCCAGTCTTCTGAGTCGTCCACTCGTTTCTCCTCCATCAGCTCCTTTTTGGTCTCCTCTTCGACAATCTGAAATGTTGGCCACGGCCACACATTACAACCTACAGAAATGGGTGGAACTACGAGAAGATGATGGCTTAGGTGCGAGTACTTCAGCTTGAGTGGAATCATTAAAGCCACCATTAATTATTTACATAATTACATAAGTTTTAATGACACAATACTGATAAAGGCTGTGACGTGAAAACCTGAAAGGCAAAGCCACTGTCCAAGCTTTATTGACAAACATCACTGTCCCAGCTGCACCAATACTGTGTCATGGTCAGTTCAAGTTTCCACATTTTTAGACTGGTACATAGTACTGTGAATGTGGTTTAAAAGCCGTTCTCTCTCTCTCTTTTTTTTTTGCGACTCTGTGGACAGTATAAAAAAATCCTTCACGACCAATGATGGCACTAACAATGAACAGCCGTACAAAGAGCTGTCTAACCATTTTTAAATGAATGAAAGTTAACTGTAGTATTATTTTGATAATGATGCTTGAAGACATTAAGGTGCAATCATCACGGAGACGATTGACATTTTGATTGAAATCAACAAACTGCAGCATGAAAATGCATCACAAAGGCCAGTTGATTGCACCGCAGAAAGTGACACTGTAGGGGACGGAGACTAGACATGCAAAAGTGGTAGCTTGCAAGGAAATGGCTTTCTTTGCAGTGAAAGCTCGGAGCTGCCTCATTAAAGGGGCCTTGCAACACTTTCAGCACGGTCAGAAAACGCTGCCGATCAGTGGTTGAGGCTCCTGAGGACATGCGAGCCAAACATTATAGCGCAGCATGTGGCCTGGTATTTTTACAATTAATTTTCAAAATCAGCTAGAAATCCTGTCGAAAGACAGCTTTTATTTGCCGCTCCTTTGTCGGTTTTTGAAATGGACAAAAATAAAGTTGACTGATTGATTGAAATCACTCCACATACCCGAATGACCACACTATACACCCAAATTTACGGCCACTGGCTGATTTGAGCTTTGTGAGCCACACAGTTATTGAGGCCGCTGCGGGAAGCTGCCTGCACCTGCACCCGTGATCGCACTGAAAGTAAGCCACGTGTCAGAAAAAAAAAAAAAAAAAAAAAAAAAAAAAAAAAAAAAAAAAAAAAAAGAAGTGCTCAAGGTTATCTCGCGTGCGTGACATAGCCTCTTTCCCATGTGCCACGCCTCCCTGCTTAGCTTCCAGCGCACTCGTCGGGATGAGAGAAGAGAGAAAGCAATTCCAGCAGGCAACGAATCTAACTCCACTCATACTTGACGGATTCTAAAAATCTTTGCGGCGGTCGATTCGAGAGGCAATAAACTCCTTTAATGAAGCCATTGGATTGCTACTCAGAAAGGTGTTGCAGAGTACCCCTTTAAATGAGTTTTAGACAGATAGGATAGTCAAAGTCTACAAAATTATTATTTCTTTTCTCACTTTCAACGTGGTGCGTCGCCTTTCCTCGGCGATGCGCTTTGCCTCGTGCTCGAGTTCCTTCTCCTTCTGTGCCAGCCGCTCGCGCTCCTGGATTGTGACCCTGTCGCGCCTGGAGGTGGGAGAAAGACCCGTCAGACATCAAGGATCCTGAGGTTATGTAATTACACAACTATACTCGATTACAATCTAAGAACATATGTTAGATCCGCCTACAGAACCGCGGTGCGCCTGCCCTTCACCTGCGAAAGACTGTAATGCTAGCTGGTTTCCGCTCGAACCATAAGTACTTTTTTGGCTAATGTAAAGACTACACATATTAATAGTTAAAGGGCCCCTAAACCACCCAGAGGTCGAAATTCAGCTGTGGTGTTGCAGTTGTGTACGAGTCTACAATGAACACATTGCCGCGAGAATATTTCAAAGCGGTGCCATAATAGCAGAGTTACACGCATCTGATGACACAAAAGAGGCCCTTGCTCGTTTCGCTCTTTCCTTCACTATGCTCCATTCGTCGGCTTGTCTCTCCATCCGACAAAGTGCTCCTCCTCACCGTGCGAGGAGGAAGAGGAGCAAGCATGCGTACCTGCGAGAGGACAAACAGGTCTTGTAGATGACGAGCAGACGACATGTTGACGTCATGGCGAACGCTGAGGGGATGAGGAATGCCGAAAGGCATGGAGAGGAGAAGGGATTGTTTCTCGGAACTTGTGGGGCACCCACGGCTCGTAGTGCTGCCGCGTTTGTCATTGATGATCGTGACGGCCTTCTGACTTGATGTGCGCGTTTACTTGAAATGTTAAAAAATTATGAGAGGTGGTTTAGGGGCCAGGTTCATCATTTCAACCCAAAACGTAATGTTTGGCTGAGTAGCGATGTCAGAATCCCTGGAGACTTTTGCCAGGACATTAAAGTTTTTTACCTAAAACCAGAGACACAAACGTGTCTGTATCGGGAAGTAAACTATCTGAATCACTAGAGAAGTGCTTGACGTCATGAAAATGAGTAAGCGCTGTTAGATGGAGCACTTATGCAGATACTCTGTGGGAGGTATTGGAATGGCGAAGCCATAACATACGTCAAGGACACATGACATGACCATCGACTCACTTTCGCACAAACACGGGCTTCAGACGAGGTCCTGTGTCCTCTTCCTCCGATTCTGTGTACTCTTCGTACTCGGATTCTTCCGACTCCTCTTCATCTGAGCGACCCTCCTCCTCCAAATCAAGAAGCTCCTGCAAAAGAGAGCGAGAAGTGGGAGTGAAAAAAAACTCACCGGTTCCCTTACGCATTCGCCTAACATGTCTTGAAGGCGAAAGCAATTTTCATTTTCTTCTACGTCCGTTGTGTAAATCCTCCTGCTCTGCACTAGTGTAGTACAGTCTACTCTCGTTACAACGGACCATGATAATCCGGCGAAATGAGTCCGTTTTATCCGAAGTCCGTAATATCCAAACTCCGCAAAGGACGGGAAGGCATATTTAAATGGGGCCGCCTAATGACCGCTGGGAGCTGTTGCTCCCGCGCAGCCTCCACGGCTCGCGGGACAATCCAAAGCTGGTCTTAAGAGTTCTGAACTGAACAGCACCGAGGCACCTCTCACATTAATATACTAATTGAACAGTTGAACTCACCTTCTTGGTGCACGAGAATATCTTAGTTTCAAAACTTTGGTCGCGACGCCTAACCACGTTACTGCAATGAGTGACGAACGTCTAACGCAAACCACAAACAAAAGCTTTTTATTTACACTTATCTCAAAAAGAAATTTGCGATACGAGATTGGCGGGCACCTTCGAGCGATGATGCAATCACTTGGCACCGCGGCTAGCCCTACTGCGGCACCGCATTTCAATCAGCTGCAACACTTGAACCATTCGCGTGACCACCAACGCGCTATAAACGCGCTCTCAAGCTGGCTTGGCTGAAGGCTTGGCTTGGCCGAAAGCCACCAATGTTGCCAGCTGCAATTTAAAATTACCGCGGCTTTAGTGCACGGAGAGCGGCGTGGTCAAGTCTGTTGTCAGCCCGCGTCAATGCGGCAAAAGTCCGCTTTATGCGTCCAATTTCGACAAAAAATGTCGCTGATTTCGTCCACTGTAGCCGATAGTCCGTTGTATCACGGTCCGTTAAAAGCGAACTTCGCTCCATTAGTTTAATACACAGACCAAACTTAGGCTGAATAATGGTCCGTTGTAACCGAAAGTCTGTTGTACGCGGGTCCGTTACAACGAGCGTAGACTGTATTGCACAGCCTCCAGGATCGGAGACACCAGAAGCTTTCTGTGCCTCACGTCACTATGACGTCACAAATTTTGGCGATCTGTGAAGACATCGCATGATGATGATCTTTTGGGTTACTCATGTTGACGCCGACGACCACATTCTGTGTTTGATGATGAGACCTTAATAAACGACGCACAGCTCAGCTGAGTCAACCACAAGATGTGTTCAGCATTATCCAATTAATCAGAGTGATTAGATCAAGCATGGTACACAAATAGGTGTTCCTTACTATGGCACTTACATGAGAGTCCGTACTGCAACCTACAATGCTTTGTGAAATGACAGTGTTGGCCCCCAAAATACTGCATGCGTCCCATTACTTTCACTCAAATCACCAAGATCATTCTGTGTATGTGGATGCAAATGAATAGATGGAACAAATGTTCCACAGCAGCATTATAGAAAATGTGCTGGAGTGTGATAGACAGCTCTGATTTCACTCAACCAATAACTGCAGCTACATAAGTGTCCCACATTACAACATTGCCGTGATAGTGTTCACATGCATCAGTGTGTGCATCAAGCGCCAGTTATGTCAAACATGAGACAAAATGTAGCAAACATGTATGCATTAATGAGGTTCTACTGTACATCTAAAAGCCACTGCAGCAATGTACGATTGCTAAAATTCTGCATCGATCACACTGTTTTACTTATATAATCAATGCAAGACCTAACAGATGTGAACAATGTCACTATTTCTGAATTGAGTGAAGTAAACAGAACAGTAAAGCAAATAAAGCAGTAACAAATGCTACAATTTTCTGCACAAGAAGCTTACACAGGATGCTACATATCTAAAACTTACATACCTCTTCTTGCGCCCTCGCCAAGGCTCGTTGTCTCAGCATCAGACGTCGACGCTCGATTTCCTGCAGAGAGGAAAACAAGATGAGTGCTATTTGAGACCATGTCGACTTCACAATGTGTATGCTTTAACAGGAGATCTGTAGCAATTTGCATTAACAAGTCCTTCGAGTTAAAGACAAGGTGTGCAGTACCGCTGTTATAGATGTATAAACATAGAATATATTCATAGCTGGCAGTCGTCATTTTCTTCATATGTTGTATTAATTTATCAATAAAAAAACCCAAGAACAAAGGAACATGACTTATTAATAGCAAGAGGTGAAGGCCAAAGTTGATAAAGGTTATTTTTGCACATTGCTGTCATTATTACCGTGTGAAATGTCTAAAGACATTACATGTTGTGAACTCAATCGTATACAAATGAGATATAATTCTTTTAATTTTTCCAATCAGCCTGATGTTGTCAAAATATGCTGTAAGGGTTGGAGCAGCCAGCGGTGCCGCCATGCAAAAAAATGTCACCCTCTCTCCGCTAGAGTGCTTTCCCACGGGTGCGGCTGCACAGCATTAACCAGAGATAATTGGAACATAAGAGATCGCTAACTGGAGGCTCACCTTCTAACCTTTTCTTCACATTGTAATCTAATGTAATTTTTCTTTACAAGTTGTGGGGGTGCCATCACCCCCTGTAAGGTCGTTTGCGCCCCACGGCACGCGCGTTTCGCGGATAAGCCGCAGTTTGGGTTGATGGCCGCCGAGCGGAAGGTAGCGTTGTGCTCGCGCGTGTAATTATTATCATCATCATCTTTAAAGTTAGCACGGTAGCGCCAGCAGCGCCGCTGGGCGGCGAAGCTGGTGGGCGCGCGGGAAGAAAGAGTCTCTTTGGCGTTTGGCGGCTGGCGTGGACGGGCGGCTCCTGCGGTGGGTCCGTGGGGAAGGCACCGCGCGGGTCGTCTCCCCGCGGGCCCCTCGTGGTGAGTCGACCGTCCGGCGACGCCGCCTTCACGGTACCTTGTTGTTTGTTGCTATGTTGATTGAGTGTATTGGCATAATGATTGTTTAAGGTTGTTTTTAGCGTTTGATTTATGATTCGGCTAGCGAGCTCGCCATGTAAAAGTAGTTCAATAAATGTGCACGATGTTTGGTTTGATTCGAACGTGTCTACTGTCTCCGTGTGCTCCGAGAGCGGCGATCTCAGTTCGAGATCCCACACTGGCGCCCAACGTGGGGCTCTTGGAGCATCGGACGACAGTTTTCACGGTTCGGAACAACCTTTTTTTTTTTTAAGCCGGTGTAGAGTAGGCCTAGGGAGGGATTTTCATCGCTAGCGTCGGCGGCGTGCTTTTTTGAGAGCGAGGAGATCGGTTGCTGAGGCGTGTTTGAACTTGTCGGCACGTTGAGTTCATTTTCTGCTCGCAAGTGGTTGTTCTTTTAAAGGGACCCTGAAACGGTTATTTGAAGCTTTGTCAGCGTTCAGGCTAGAGCATCATCGAACCATTGGCACCACAAATTTCGCTGCACGCCGTGTACCAAGGCGGCTACGGCCAATTATATCATACCCTCCTTCTCACCCCTGCCTTGCCTCCTCAACTCATGAGACACGCTGGCATCGCTGGCGATCGCAGAGCTCACGTGAGCACACTCGACGATTTGAGCTTCGCCCAGTGATGACCTCCGAGATTGCACGCCGACAGGTTGCGTGCAATCTCGGAGGCCATAGCCCAGTGCGCCCGGCAGCACGCACGCCGTCTGGCAACAGAGACATCACGAAGTGGTTTATATCTGCTCCGACAGGTGCCGCCACCCTACCAGCCAATTTTTCGTGCGCGCACACCGCAGCCAATCAGATCGTGCGCAGAATGCGTGTCATACTCGGGAGGGGCGGTTGAAAACGCGTTGGGCTGAGCCGCAGTGATCTGCAGCGAATCGCAGCTTTATAGCGTTGTAATCAATTACACAGTGTACGCAGAGAGCTTAAATTAGTCTGTAAATGAGCCTTAGGACTTGGTCTACTGGCTCAATGTGTTTGTACAAAATCGTCAAAACCGTTTCAGGGTCCCTTTAAGAACGTCGTTGAGTTTGTACGAGAGCCACGTGGTCCGCATCCTGGGGAGAGCAAGGCTTAGAGCACATGGATTGTAGGCCAGGCCCGAAGCGAGTGAGTACGGAAGCCTCGTAGGTGGTCCGAGTTTTCTGTAAATAGCTTCTCCTTTCTCTTTGGCTCTGGGAGTCGGGAGTCATTGCTGTCTTGTATTGCGGCTCGACGCCGGGCGTCGTGACACCTTCCGGGACGGTGGGCGCCGATCGCTCGGTAAGCTGCTGTGTGCGGCGAGCGGGTAGGGCCACCTTACAGAGCTGATGTCTCCTCGCGGCCGCCTCTTCTGCGCCTATGCTGGGTGGATGCCGGTTGTTGTCGAGCGACTCGTTAGGCCTAAGGCTCTGCGGAGCTGCCTGTCGGGACACAACCCGTTGGATAGTGGCGTTGAGGTGTTGCACTCTGCTTCCCTCTTATCTTGCGATGCACGAACTAAGAAAAGCAACCTTTGTTTTAGATGAACTGGGTGTCTCGGTCACCGCCGATGTTTTTGCTAGCCGTACTAAACATCGTACCACGAGGGCGATGAGCCCGTAGCTCCCTTCCTTTGTCCTACCGCACCGTTCTGTCGCGAATGTGTTTTGAGTGTACGCAGCGGGATTGATGTAACCCGCGGCTGGCTGTCCTCTGCACGTCGTCTTCGCCGCTGGCCAGGAGTGCGGTCGAAACATCTCGGGAGATGGACATGCCTGGGACCTGCGCAGCGGCCTGCAGACCGGCGGCCTCGTGAGTGCTGCTCGCAACCGGAAGACGTGTCGGCGCGAGTCACGCTTTCTCGCACCGACGGCCACGTTGTCGTTGCGGGTCTGGGACTGAGGTCAAGTCGTCGAGCCAGTGCAGCGGTGTCGACCAGCGGCTGTGTCGCAGTGCACGGACATTCGGACATGTGTTGTTTTCTTTCGTAGAGCTTGTGTAGCTGTTTTTCTTTTTTTTTTACCGGGGTATGTTTTGAATTAAGGTTGGGAGGATGTGGGGGGTGCCATCACCCCCTGTAAGGTCGTTTGCGCCCCACGGCGCGCGCGTCTCGCGGATAAGCCGCAGTTTGGGTTGATGGCCGCCGAGCGGAAGGTGGCGTTGTGCTCGCGCGTGTAATTATTATCATCATCATCGTTAAAGTTAGCACGGTAGCGCCAGCAGCGCCGCTGGGCGGCGAAGTTGGTGGGCGCACGGGAAGAAAGAGTCTCTTTGGCGTTTGGCGGCTGGCGTGGACGGGTGGCTCCTGCGGTGGGTCCGTGGGGAAGGCACCGCGCGGGTCGTCTCCCGCGGGCCCCTCGTGGTGAGTCGACCGTCGGCGCCGCCGCCTTCGTGGTACCTTGTTGTTTGTTGCTATGTTGATTGAGTGTATTGGCATAATGATTGTTTAAGGTTGTTTTTAGCGTTTGATTTATGATTCGGCTAGCGAGCTCGCCATGTAAAAGTAGTTCAATAAATGTGCACGATGTTTGGTTTGATTCGAACGTGTCTACTGTCTCCATGTGCTCCGAGAGCGGCAATCTCAGTTCGAGACCCCACAAAGTGCACGCCATGCGTGAGCCAACCGTTCATTAATTTGCATAATTGTGAAATCAAACGCCTTATCAGTTCTTTTTTTTTCATGTAGACCCCTATGCGTGTCTGATTGACGGGTACGCCTATTGCATGGGAATGCGCAGATAAGTTTTCGTGCCTTCTTTCCTTTCCGCCTTTGTGTGCATGTTCAGTTGTTAGTTGGCGTTCGTGGTGTCTTGACTTGTTTCTTGTGTCCGTGTTTGCACGCCCTGTCTTTTAGAATGAATACTTAACAACTAGCTCAGCTCTCCGTTACTCTAACCATAAGCGACTACAAAATGCAAAAGTAATAAAAGCTAAGGAATGCTTTTCAATAACATGTCAGTTGTAACGAATAATAAAATACATACATCAATACTGAATCAATAAGCTATTTAACATGTTGATTGCCAATTATAACTCTGTTATAAGTAATAAACACTGAAAATGTGCAAAGAAGCACATTTAATGCCTGCCAGCTCTAGGAAACATGGAGCAAACCACTAGAGTGGCTGGGGCAGGAGGGGGTGTTAAAACACCCCCAAACTTTCCAATTTTGCATGTTTATATACACACACACATACACATACGGTAATTAACTCCCTCCCCCCCCGCCAAAAATAAACTTTCTGGCTAGGGCACTGCAGCAAGCATAGTATAGCAGCTGAGAATTATACAGCAGAGCGCTTATTTGTCAGAGAAGGGAAAACGCAAACATCTTATATGCTACTATTTATGCAACTTGTTCTCTTTTGAGCAAGGAACTCAAGCATACCTCATCATCAAGCTCCTCGGCGTCACTGTCTTCCTCTCCGTCTCTCCATCGAGCAGCCCGCATCTCGCTCTCGTCCATGGCCTCTTCTCCGTCCTCGCCAACAGATATGACCTCTGGCTCATGGATCATCCTGTGTCTCTCCATTCTAACAGCCAAAACAAGAAAACTTGAGCATCACTCGAATGAAATTGGTACAAGTAGTATCGGTTAGCATAACTGGTGTCTATGAAATCCAAACATAGAAATGTTAAGTATATTTCAGAAAAGCAACAAAAGAAAGCAACCAAGCCTAAGTAAAGAGATGCCTAAGAGTCACAGCTTAAGCTGTGGGACCTATTCCTCTAGCCTGAAAGGCACTGTCTGCCTGGTGTAGAAGTGAGCTGTGCTTCTCTCCGCACAATGGATGCTAAGCCCAATGTTACTTAGTTACAGCTGCATGCTCAGCTGTATGTTTTGCTTCTTCAGGATCAAATCGAAATATTGCGAGAAGACACAGTCACATCTGCCAAAGAATTATGTTAGGCCTTGCATTGCTATAGAGGCTATCAAAGCGGTGCTGTCGTGCATCGCCCATCGTGAGAAGCACGATGCAATAATATACAGTTGCGAGGTGACTCTTTGACTCGCAGAATGACTCTTTGCAGTGCATCAATGTCCCCCGAAAGAATTTCACTATGTAGCAGCTTCTAAGCACTGGTATGATGCAGTGCAAAGATAGTTATATATACTTATATATTTTGGTGCCGACTTCAATTATGGTGACAAATGGGATGCTTTTTTTCTTACTATGGACAACAGCTTCAATTGACAATAGCAATGGCAAACACCACCCCAAAAACAGCTACTGGGGTTATTCTATGTGGTAAAAAAGGAAAAGGTCTTACCGTTCCTCTTCATTAAGCTGCTGTTCCCTTCGCTGGAGACGGCGCAGACGTGGGTCATTCTTCTCGGCTTCCTCATCAATGGGGATGGGCTCGGGAACGACTGGTTGCTGCCGCCGCTCAAATGTGAACTCATCTCCACTTTCTTCATCGCTGCTTTCTTTAGGAGCGTACTTAGGTCTGTGGGTAGTAATGGGAGTCACAAGATATAAGTGCACGGTGCCAAGCAAGACAAAAGGTTCACAGGCAGGTGCAAGACACATGATCAATGGTGGCCAAACATGCAGGCATAGCACCTGCACTACAATCCTATATGTTATAGATGTAACGGTAAAACATCTGCGATTCAACACTGTCTTTATCTCCTTTGCTTTCATAGATAAAATTGATTCCTGCCTATGGTACTGAAGGCGATATACGGGTGACATCTTGTAATGAATGAGTTCATTTTTCTATACATGGCTTGCACCTGCGTCACTTGACGTCACTGCTTGGAGCGAGTCGGCCACATTGGTGAACAGTGGTTAGACCTTGTTCAGTGCTGCCTCTAGCTGCACCGGCAAAGTTTCTTCCCTCCACTATGGTTATATGCGCACTTGTAGGCTGCTCTAATCGTAGCAACAGCTGCCGGAAGAAAGAAGCAGCCCACTAGTATGAGCTTCTTTCGAATACCAAAGGGTATTGAAGGCCAGTGCGAGTGTACGAAAATGCTCAGTGCCGACCGTCGGAGGACCTGGCTGGTGCGCATGAGGCATGCAAAAATTTCGATGAAGAAAATTGCAACATTCGTGTGTGTGGAGTGCACTTCATAGTAGGCAAGCGAAAAAGAAGAGATATGAAGACACTAATTAACGTGGATGATGCTCCTTGTGATCGTAGAATAGCTGTCCGTGTTGTTCGACGAGACGAAGCCAGAGTGGGCGCCGTCTCTATGACTCGGCTACAGCTTCAAGCATGCAGGCGCTGGGCGACATGAGTGCACAGAAAACAATGTCATGAAAAGCAGCAAGCAGAGGCTGAATGGCCCCGAGCATAGGACCTGTGCACGTCAATGTATGGGGGTGGCCGCTCCCCCCTAGTCACCTAAGAGAGGGGGGGGCTCAAAGTCTGCCCCATATATTTATTGACTTAATAGGGGAGGGGGGCGCCGCAAGTGAACCTTCGCCCCCCCCACAGACGGGAACCCTGTGCACGCCTATGGTGGCCGAGCACAGGCCTGATGTGTGTTGAGGAAGCTGAATGTGGCTTGCTCTTGGTGACAGTCTGCATGCAGTGACTAAACCCTCAGTACTCTGCGCAAACACATGTACATACATCCCTCTATGTTTAATGACAAAATGGACAGCAAAGGGGACGCGCGATCAAAAACGCACTGCCATGTGAGCATCTCGCTGCACTCACATGAGAACCAAGAGCAAACATCAGCATTTGGTTGATTTAGCAGTGTTCGTGCATCACTATATGATAACTCAGGGCAGGCGAATGGGTCAATCTGATGAACCATTCAACTTGCCTCTGCAAGCACGATCAAATTTACGGTCGCGAAGCTTCCTTTGCAGACAGGCTCTTTACCCAGTCGCTGGTAATGTAGTTGTGCTATTCCATTTACTTGTACGCCTTTATTTCGCCCAGGGTAACAAGGTTAGTACTGAAAACCTAATAGTTCACGATGTCACCGTGCGACACTTCTAGGGAAGGCGGAGATACATTTGAAGTTGTGTCCGTTCTGGGTCAAAGCGCGTAGGGGATCCACTCCATCACACAACCGCACCTTTTCCTTGTAAGTGAGAACACGCTTGCCCTATCAGTTCTGAATAGTACGCCACATCTGACAGCTGCCTTGTGCTGACCAGTGGCATGATGCACAAGAAACGGCTCACGAAAAAGAAAGTGACCGTGACAATACGGCTTCATCAGCTGCGTCGTGCTGAACACTGTAGTCGTACGGCTGTTCACCAATATGGCTGCCACAGTAGGACCGCAGCAATGGTGACATCACGTGCAAGCCAAGTATATGTAAAAAGATATTATTTATTGCATTGTGTGCCACTTCTAATTGACTACTCAGCATAAGAATGGGGAATGAACAAAGTGAGGTCACCAAGTTGAAAACTGAAAATGCCACAACAGATTCCTCCTCAGCCTCAGTGTAGCGCACGCCAACAACACTTTCAAGGAATGCTTCACAGGAAGTTCACTTACCTTCTTCCTGATATGTATCTGTGTACTTTCACCTTTTGCATGGACACCTCGCCTGGAAACAAAGTGGCAAAATCGTGTTATTTATTTTTATTTGTGAAGAGACATTAATTTTAACAGAACGATACTAGGTACAGCCGTTTTTTCGAATGCCCAGGGCAAATTCCAAATTATTAAGGGACGCGAGACCTGGCTACAAAATTATGTTTTGTTTTTTTTCATCGTTTTGGTCCAGTCATGTATATTAACTGTGTATGATTACCAGTGCTGAAGGAGAGTTTCTATAGTTAGAATGCATTGCGTGTTTCCTGTGACCTCAGTTACATGCCATAAATTCATGACCTAGTTGGGCACATGACTGAGAATCAAACTGCGCCAAAAACGAAGTTACACAAATGGGATGCTTTTCCTTCCTCTAGTCCACTTTTTAGCGCTGTATTGTTTATCGAAGTGAACTTCCAGGCTTGTGAGTAAACATTTCACGCTGGTGACAACAGCTGGTTAAACGGCGAAAACATCCGCGAACCGCAATCAAGATCAAAACGAAACGAAACAAGCGCGACATACATCCCCGTTCCAATAGCGTTACCATGCCCAGGGCCATATGAGACAAATTAACGAGTTAAAGAAAAGGCGTACAAGTGAATGCCGCGAGTAGACATCAGTAAACAAATATGAACTGTCCGCTATTTTCTAACTGCACTGGTAGTCCTTGTCGTTGATGTGAACGATGAATGTGCGATGCATCATACGAACACTTACCCTTTTCATTGAGGACGGGAATGGCGCCCGCTGTTGACTGAATCAGGTTTGACGCCTGTGAGGCATTCATTGAGCCCGACATTGTGGCACGATTATATAGTAACGCAAGTAAAAACCTTGGCCAAATACAATTTACACTTCGCACTCAGGTCAACCGCGCACGAAAACGGCCATAACAAAGCGGCTGGCGGATCTGGCATTGACTCGGCTTTACATGGATCTTCTCGCTTTGCCAACGTTTGTTTGAATAAAGCTGAAGAAACAAAACTACGCAAAGTACTCAATAATATAGCAATTAAGAAAGTTCGTATAGTACAAACAAAAACTTAGTGGTACCAAAATTTGTGGTGTGCACACAGTTAATACAGACTCTAGAGAAGAAAAGAAAACTTCAAACGATAATTATTTGAGACTGGCGGCCTCCATGATAAAACTAAGGTTAGCATTCTATGAACATGAAGTAGACGTTTGTGCGTATCAAAATTGTAAAAACCACCTGGCATTAAAACCACGTCATGTGCAGCAAGCAATCATCCAATCGTGTAACAAAATGGCAACATTTGCAGCGTTGCATCATGGCGGCGCTCACGCGTCTGGTGAGGTGACAACAAGCAGCTTCAGGGAGGTTAACCAACGCTACAGTAGCGTCATACGTCTACGCGCCTATTCACTGCTAATGGACGCCTCCTGTGCAATGTGGGCTTTCGCCGATTTCAAACAACGTGAATCCCATGTGACGTCTGCCGCTTTCTAAACGTGTATGCTTTCTGTCCGCTGATCGCGTTCTAAGGCGTCGTAGACGCCTGTCAAGCAAGTCGATCTGCCATATCATCAAGAGAGTTCGTGGTAAGTATTCAGTAAGTTGAACAGGGGACGCACTATCGTGAACTCGCGTCGTGTAAGCGTAAATCTCATCTTCTTTACGTACTATGGATGCAACGTCAGTAATCCTGTGCCATTCTACAAGTAACTGAGAAACATTTGTCATCGCCACCACTAGTCGCGAGCCTGTTGACTGTGTTTTGCATTTGGTCTCCTAGCGGGCGACGTCTCCTTACTGTTGTTGAGAAACCTGTTTCTGCGCTTAAATACACTACCCGCACGTTTACCTACCGGCCTCTCGAGTAATTCTAAGCCTCTACGCGTAACTTAATGTCCGCGTTGTACAATTGAGTAATGTTTCTGCGCAACGTGAGCAGCCTACCAAATAATTATGTTCCTCCCGGCCTTCCTCTTCATCTCTCTCTCGATTTTGTTGTCATTTGCAACCGAGTGAACCACGGCCCTTGCCTTTCAGAGGTGCGCGACAGACCGACCACGATGCTGTCTAACGTCGACTTGCTTTCCAATTGCGAACGTGATTTCATCAAGATCGCAGTGTCTGAAGACAAGCGTGTTGACCATCGGACTTCTAAGGAAAGCAGGCACGTGCGAATATCCTTTGGCCTCGACAGGGGATGCTGCGTTGCCTCACTTGGCGACACCAAAGTGATGGTGCAGGTAAGCGTAGTACACTGATGATCGACGTTTCCCCTAACACTCATTGCTGATCGTTATCAAACTGTTTACAATTGGTACGCAGGTGTCCGGCCGAAATCATAGTTCCGAAACCTGGAAGGCCCACGGAAGGCGAACTCTTTGTGAACCTTGAACTGTCGCCGATGGCAGCGCCACACTTCGAAGCAGGTCGACTTGGGGACTACGGTGTCGAGGTCTCGCGCCTCTTGGAGCGCTGCATTCGTGACTCCCAGTGCATCGACCTCGAGTCCCTGTGTGTGGTGTCTGGTGAGAAAGTATGGGCACTTCGAGTTGATGCGCAAGTGTTAAACCATCAGGGCAACATTGTCGAATGTGCCGGCATAGCTACGATTGGTGCGCTCATGCACTTTCGTAGGCCCGACGTAACCGTCATTGGGACAGAGGTGACCGTCCACAACCCGAGAGACCGTGAACCGGTTCCCCTGCACCTGCACCACTATCCTTTCCTCGTGTGCTTTGCCTTCTATGACGATGGAAAGACCGTGCTCATTGACCCAACCGATCTGGAAGAACGGATTGCCGAGGGCTTCTGTCCATAGCTGCAAATGCCCACGAAGAGATTTGCTTGCTGCATCAGCGTGGTTGCACCGTTCGCAAGGATTTGGTGTTGCTCTGTTCCCGACTGGCCTCAGTCCGTGCTAAAACGCTTGCCACGATGATTAAGGCCGAAATTGCCAAGGATGACGAAGGCAGGATGAAGAACAGGAGGGTTGGCTTTGCCGCTGCGCCCTTGAAGTTGATGAGGATGAACGCTTGACAACGATGCTGGAGCCAGAAAATATCGAAATTGATGATGCGGAGCCACAGGAAGCTCCAACACCCCCTGCGGAAAAACCCATATCAGCAGTCGAGACGCCAGATGTTGTATCCAAAGCCAAGGTGTTTTTGGAAGGTATAGGGACGGCGGTGATTGGCAAAGGTGGCCCGAGCAGCTGGGGTGTTCTGGAGCATTCAGATCGGGCAGCAGCCAAAAATGCAGGAAAGGGCAGCAGAAAAAGGAGGGAACCTTCACTACAAGTGGCAGAAGATGAGAACAGCAGCAGTGAAGAGGAAGAGCTGGTTGTGCTCCAACCTGAAGACACAAGGGCGGGAAAACAAAATACCGCTGGAGCTGCTGAAGGGTGATACAGCTCGTGGGTGGTATCCAAAGACCCCATTCTGAATGCCAAGGCATCTGTATATGTGTGTGCCATGCAACAGGTATTGTTCTTAATGACAGGAAGAAAGGCAGGCTTGGGTTCTTTATGGTGTCGGGTTTGTATGTCTGTTTTAAGTTTGTACAGGAAACTGACCATAGCTTTTATGCTGCTTGTCCTAATTAATTGAATGATTGGGCTATATTTACATGAGAAGTTGGAATTGGAACACTGCCTCATAATCGTCCATTGTTGCCTTCAAAATACGAAGTAGTTTATCTGCTTGACACTAGTAATAGTTGTACACGTCCTCATATTTCACACTTAGTATCCAGCACTGTAGAAGCAATGCGAGGAGTTTGGTAATTGTATTGTAAAACTTTGTGCATTTGGAGAAAAAGTTGTATAGTTGCATATGTTTTTGTGTGCCTGGCATGGGAGGTGCCATGACATTCTGCAAGTGATACACCTGAAAAGGAAGATGACAAAATGCAGAATTTTGTAGAAATGTGCATTAATAGCCATGTAAAAATTTGTTTATCTTTAAGATGTGGTATGATTAATTAATAAATGAACTTAAATAAAGGACTAATTCACATTATCTATGGTCAAAACGCTGAACTACTTTTTTAATGGAAATCCAGTGAAAAGACTTGCCAGACCACTCAGCATTGCGCTAAGTATGAAACGGAAGTATAAATATGAAAATTTCAAGATGTTTGTTGATATGCTCTTATGGATCACATTGTGCAAATGAATGGCACTTGAGAGTGCTTGTGTGTGAAAATAAAATGAAATCTACCCCGAGTTCCTGACTCCTGTGAAAAATCGCTTCTTCCATTTAGCTGTTGTATTGTATGGATAATTTGGTTATGTCTCAAACGCATGTTGAAAGTGTGTAGGGATTCTTTGTGCTATTGTGAAGAGCAGTCCCAATCGGTTCATGAAATTTACTGCCTGTATGACCAGATAATACACTCAAGTTGTAGCAACCCCCTGGACAGGCAAGTTTAAAAGTTTAAATCAAAGTTTGGTTTAATTGTCAGTGGTGGACTCGAATAAACAAGTCAGTGTAGTTCAGCAGAGGTCACTCAAGTTTAAAAGGAGTCTTCATTTAGTTCCAGCAACATTTGGGCTAATTGGACAATCTGTGCCACGTATTCAAGATAAAGAAAAAGGACTGTACACTGCTGCCCTCATAAGCTAATGTTTATTTGAAGTTGAGCATTGATGCACACTGTTACAAATATACAGGTATATTATATCCAGTCCTGTTATGAAGAAAAGAAAAGCGACATGAACAAGCCATAATCTAATCAAGCCACTGTGCAGTACTCCTCAGCCACGGAAAAATAATTGCCATAGTCTTATGTTAGCCCCGAGAACGAACACTTGTGGCGCGGCAGTCGCGCCGGTGTGACGTCACGCCAAGCACTCGCCTGCTCCGCGGACGAAAATCGCCGTTTTATGCGCCTGCCGTTTACCCGCGTTTTCGCGATACGGTGGCGATTACTCCTCATTCTTGCCATGCAAACAACCCAAGGTAGAAGGTAACGCACGAAAACGTTTTCTTCGAACATATTTGCCGGTGGTACGGCCTTTGTCAAATAATACGTACTCCCTGACGCGCGCGCGCGCGCACACACACACACACACACACACACACACACACACACACACACACACACACACACACACACACACACACACACACACACACACACACACACACACACACACACACACACACACACACACACACACACACACACACACACACACACACACACACACACACACACACACACACACAGAGGAGGTGTTTTTTAGGCAATACAGACTTTTTATAAAAATCCGTCGCGGCGGAAATATTTTATTAAATACTTTGGCCGCAGTTAACATGAAACTGCTGTGAATAATTAACAAAAACTCGTTAATTAACTTCTTAATTATTGACTAGAGGGCAAGTGTCTATATTACAAAGTTGCAGTGCCTGCCAACTTATGGCATACCCATTTTTTAGAAATCACAAAAGTTGCGCGTAGTTCAAGATATTCGTCACCGAATTTCAAGGGCGAAATTGAAACTGATCGCGCCCGGCGCGCCAAAGCGCAGCCGTTCTGCTATGTCAGACCGGAACTATACCCGTGACAAGAGTGCGACGAAATTTGAATCAAGGCGCAACGCGGCCGTATGTTTTCGTGAAAAGCTGCCAGTCATCTAACTTGTGCCAGCGCATCGCCTTACTTTTTCGTGTCGTGTTTGGTGCTTATCTGCTACTTTCGAACTGTGCAAAAGGTAACCGCAATGTCAACATTTTCGTTGTCTGGGAAGCATAAAACTCGGGGGCAGCCACTTCGGCGCTACTTCTTTCAGTCATGCGAAATTGCAAAATTTCGTGGCCGAGACAGCCTGTGGGTTCGATTCCCGTGTACATGTGTATATCATCTGCAAAATATCAACAGCGAATATAGCTTGGAAGGTATTTTAAATTAATATTGAAGTTTGCGTAAGCGATCGACTCCCTCGCGCTACTGACACCATCAGAGGTGACCCTTGGTGACCCCCCCTACTTCCCTCACGTGACCACGCTGCAACAAATTATGATGACGTCATAGCCGCCATTTTTCTTTTGCCGCGTTTGTTCCAGCAGTCTATACTTCTCGGCGGCTAGTCGCGAGTCCGTGGCCGCGGCGCACGCGTTGAAAGTTTAGTGTTTGGCAACACTGTTGATGCGGACCGTGCGGAAGTGCGTCACAGTTTTGTGTGCTGACGTGATCGAGAACTGCGCACGCTAGGTGGTGATAGTTGCACCCGGCGGCTTGTCGTTTTTCGAGCTCTCTCAAACCGAAACTGAAACTGGTCGGTAATGAGGAGCCTGTAATTAAATATCTGTCGCGCGCTGCAGCAAACTAGGTGCCGTGTTATGACTAACAGGCCCCCCAGCAACACATTGCAGCAAAAAAAAAAAAAAAAAAAACGCGAGGCCAAAGTTTTTGTGTCAGTACCCCTTTAAGAAAGAAACAGATAAGCACCACCCATCGCACGTAAACAGTAAGCTGTCTACTTGTGTATTTCAGAATGCTTGCCGATTTTTCTGACCAGATTTTGCTTCAGCGCACCTTCATTCAAATTTCGTCATTTTCCTGTCACGGGTCGTCCCAGTGTTCCGCCGCGCTTTGTGCGCTCAGGGCGCGATCACTTCCGATTTCACCCTTAACAACAACAACAACAAAAAAAGGTGTGTGCCATAAATTCTCATGCACTCATGCGCTTAAGCCGTTAATTATAAAATTTATTAATGAGTCATTGTTAATTAGTCCATCAACGTCATTTTAGCTGCGTGAAAGTAAACAGTGTTAATGTGCGAAAACGACTGAGGCCTGACTGTTAGAATTTTTATGAAAAATCTCTAGTCTAAAAATTTTTTTTAAGCTGTACAGATTTTTAATAAAAATCCTATGACAGTAAGGCTCCTGTCGTTTTTGCACACGAACTCCATGCTGAGACGGAAATACTTTGCCGCAGTTAGCATGACACTGTTGCGACTAATTAACTAATTCGTTAATTAACTTTTAAATTATTCACATGAGGGCAGGTGGTCATATTACAAAGTTGTAGTGCGTGCCAATTTATGGCATACCTATTTTTTAGCAATCAATAAAGTTCCACGTAGTTCGAGATATTCATCATCGAACATGACGGGCGAAATCGAAACTGATCGCCCCCCCCCCCCCCCCCCCCGGCGCCCACAAAGCGCGGCGGAACACATGTGCTCCCAACTCGGGCTGCAGAAATTGCGCCTTTTCCTTTCCTCACCCTCTCCTCTCTCTCTCAACACAGGCATGACACGTGACAGGGAAGCCACGGAATTCGAATGAAGGCGCGCCAAAGCAAGATCTGGTCAGAAAAATCGGCAAGCATTCTGAAATACGCGAGCAGACAGATCTTTGTACGTTCACAGACAAGCTGGCAAAATTTTAGCACATTTGGTCGTGCCGTTAATTTATAATTGAATATTTTTATAAACGAGCGAGCGGCCTGAGAGTCGGGCAACACTGGCACGCTCGCTAGCCGTGACGTAACGAGTAGCTTGCTGTGCGAGCCTCTGCACGGTCTGCATTCCGTGTTCCATGTTCAGCTGCGCGTGCAAACGAGCTATTTCTGCTTTTCTCAACTTGCCTCTGGAATTAAATGACTTGCAGCGGTTGAAACACCAACAGAGCAACACTCGCAAAGAACACACTGACCGCGTGTGGAACGTAGCAGACGACGTCACTGCTCCTCGCAGTTAGTGACGTCACGTACTCCATTGCAAAATGGCGGTCGCCGGCGGTGGGCGGAGTTTAGGCCGACGATTTCCCCGGCTTATTTTGGACTGAAATAATCTTTTACAGTCCAGTTTTCACACGTGTACAAGCATATTTGACCCTCTACCTTCGTTTTTCGCCAAAAACCGCAAATTGTTGGGTGACCATGTCATGGCCCCTTTAACCGAAAAAATACTTCGGCTGTCTGCAAGAAGAAGCGCCGTAGTGGCCGCCCCAGAGTTTTATGCTTCCCAGACAAGGAAAAGGTTGCTATTCCGGCTTTCCTGTGCCCAGTTCTACAGAAACAGATAAGCACGAAACATTACGCGCTAAGTAAGGCGATGCGCCGGCCCAAGCGAGGTGACTTGCAGCTTTTCACGATAACATACGGCCGCGGCGCGCCGTCATTCGAATTTCGTTAATCAATGTGACGGGTAGTTCCGGTCTGACGTAGCGGAACTGTCGCGCTTCGTGCGCGCGCACAATATTGTGAGTGCGCCTTGCGCGATCACTTTCGATTTCGCCCGTCAAGTTCGATGATGAATATCTCGAACTACGTGCAACTTTTTTGATTTCTAAAAAATGGGTATGCCATAAATTGGCTCGCCCTACAACTTTGTAATATATATATATATATATATATATATATATATATATATATATATATATATATATATATATATATATAAACGGTCAAGTAGACACGCGTACGAAGCGATAAATCGCTTCGTACGCGTGTCTACTTGACCGTTTATATTTACCCGGACCCAGAATCACTTTTTTTCGATATATATATATATATATATATATATATATATATATATATATATATATATATATATATATATATATATATATATATATATATATATAGTCATGCAGAGAAGCAAGAGACAACGCCCGTACGCTGGGCCGGCTGTTTTTATACTGCCTCGTCTTCTTTGCCTTCGCTCGCCCTTGCAATGGCGGCGCTATCTTCGTTACACTCGGCCACGCTGCGACACTGCATGGCGATCGAGCTGCGCAAATGTTTGTGGTGGGCGGTATTGACTGTTCCTTGCGGGTCTTTGCAGGTCTCGCTCCTTGTACGTGCGACTGCGTGCGGAAAGCTCTGGCTATTGCGGGAAGGTAGTAGCTGCCGCTTGGCTCGTCGCATTTCCTAATGCATTGCAGGGGACTTGCAAAGAACGCTGGGTGACTGAATCGATGTGCTCTGGCCGTAGACAGACCGTGTCATCAGTAGTCGGACGCGTCTCCGCAGCTTTGAAGTGCATCCGTTTCGCGTCGATGTACTCCCACGTGAGCAAGGCGGAATGTACGGCGCTGCCGAAACAGGGGCGTCCATTGTTTCAGGTCTCCGCAGTAAGGACAGGTGTTGGCATAGGCGTGCGCACGAGGGGGGGAAGAGGGGGGCGGCCGCCCCCCTAGTCACCTAAGAAGGGGGGGCGCAAAGTCTGCCTCATACATTGACTTAAAGGGAGGGGGGGGGGGCGCAAAGTCTGCCCCGGCCCCCCATACATTGACTTAATAGGGAGGGGGGGGGGGGCGCTGCGACGAACCTTCGCCCCCCCCCCCCCCCCCCTGAAGGGGAACCTTGCGCACGCCTATGGGTGTTGGTGCCTCAATAGTTGTGCCATTGTTTCAGAGAGGAGAGTAGAATGCATGGGCATGTCTTCCATGTGCTTAGTCGAGTTTGTCGCATTAGATTGCTCAATCCCAACCAGCACACGGTCCGCGCATTCTGGCAGTGACAGCTCTCGAATCTGCGGTAGCTGTACCGGTGGACCTGAGAGCTCGTTGATGGTTGTGGTGGAGCTTGTCCGGTTCCTTGACTATGAGCATGTCAGGCGCCAAAATATCTAGAATGTGCATGTACTCACGCGCTGGCGAGCATGGAGGCCATAGGCGTGCGCATGAGGGGGGGCAGCCCCCCCCCCCCCCCTAAACACCTAAGATGGGGGGGGGGGGGGCGCAAGGGGCGCTGCGATGAGCCCCCCCCCCCCCCCCCCCCTGAAGGGGAACCCTGTGCACGCCTATGATGGAGGCCGTATCACCAACAGCTGGGGCTCGTGGGTGATATTCTTGTCTGGTGTGGCGGGAGTCGCGGAATCCGAAATGTGTGGCATGGAGCCCTGCTCGCGGCCGGTGTCGGGCGAGTGTCCTTCCGCGTTCGCAATTATGTCTGCGCAGGGACTCCGGGGAACAGATGGGCAATCGAGGTACTTCCCCTCACAATCTCTTTCTTCGAAAGAGGGTTGGTTGGCGAAGGCCAGAGCTGCACCGTCGGGATGATGTCATTCCCGAGCTAGGGTGCCGAGAGGTGCACTGTCTAGGTGGTGCCTCACATCTCCCTTCTGTGGTAGAGAAAGGGTCGGCAGAAAGGAGGTCGCACGCATGAAAAAGCGGTCGAAAAAGGCTTGTAAACTTGGCACACTATTCAGGCCAGGATCGTAGCCCGATGCCTTCGTAGGCGTGCCATGCCTTGGCGGCATCGTGGAGGCGGTCGATGGCCACCCACAATTTCTGCTGGTCCGTCCAGGCTTCGCGAGTTGTGTATAGCAAACCCAGTTGTCGACCTTGCTACAGTACGCTCCTTTACTATACCGAAATTACTTCTTGTCATTCCAGAAAGGCCAATCTGGAGGAATCGTACGTTGGCATATATCTTCCAGATTTATCACGCATCAGTCGCATCAAAACGTATTGAGATAAATAACATACAGTCTCATCAGTGGAGTCTTCTTGAAAATTAATACAGGCTGATTTCTCGGACAGAAAAACAAATGGGAAGCTGACACAAGCAGCACGGCTGCGGATCAAAATGCGGTGTACTCAGAGCATCAGAATGCAATGTGCTCAGAGCACTGACAACCACTGAGCCGTGATGTCCTACTTTTACGACATGAAGATTGTGCATTGTTCCAGACGACGGGTAAATGCTGGGAAGTTCGACTTAGCAAATAAGAAGTTCAACAGATTAGAAAAAAAAAATACAATTGCTTCCGAGAGAATAGATAATCAGCATAATGTCCCCAAGAATTCGGTTCCGGAAATTTGTCGTCTTTTTCACATTCCACCATCTTGATTTCAACTTGGTGGAGTTCCGTTCAAGAAGATGATGAAAGAACTATAACCTATGTTTGCACATGTGCATTAAGGATGCCCAAAAGTCTTGGAATTTTTTTAGTAATGTTACAATTAGTAGAACTATATCTTCATGTCCGTTTCGTATGGCACTAGTGCCGAAAGGGTTAAGCATGTGCATCAGTCTTATTGAAATTAATATCTAGTCCTGAGCTATATTTTTTTTCGTTGTGTAGTCGTTGTTTGCGATATCCCCTTGAAAGATGCTCTACTAGCATGGGCGTCAGCAGGGGGGTGCAATAGGGGCACTTGCCCCCCCTCAAGCCTCATCAGCACTTGCCCTCACCCAAGCTACACCATTGCTCTCCCCCTGCCCCAGCCGCCATGCAACACTGGTTTGCACCCCCCAAGAAAAAATCCTGCCGACGACCATGTCTACTAGTACCCATTCTCCCAATTTTCTTTTTTTTCTGAAGGGATGGTGGTTTGAGGTTGGGATATGTCGATTACTTCTGTAACCAGGGAGGAAAGGGGTGGGATATGAGGACTGTTGTGAGGACTTTTCGAGATATGAGGACTGTTGTGAAGTCACCTCGGAAAGTAGACACGGGTGTTGTGGCGATTTCGGGAATCACCTCAATGGTCCCATCATAACAAAACGTAGAAAGCATTTTGCTTTCCGAGAAGAAGAAGATGTTTAATGGGAAGAAGGAGGAGAGGTCGGCCTGGCAAACGGGTTTCTGGCCTGCTACTCCTTACGGGAGTAAGGGGAAAAGGGAAGGAAAGAGATAGAGGGAGGCATGATGAGAGGTTACTATGGTATCCGAGAAGCACTGCACAGGCACGGACTTCCAAGAATGGAAAGCCATCTTGGTAGCGCCAAGGTCGAACATGACTGATCGCCCTCTAGACCAGAAAAGGTGTGTACTGTTGTAGACCCGAAGGCTATTTCCCAGAAGAGGAACGTACCTAAGCGTCCCCCGGAAAAAAAAAAGAAGAAAAAAAGAAAAGCAAAACGTGTGGCCCGATTAAGCGGGACAACGGAATCGTTGTCCCGCTTAATCGGGCCATCGAAGACGTTACACATGCTAGATTAATATTTCCATAAGCTTTATAAAGATAACAGAATATAGGAGGTATTCACGTGACGTCATCCGCAAGGGGCGCTAGCGCGGTGGTCGCCATACCTATGGTCTCGCGCGCGAACATCATCGTCGAACCACAACCAAAGTTCTCTGCAGCACGTGATATGTTGATATTTTTCTAAGAAAACGGGTTAGTGAAGTGCAGCGCCGCCAAAAATCAGGCTGTCATATATGCCGGATCGTTGACGGACCACGGCTATGGCGGCGCACTCGCTAGCGCCGCCTTGCGGGAAGAGCTTAGTGAATACCTCCTACAGATAAAATCAACAGAATAAAACTGGTAAAAGAGGAAAGACTAAGAAATTTTCTTGAGCCGGCATATATATACCTGTAGGATTCATTGTCGTCCCAAACTAACGAAACAAACTTGGCACAAAAACAATATTCAGCTAAGCCTTTCCTCAAGCGTATTCTTCGAGAAAGAAAAAAAAAAAAAGCGGCGATTTTCTGTCTACCGTAAAATGCCGAGCAAGCGCCCCCCCCCCCCCCCTCCCTTTTTCGGGAGATCTGAAATAAGCGCCAATGACCGAGCAAGCGCCCCCCCCCCCCTCCCCGGTGGCCATTTTTTTTTCAAGACGAGCATCGCTTGCGTAAAAAGAACCACAAGAATGAATATTTAACGAATAAAGCATTTCATTAGAAACATGGATGGCCATTTTTTTATTTTAGCGGCTCTCCCGCCGCCATCTTGAATTTCGGTCCGAGACCGAGCATGCGCCTCCCCCCCACCGCTTAAATCTGGTCGGATTATCCTTCACCGTAGGGGAGCAAGCGCATTCTCTACGGTGAAGGCGCTTGCTCGGCATTTTACGGTAATATTGAAAAAGAAGGCTTTTTCTTCGAGCGCCCTAGTCGGGAACAAAGGACTCAGCAGACACTTGCACTCTAGTAACCACATGGCGCGAGGGGCGGCGGTGGTTTCCACGGACCGAAAGATCATTTCCTCGCGTTTTGAGAACTTCCCAAGTTAACGAAATAATTTGAGCACGGTAATCACTTTTTAAAATCGAGCCTCATCTGAAGATAAGTAAATTATGCGAGACGATGTAAACTCCTGAAAGAATTAAAAATAGCCAGCGCGTGGAAACTATCTAACACTTATATCAATACAAAGGGAAACACCTGCAGTCTGTGTCGTTCCACCTTTATGATTCATGTTTTACAAGGTATATGTATATTCGTTAATCATGAATTTTTTTTCGTTATCTTGTGTACCTTTATTGAAGTAATGTTTAACGGAAAAGAAAATTATGCAAATGTGTTCGGATTCATCTTAGAAGCAGCGCAATGAATACAAGGACGAAGGAATACTAAGCAGCGCCCGTCCCGCTTGGTCTTTTGCTTCGTCCTTATTTAGACAGCTCTATATTTCATTCATCTTTCTTGATTATCAGAGTCATAGGCGGAGAGTTTTCATTTTGCCGGAGGGGGCGGGGCCCGGCTTGCTCTTCTTCTATATTGTTCTCCCTGTCGCTCTCTCTCTCTCTCTCTCTATATATATATATATATATATATATATATCTCGAGAGAGAGAGAGAGCATGTCCGCCTCCTAAATTAAAGAATATAATTAAATACTGTAATACCACCTTATTCTCTTTGGCGCCTACACCGCGATATCAGTATGAATATCTCTTGTGATGACTCCCGATTTATTTTTCAACTTACAAAAAGACATCGATCCTCCTCGCAACGCTTGGCTCAAAGCGAAAAATGCCGTATAGGCTGCTACTCGGTGACTGCATCACATAAAATCGATTCCCACAATGAGTGGGACCCGCCTATTTTCTTCAGTGACATGCATTACTTCGTTAAAACATGCACCAGACATAAGACAGTGGCCTAATGCTGGTACAAAAAGCTTTAATCTTCAATTCGTGATGGCCAAAAATAATTCTCAGGTGATTTTCTGCCACTATAGAACACTAAGAGGTCGCCTCAGTTGTATGTTAACACAACATATTCTGCACATACAAATCCCTTTGCGGGGAATTATTAACTGAGTATTTCACTTGTCACTGGTCCATGATCGGAATCTTAACAGCCTGAAATGAAAAAGCGGGTATAAACAGCCCCCTGTGAAATAAATAGCTGCCAGACAGGAGGCCAAACGCTCGTTGTGAATAGACGGGGACCTAAGCCAAGCACTTAAAAAATATCCCGGGCAGGCGCCGGCGGGGGGCTCTGCCCCCCCATGAAGCCGTCCGGGGGGGGGGGGCAGAGCCCCCGAGCCCCCCCGTACTCTCCGCCTATGACCAGAGTGATTTTCCTCATTCCATTCGCGCTCCCTAGCTTTGTTAGAATTGATAGAAATATGCATAATTAGAAGAATAATACAAGATAGTACAAAAAACACTATATTTACCACAGAATAGGCCCACCGGTATGTTGTCATTTCCTAGAAATAAATATTTATTCGAATATAGGCCGACTCATATCATCTGAGACGCGGGAACCGTGGACGCGTTTTTGTTTACGATGAGCACGCCCAAAAACCACGATATGTAATGCACGCCCTTCGAGATCTCTTTTTTGTACTCGAAGACGGCACCTGCGACATATTTCACGCCCTTAAAGGGATACTGAACAAAATTTTTGCCGCCAAGATTTCCAGCCACATGGAAAGATTGGGGGTGGAAATCGATGGACACAACCTTCATTTCAAGCAGAAACTAGAAGAAAATAATGAATTTAATGAGTTTTTCACAAACCGCCGCGTCTAGCGGCCACGCCGTGAACTAGAGGAAGTGACGTGAAACTCGCCGGAAACAGGCATCCCACCGATGCCAGCCGTCGCCCGCGCCACCATACCCGCGCAACACTCTACCCGCGCTATCCATACCCGCGCTATACCCGCGCCCACGGTGTTAGAATAGAAAACACCGCGCCCGCGCCTCTCAACCCGCTCAGCGCGCACTACGTTTCCCAGAACCACTACGGGAGCGAACAATGCTCCCGGCTGGGGTAAGGCATCAGCGCTTTTGTGGAAGGGAGAGAGTTGAATGAAAGGAGAGGTGGAGAATAGGAAGAGAAGGACAGGAGCACGTGCGCCCTCCATGCGCCAGGGAGAATCTGACGTCACGGCTCGCGCTCGCGTGCAGCCGCCGCGCCAGGGGCGTAGCCAGGGGGGTGGCACACCGGGCACGTGCCCCCCCCCCCGAAATTTTTTTCGCCATGGCATACCGAGCGAAAAATGACCATTTCAATGAGGTGCCCACCCCGAAATCAAGGAGGTGCCCCCCCCCCCCGAAAAAAATTTCTGGCTACGCCCCTGCGCCGCGCGCTGACAATCCACCAAAAATAGAGCCAACTGTTCTAAAATACGTGAAATAAACTCCGTTTATCGGAACAGTGGCGTCTTCCGAGTAGAATTTCGATGTTTTTGTCAGTTTTTCAAAGTTTTGTTCAGTGTCCCTTTCACAAAAGTAAGGCATTCTCGATCCGCCTCTACTGTCTGGAACTGTCGCACGTGGCATTGCCTTGGTTTTGTTTTTATTTATTTGTCCAACACCGCAGTGAACTCCTGCTTACCAGTCTATTTTAACTTGTTTCACTGTGCTATGTTTTATCTTTAGTTGCTCATTTTTTATTTTGGGTAACCATTTTTTTTCCGCTTCAGAACTGATAAAAATGCAATAGCCAAGGTAATATAAAGCTCAACCTCCCCACAGCAGGCCAGTTAAAACAGAAACACAGCAGAATGGGCGTCGGCAGGATTTTGTCTTGGTGGGGTGCACACCCGAGTTGCATTGCAGTGAAAGTGGGGGGTGGGGGGGGGGGGGGGCGCAGAGCACTGGTGCTGCGTGTGTGTGGTGCAAGTGCTAGTGTGGCTTGAGGGGGGGCAAGTGCCCCTTTTGCACCCCCCTGCCGACGCCCATGACAGCAGCGTACAAAAATAGGGGCTCGCCATCAACTAAAATGCTTCCATATTTTCCGTTGTACGAACGCGTTGTTTTGGTGTTTATAAGTTGTCACGAAACTGTGCTGACATGCACAGCTTTTTAACGTCTTCAACTATTGCTCACAACGGAATGATACGAAACTGATCACTGTTCTGTAGATGATGCCGCTTTCATTTTCATCTATATATGATCTCGGCTGAGAGTGCTGTGGCTTGCAGCTACGCTCGCCAAGTCGGAAGTGCACACGAAAACAGCCACGGTGACCTCCCGCCATTTTTACTAGATGTAATAACGCTGTTTTTTACTTTAATTTTTGCGGTCTGTAAGTTTACTGCAAATATGCACATGTACTACACCGGTGAAACTGGCGCTGCTTATGAACGGCGCTCGCCATTGTGGAACTTATCGGTACATATGCTAGCTTTGAGCACGGGTATAAGTCGATAGGAAAATTTAGGGGAGATTTCGGCGAGAAAGAAAGTTGAGTTATGGTCGAATGAATACGGCAGTACCGATATTGTGCTTACTCACTCATCTGCACGGGCGGTATAGACTTTTTCACGGGAGAGGAAAAAAACGCCGCCATGATGGGCTGCGCACGGGAGTACAAAGGCTGGCGTCACAGCCTCGGCAGTGCATTTTTGGGGGGGTCACGCCAATTTGCGCAGCCCACAAAGGACTATGATGGCGCCCAGGGAGCAGTTTGTGAAAACGTCTATTGCAACTAGGTGCTACAGAAGCACGTGGTAGCCAAGTTCCTTTTATTGTTTCTCCCGGAATACCTCCTGCACTCAGAAAACACGTGGTTCCCCACAGTGGCGTAGCCAAGGGGGGGGGGGGGGTTGGGGGGTTCAAACCTTCCCCGAATTTTTTCAGTTTTGCTTGCGTATATATGCACGCACACATACAAACGCATGCACGAACATACACAAAGTATGGCTGACCCCCCCCCCCCCCCACCAAAAAAAATTTCTGGCTACGCTACTGGTTCCCCAAGAGGACTTAACCCCTCCTTTTATTTAACTGCCTCCCCGCCCCACCCCCCCCTCTCCCCATGAGTAATGTGATTCGCTACGACGTACGATGGAAGCGTTGCTAATCGGACAGTTAGTATCAATGAGGGGGGTGTTTTTTTTCCTTCCTTCACAAAATATTTTGTTCGCGGAACGTTCACCCACATCACGTGCAATCCTTGGAATTCTAGACTGGGCGCTTTGTAGAAAATAGTAGCTGATAACCTGCAAGCCGCTGCCAGGGAACCAAAAGGAACAGAGGTGTTAAAGAAAAGTAGGCAGGAAGGGGGCCCTTGCTAGCTGAACAATAGCTGGTTCTGCTTGTCAAAGCGCTGGGTTAGAATTGGTTAGAAGACATAGTCACGTGCACATGCACAGCGACACAACAGAAATTGGCCAATGAGAAGACGTCCCAGTCAACACGGCGAAAGCAGTCACAACTTTCTTCGATCAGTTCAGTCTGGTAGCCCTTCTGGTACGCAGCACTAGTCGACCGCGGTGTCTCGGAACTGTCATCTTCAGCGCTCATTGGTTGCGCGTGACTTGGTGAAACTGCCCGAACCGACAAGTGGACACGCACGTTCTTCGCTGGACCTACGGTCGTCACCGCTTCACCACATTGTACAGCACCTTGTAGAGAGAGGTAAGTGATGTTTCCTACCTGGTGCCTACCGTAGCGTTTTTAAAATAACAGATTTCAGTGGGCGCACTTTTTGATAGGGCTCGAATGTGCAAAGAAACGCTCCTGGCGGATTCCCGCATGCGCACGTGTTCTCGTGGATTGAGTATTATGATATTTTAGGGTTCTTATCTTTCAGTTAGAACAGCAACATTAACTTCACTCGCTCATGAGTACGACATGTAATATTTGCGTAATGTAATGTGGGGAGTTGACTGTCCAGTAAACTTTTAATGTTGCTAAGAAAATTGGCGTTGGTATAGGTTTGCTTCTTGCCCGTTCGTACCTATGTGCACTTGCCGAAACGGGAGCTCTGTGATCTAAGTAGAAGAATGGAAAAATTAACATGTCCGCTATGTATTTAAGTAAACGTCTTTAGAGGATTATGCGCGGGAAAGCATGGTGGAAACGCAAAAAGAGCGGGTCAGGCCTCATATTTTTTGTAGCCCTAGAAATTTAGCTTTTGTGGCCGAGTGTTTTCCTTGTTGATGTAGTGAAGGCGCCGTATGACCTCACTTATGTTGAGGCCCTTTCTGTACGTGCTGCATTCACGCTGTCCGAAAAGAGGACTATTCTGTTGTCGATACGTACATCATACTAAGCCTTATTCTGTGTCCAATGCAGTCTCCGTACCGCACTGTACATAGAACACACTTTATCGCCGCAGATTTGTCACTGCCGTCCTCCGCAGCGTTTCAATTGCACCTGAGGCATCTATTTCGTTGCTCTGGTTTTATAAACGGTAAAAGCACAGTGGGAGACGATCACACAACGAATGAACACACACGCATATCGTTGTGTCCCCTTCATTGGGTGATCGTCTCGAGTGCGCTTTTACCGTTCATAAAAATGGATTACCACCTTGGTGCTCAACTGTCCACTCATTACGTGGGACACCCAAGTAAAATTTATTGCTTAATTTCAATTGCAACATCAGCTATATACCCTGTTTGTTTCCTCTGATCTATTGTAGCGCTGTGTGGATGGATGGATGCATGCTATGAGCATCCCCTTTTATAACGGGGTGGTGACAAGTGTGCCACCAGGCTCGTCAAATAGAGACAAAAAACCTTTTTCGTCTTTCTTTTTTTTAAGTTGGCCTAATGCCTTATTTGTCTATTTCGATTAAATCTATCTTACTATAGGGGAAAAAAAAACGCAAATTCATAGTCCTGTTCTCTGCCCTTTGCGGCAGAATGTCCTTATTTTCCCCATTATTTATTTTTGTCCCTTCTCTCTAGTTTTCTGCCACAAATACTCTAACCGTCTCTTACTTATTTCTATCGCGCGCCTGTTCAACTTTCCATTGTCGTCCCTAAAACCCAAGGCTTCTTGTAGGCTCGTGCCTAAGCGGCGTACACATGGGTGTATATCCCCACATTCAATCAGAACATGCTGCCGTCGTTTCCTTATCTTTCCCACAGCATATGCATTGTTCTTCTTCTTTACTAAATCTCGCTTTATAACTACGCGTTCTAAGGCAACCCGATCTCGCTTCAAATAGTGAAGTGCTTCCCCTTGAATTCATAAAATTATTCCCTCCTTATTTCGTTTTTGCCCTTTTGGTAGTTACTCAGAGCCGGTTTTATCTCCATCGCTGCCATCCAGTTAATCCTCTCCGCCTCGCTGACTTTTCGTTTAGCGCTCTTTGTTGTCATATACCGCTTACACTTGCCAGCCGTGTATTTACTACTGAGCCTCCTAGTTCTTTCAGTGTTTCTCTGGTCTTCAGCGCTATCTGTGTCTGTCGATGTCGTCCTCGTTCCTGCGCTGTGAAACGTCCAAGTTTGTTGTGCTAGCCAGCTCATCCTTACTGCACTAGGCATCTCGTAATGCTAGGTGTGTTTTTGAAAGCGGTAAGCGCACGAAGACAAGGACAATGAAAAAACGACACACAGAGCGCTACTTCCAACTAGTTTTTGTTATTAATGTTGTGTTGGAATAAATATTAGTTGGCAGTAGCACTCTGTATGCCGTCTTTCCCTGTCCTTCTCTTCGCGCGCTCACCGCTTTCAAAATGTCACTATGCCAACTAGCTCGGACCCAGCCTTTAATTCAGCTAGGTCTGTCCCTTCCCGTATCATCGCCCTCTGCGTAGTCCTCGAATTTATCTTGAGTTTCTTGGTTATCCTCCAAGTTTCAGTACTGAAAAAATCCGTAAACAGGGCTTGTGTGCTCGAGCCGACGTTTCGACAAGTGGACTTGTCTTCTTCAAGGCTAGAACTGATTTCCTTAGCGCTACCGTGCATGTGTTCCGTACCCTCTCCTCCATCCTAACAAAGGAGGGGGAGAGGGCGACTGTGGATACGGGGGGTGCGGGAGTATGTGTGCGTGGGGGGGGGGGGGGGGGGGGGGACCCGAGACGAATTGTATGAGTGAAGAGGGAACAGGTGTTCCGTGAATGAAACGAAAGGAATACAGCTTGTGGGGCAGGGGGGGGGGGGGGGGGTTAGACGTATCGCTGAATCCCAGGTGTCAAAAAGAAGCACTACTTAACAATAGTAGGTTTGAAATTCCTAGAAGGAGCGCTTAACTCTCACTGGGTTTCTTTGTGTGTACTATATCGAATGGATTCAAGAGCCCCTTTAGAAACGTTTATACCTGCTGGCTGGAGGGTGTTGAACTTGTGAATAAGGTATGACTCGGTATATTTTCTGTCTCTTGCGGACCGGAAGTTTGACTGAAGTATGTAAAGTTTGAGATCGTCGAAGTTATGTCCTGCTACATTAAAATGCTGTGCCACTGCTTTCGGTAATTTCTTTGCCGTGTCCGCGCGATGACCGTTGAATCTAACATTAACAGGCTGTCCCGTTTCGCCAATGTACTGTTTGTGACAATGTGAACATTCGATCATGTAGATAACGTTTGAACTAGTGCAGGTAAAACTAGACTTTATATGATGAACGTAATCACTTGTGGTGCTTTTAACTATCAAGTCATCTTGGAGGTGTTTACAAGTCTTGCATCTTGGGCGAGAGCAAGGTGTTATGTGGGCAGTAGAATGCGGGTTTACTTTTGCATGCACTAACATGTCCTTAAAATTCCTATTGCGGCGGTACACGACCTTTGGTGCTTCGGGAAACGCTTTTCTAAGGCGCTCGTTGCTTGCCAGTATTGGATAATACTTACGAAGGATATTATTTATGTTTGGGAGCGCATTTGAGTATTTGGTTATAAATGCTGGCGGTTGGTTAGGTTGTGCTACGGGGACCCTTTTAGCTAGTGTTGCTTTCCTATCTAGTTTACATGCTTCATTATAGACCTTGTTTAGGGCTTCCTGGGGGTAATTTCTTTGAATTAATGTTTCCTTTAGGTTGCTTAAGTGGTGAACGTATTCACCGTCGTCGCTACAAATCCTTCTTATACGCCTCGCCTGTCCGGACAAAAATTCCTTGTTTGCAGTGTCGCGGGTGATGACTAGTGTAATCTAGGTATTGTTGGCTGTCTGTTGGTTTTCTGTAAAGCGTCGTCTTTAATTTTCCTGCTTCTATAGATACTGTCGTGTCTAGGAAGTTAATATCATTGGGAGAATGGTGCATGGTAAATTTAATACTGGAGTGAAACTTGTTGCAATGATCAATGAATGCGTTTAGTGCGCTTATGCCATGTTCCCATATAATAAATATGTCGTCTATATAGCGAAGTTAGGTGGAAGGCTTTACTGGCGATGATTTCAATAGCTCCGATTCTAATTGTCCCATAAAAATGCTGGCGTATGTTGGCGCAAAAGGAGTTCCCATACTGGTGCCGAAAGTTTGCAGGTAGTAGGACGAATCAAATTCAAAATAATTAAGCGTTAGAACTAATTTCAGTAGCGAGAGGTAAACTTCAGAATTATGTGTTTGCCTGCTTTCTGTAAGTGACTTTGATACCGCTTCAATCCCTTCAGTGATAGGTATATTCGTATATAAGGAGCAGACATCTAGTGTCACCAGAATGGCCTGATCCGAGAGTTTTTGTGTTTCGTTAATGGAATCTATTATGCGGAGCAAATGAGGTGTATCTTGAACGAAAGATAGTAGGGTAGATGGTATAATATACCATCTACCCTACCATCTTTCGTTTCGACACTAGATGTCTGCTCCTTATATACGAATATACCTATCACTGAAGGGATTGAAGCGGTATCAAAGTCACTTACAGAAAGCAGGCAAACACATAATGCTGAAGTTTACCTCTCGCTACTGAAATTAGTTCTAACGCTTAATTATTTTGAATTTGATTCGTCCTACTACCTCCAAACTTTCGGCACCAGTATGGGAACTCCTTTTACGCCAACATACGCCAGCATTTTTATGGGACAATTAGAATCGGAGCTATTGAAATCATCGCCAGTAAAGCCTTCCACCTATCTTCGCTATATAGACGACATATTTATTATATGGGAACATGGCATAAGCGCACTAAACGCATTCATTGATCATTGCAACAAGTTTCACTCCAGTATTAAATTTACCATGCACCATTCTCCCAATGATATTAACTTCCTAGACACGACAGTATCTATAGAAGCAGGAAAATTAAAGACGACGCTTTACAGAAAACCAACAGACAGCCAACAATACCTAGATTACACTAGTCATCACCCGCGACACTGCAAACAAGGAATTTTTGTCGGACAGGCGAGGCGTATCAGAAGGATTTGTAGCGACGACGGTGAATACGTTCACCACTTAAGCAACCTAAAGGAAACATTAATTCAAAGAAATTACCCCCAGGAAGCCCTAAACAAGGTCTATAATGAAGCATGTAAACTAGATAGGAAAGCAACACTAGCTAAAAGGGTCCCCGTAGCACAACCTAACGAACCGCCAGCATTTATAACCAAATACTCAAATGCGCTCCCAAACATAAATAATATCCTTCGTAAGTATTATCCAATACTGGCAAGCAACGAGCGCCTTAGAAAAGCGTTTCCCGAAGCACCAAAGGTCGTGTACCGCCGCAATAGGAATTTTAAGGACATGTTAGTGCATGCAAAAGTAAACCCGCATCCTACTGCCCACATAACACCTCCAAGATGACTTGATAGTTAAAAGCACCACAAGTGATTACGTTCATCATATAAAGTCTAGTTTTACCTGCACTAGTTCAAACGTTATCTACATGATCGAATGTTCACATTGTCACAAACAGTACATTGGCGAAACGGGACAGCCTGTTAATGTTAGATTAAACGGTCATCACGCGGACACGGCAAAGAAATTACCGAAAGCAGTGGCACAGCATTTTAATGTAGCAGGACATAACTTCGACGATCTCAAACTTTACATACTTCAGTCAAACTTCCGGTCCGCAAGAGACAGAAAATATACCGAGTCATACCTTATTCACAAGTTCAATACCCTCCAGCCAGCAGGTATAAGCGTTTCTAAAGGGGCTCTTGAATCCATTCGATATAGTACACACAAAGAAACCCAGTGAGAGTTAAGCTCTCCTTCTAGGAATTTCAAACCTACTATTGTTAAGTAGTGCTTCTTTTGACACCTGGGATTCGGCGATACGTCTAACCCCCCCCCCCCCCCCCCCCACCCCCCCAAGCTGTGTATTCTTTTCATCAAGGACTGCTACAAGGGCACTTATAGATTTTATGAAAAATACTGGACTTGACAGTAGACTTTAAGAAGACCACTGGGTGTGACGTGGTCAATGTACATACGCATCACCTCTTCCTGTCCCCATCATCATCATCACCCTTTTCTTCCCTTTCCCTTTTCCCCTGTGCTGAGTAGCAGGCCAGAGCGCACAAGCTCAGGGCGACCTCTCGGCCTTCTAATAAATTTCGCTCTCTCTCTCTCTCTCGTTTCATTCACGGAACACCTGTTCCCTCTTCACTCATACAATTCGTCTCGGGACCCCCACCCCCCCCACGCACACATACTCCCGCACCTCCGTATCCACAGTCGCCCTCTCCCCCTCCTTTGTTAGGATGGAGGAGAGGGTGCGGAACACATGCACGGTAGTGCTAAGGAAATCAGTTCTAGCCTTGAAGAAGACAAGTCCACTTGTCGAAACGTCGGCTCGAGCACACAGGCCCTGTTTACGGATTTTTTCATCGCAAGCTTCCATCTTCCCCCTCCTGCCGTTTTTTGAGTTTCAGTACTGTAATTTATAGCTGACTGTTCGATTACTGCGAACTTTTCGCGCCAGCAGCAGATTGTTTCTCAATATTTTGGAATCCCTTTGCCCTACGACTCATCCGTGTTCCTGTCTTGGCTCCCCTGCTACTGAGAGACATCTGGCTAATTCTAGTGCAAAGGTCAATGACATCGGCAGGACGTTGTTTTGGGTGTGCAAGCCCCCATTGCATCACTGTGGGGGAAGGGGGGGCAGTAACGCTGGGGTCAAAGACGTAGGCGGAAATTTTTTTCGGGGGGGGGGGGGGAGGGGGTGTCACCGCCTTGACCTGAAGTGGGGGCCGGGCAGATGTGGTCGAGTGTCATTTTGTGCTCTATATGCCATGGCAAAAAAAAAGTTTCCGGGGGGTGGGAGGCACGGACCCGGTGTGCACTGGCAAGGAGGGGGGGGGGGGGGTGTCAAGGACATTACAAAGGCACTTGATACCCTCCCAAGTAAGGGTATTGAGCTGGCTTTTTGTCTCCAGCAGGTTGACTTTCAGCTCTAGCATAATCTACGCATTCAATAGAGAGAGAGAGAGAGAACTCTTTATTGAAAAGCAGAGAATTTAGCCGGCATATGCAAATCGCTGACTTGCTACTCTGCGTGGGGAAGGGGATGGGGGACTGAAAGTAGGGAGAGAGAGAGAGGAGGGGAAAGGATGAAAGATGTTAAAATAGAATAAAAAATAAGAAAAAAAAAGCAGGCTCGTTCTTTTGTCTATTAGGCGGGAGCGTGCGTTGATAGAGTCTTATTGCGTGGTTTCAAGGTAGAGCTAAAGTTTCTCGAGCTGACCGATACTGTCCAAATACGTGAACAAAAGTTTCATCGCACGCCTCTGTAGCGTGAGGCAGGTTAAAGGGCCCAATACAGAGTCAAATGAGAAAGTTCTTTGGGTTATCGAATGCATGTAATGTTCATAGAGCGCACGCTCATCGGCCACTTGGCTATTACCACAGGTCACTTCATCACGTTTCAATGGATACCGGCTCATTGTGGTATTCTGGCCAATGAAAAAGCAGATGAAGCAGCACGCAAAGGTCTTCAACACCAAAATTATAGGCGAACATATTTCACCAAGTCGGATGCTTCTCAGCTGGCCAGAAGACTTGCTTTTGAAGAAAATAAGAGGCTCTGGAACCTTCCGACACATCATTATGCCTTCCTCCACTCAATCGACCCGCATCTCAGAACAAGAGTCCCATCCAGAATTCCTCGACATCTGGAAACCCTATACCATCGTCTTCGTCTAAACACCGCCTATGGAAACAGCTTACGGTACCGCTTCGGTCAAGCAGCGAGTCCGTGTTGCAACAACGCATTCAATAGTTTTTGTTGCAAGCCATAGCCATGCTTGAGGAAGAGCACAATGTTATCTGCAAATCGTAGATTGCCTTGATATTCTCCTTCAATCTGTCTTACTATTTCTTTCCTGTCAAGTGGTTTAAATACCTTTACAGTGACATCAATGTCTCACCTTGGATGGCCCTTTCTTTTGATCACAATTATTTCGCTTCTCTTGACGAAAAACATGATAGTTAGTAGATGTTGGACGAATTATTTACTAAAGCCTCATGTACTCCTTCTGAAGGCAATGTTTCCAAGACATCAGAACTGTCAATTGGGCGAGTTGGTGTATTTCCATCTTGAACGAATAAAAGCGAGACACAAACGAGGACGATAAAGAAACGACAGGCTAAGCGCTGTAGCCTGTCGTTTCTTTATCGTCCTCGTTTGTGTCGCGCTTTTATTCGTTCAAGATGGTTTCCAAGACTTCTGGTGTCCACTGAGGTGTCTACCAAATTCTGAATTTAAAAACTCATGGATATCTCATACGCGCTATTCTGCATGCATTGATTATAGCCTGACATTGGCCACTGCAGAGCAAATGCATCCCCATGTTTCTCCACTTAACCCGGTCCAGTGCTTGCTGCTGCCACGTTATCGACGCTAACCTCTTAATCTCGTTTGCCAACCCAAATTTCTGCCCACCCCACCCCTCAGGCTCTTGTGCTTGTCTTCTCTTGCAATCCAGTTTGTCACTGTTTACCAACAGCGATTATGTCGTGCGTTCTCGCTGCTTGCACTGCCCATGCCCAGTTCTTGATTTTCACTAGAGTAAAATTCTGAGGAAGCGGCCCCTCTAAATTCACTATTAATTTCAAATGGTTGTGCAGTTCCGGGATAGCGCCCCCTTTCGCACTCAGACAACGCACACATTTAGGCAATACTGGTTTGCTTGAATCTGATCCGATCCATTGCTTGCTAGCAGCCCTGTCTATAAGCCCCTCCTCCTGAAATTAGCCGTCAAAATTTGATAATTTATTCGTTTATCGCATAATGAGTACCCCCCGAACTCTACGCACGACATCGATGACCACCCTTGAGCAAAAGCATGGATTTCGAGGCCTTTATCTTTGTTTTGGCGGTAGTACCTATGACGTAATTAGCTAGCAAAACTAAGTCCCTTAAGATCTGTGTATCTCGTCTAAAGTTGTTCCGTAGGCGTACGGTCCTTTTCGGCGGCGCTTAGGCGTCCTGCTTCCCATGGCATGGTCGCGTTCCCTTTTTGTTTCCGAGTTACTCCACTCCAACTACGTTTTGTTTTGGTGCGGGAAAATTTTTGCCACCGTCATTTTGAATTTAGACGCTTAGTCCGGGAATGCCCCTCCTCCTTCCACTTTGCCGGTTATTTGGAATTGCTGGAAGGGGCGCTGAGCTGCGCTTGCTCTACATTTTGCGGTGAGATTTTTACGCGCTTCTTTTCACTGACTCACACACCTTTCTCCTTGTACCTTAAAGAGGTCGTGAACTACTTTTTCTTGTATTTGTCGAATGACCTCAGTATTTGCCTCACGAATCTATTTCCTGAATCTCCGAAGAACGAGCGGAGATACAGGTATCTGTTGGACGCTTTGAACGCCATCTCTCTACTTTCCTACCTACGGGCGCGCTCGAAGAAACACGGGAAGGTATTGCACGGGGGAAAGAAGTTACGTCAGCGCCCGTCACTACCTTGAGCGCACGTGTTGCGGCTCCTGGTTGCAGCTCCTAAGCACGCAAGTGGGCATACTGTGTGATGTTGGCAGACTATGGAGCCAGGAAGTACTGGTACCCATCACACGAAGCGCATTTGACCCAATACCGTTCTTGATTCATATCGGCTCTTTGTAAGAAGCATGATGTCTGGTGTCCGACTTCAAATAGCAAATGCCGGCAGCTCGGGAGAGAGCACATCGCTCCCGAGATGCCGGCATTATTACACTCGTGCACGGCAACTCTCCTTGCCATGCACGAGTCTAAGATGTGGCTCAGGTTTTCACAACAGTATCTTCTTAACGCAGAATGTGTTTTTTCACCAAGGTATAGGGGTGCTTCATAACCCATTCGGATACACATTCATTTTCATCATTTTTATTTCCATGACTAGCTAAGGCGTCCTCACTTCATGTTGAGCGCTTGTCGGAAGCTACTAGATTTCTGCCCCTTAGCGTAGTACCGGTAGAACGATGCTGTTATGCTACTTTCTGTCTAGGGATACTGGAAGTGCCATTCACGATTTTTGAATGCCAGCGAAATATGCTAAACCCCATAGTTCTTATTACATTTACTTCATTCTCATGGTTCGGATCTGAGGTCACTACCTGCCAGAAGTAGACATATTCCTTTACCACTTCCAGTGCCTGGTTAACCAACGCAAAGTGCCATTCTCTTTTGAGACCGTTGAACATGGCTTCACTTTTCTGCATATTAATTCTAATACTTACCGTTTGGCTTTCCATGTCCAATTCACAATTCACGCCTTGCGATTCCCCATCTTAGTTACTCAGCAAGCAATGTGATTAGAGAATCGCAGCATATTTAGGTACTCTCCATCGGCCGTTATCTCTATCTGTTCTCAATGCATATATGTCTCCGTAAACCTCCTGTAAACACACGGTGATTAGAATAGGTAAAAAAATTATTTCCCTGGCTTACGCCATGCTCTGGTGGAATTTTATTGCTTTTTTAATCGACGATTATGGCGGCTGTATAGCCGTTGTAGATTTCTTCGTCTCTTTATAACTGGTTTGTGTAAACCCTGGTTCCGCTATTCTTGCACGACATCGGACTGATGATTCGAAGTGACTTGTTTCACAACATTTCCGCCCTATCAGATTAAGTTTCTCGCAGAGGGGCAAAATAGACAATATATAATGAGAACAAACAGTCTTAACAAAGAAAGAATAACGAGCCCTTAAATTTCCACTTCTTTCCTTAAAAAAAGACAGGGGCGGGAGTAGAAGAATAATTAAACCTAGTTCAATAAGAGGTGAAACTAACCAGAATGATCTGCCGGTGCACAGGTATACTTCTATCATCTGATTTGCACAATGTGAATATTATTCAGACCAGGAACACTGCAAAACCACATGTAAACGCCTTCCCCTATGTGTTTTGTGCCTTTCTTGTCCAAAGGAGTACAAGAGAAAATTTTGCTGATTTGAACCCTCCTTCCCCATCACGCAGGACCCAATGAAGCGACTGAAGGCATATGTCTGCGCACAGTGGCGCATGGCGAAGATGACTAAGACGCAGCTAGAGCCGGAGCAAGTCAGCATATCTGAACCTCATGCGGTTCAACAGGCTGAGGAGTCAGTGCAAGCCGGGCCCCTTGTCGTACAAAAGCCCCCGCAAGTCGATGAATTCATGGCACCCGTAGTGCCACAACCTCTGGATGCCGCCGAGTCCGAGATTCCAATGGTGCAAGAGACTCCGGAGGCAGCCGAAGCTGAGGATCCTGCGACTCCACAGCCCCTAGACGTCACCGTTTCTGAGCCTCGTGTCGTGGAACGGTCTCTGGAAATCACCATTGAAGAGCCTCCTGTGATGCAGCAGCCCCTGGAAGTCGTCATACTCGAACCCCCTGTGGTGCAACAGGCTCAGGAAGACGTGAGATCTGATTCTCCAATGGTGCGACCGAACGTGGAAGTGGTGGCATCCGACCCTTCCCGTGCATTCACAGCCCAGGCAATTCTACAGGTTTATGTCGACCACAGTGCCCAGAATAACAGTCTACGCTTTCTCCCCATGTATGCTAGATTTCGACCCCAACTGGATTCGCCTGATGACAAAGGGTGACGACGTCAATACAGCTGTCGCCTTTTCTGCTTGGCTTCATCAAGTTTTTCTGCAGGGCCGAGTATCATAAGGTAAGCAAGCTTTCCTTTCTTGGCGAGTTGTGGAATTCGAACGAGATCAGTTGGCGTCTTTAATCGGATACGCATACTAAAGCAGAAGGGGTTCGCCCAGATTACAAAAGCGCGAGAAATGGTCCAGTTAAACTAGCCACAAGGCAGTGTCCGAGGCCATCTGGTCCTTAAAGGCAGTCTCGAGTGCACGCTCACTGGGGCATAAACATTTGAATATGAAATGCCACTGCGGTCTCACATTGACCAGACTATATCTAGTACTAAAGTATGGTAGAAAGATTTATTGCGGTAAAATTTGTCTGTTTGTAATCACAAAATTCAATTAGAACAACCTCTGGACGTATATATTTACCTATGTACTGTCACGTGAAATGGCACGCGTTGCGCATTACCGCGTTATACGAGACAAGAGGCAGATAACTAAATGGTCTAGCCTACAGCCTGTTTAGTGTAAATCATGATTTTGAGGTAGAACTACGGGTGCTGTTATGAATTTGCAGACATTTCATCTACGAGGCTTTACGGTGATGGTTCTACACTTTGATTTGTTCTGTGATGTATACGTTAGTGGTCTCTGAGTAAAATTTTAATGTCTCGGGAACCTCGTGCTCACGTTTATCGTTTCCCTTGCGCGTCAGGTTTTGCAAGGCAGCGACAAGGATTCCCTGTGGCTGGAAGAGGTAAAGATGGACAGCGCGGTGGTTCGTCGGCAGCTGCGAAACGTGATGTCTGGCTCGGAGCCCGCTGCCACGATGCACGATGTCTACGTGCTGTTCGGCGTTTTGCTGTGCAATGTGAAGTCCAAGCAAGGCACAAGCTACAATAGCGACTGGTTCCGGAACCGGGTGAACGACCTCGTCGCACTCTTCCCGGGGGTTTCGAAGCCGCCACCAGTGCCGTTGTACAGCGAGTCGCAGGCAGAAGCCCTTTCCGCCTTAGGAAAAAAGTGGCCCCACACAGTAGCACAAATCGTCTGCACTATCGTCGAAGGCCGTTTCAGGGTACGTACGATTTGATGGACGTGAACCATAGATTCACTCTTCTTGCACTACTTGTCCCCTCGAAATGTGGTTCGTAGTCAAGTTTAAGACTTTGACATATTGAACGCTTTGACAGAAACAGTTGCGAGCAACGTGCTTGCAAGTGTCAAATTCACGTCTTATAGTGGCGAAGGTCTTCTTTCCTTCTAAGATAACTCAATTTCTTTAGTTTGAGGGTCACTGCGACAGTCTTGTATTGCACTAAATCATAATGATATTGGAAATGATAAATTATCATGCAGTGGAATATGCACGATAGGTTGTGTGCCATATCGAAATATCAATGTTCAAAGCATTTCTTAAAACGCTTCGATTTAATATGGAAGGGTTCATGATTACTGTTATTTGTGAAGGCGGAGAATTAGTAACCATACTGGTTCGAGTTCCTTTCCCTCATTTCTACATTTCCACATGAAAGAGCCGCTTTCTTGATTTTCTACTGATGATGCTGAGTCGTACTGTTGCACTAGACCGAAAAGAACAAGATGTTGTACAAGTCAGAACTTTATGCCGCCATGCTCGCATGCTTGGTTTTTCATCACTTGCAAACCGGTAGATGAGATTCGAGTGGGAATCTCGAGACGGCTGCAAGGCCACTTTAGTCATCTCTTTTGTGCTCTGTACCATCCACCATCAAAACGGACTAGAGTCGTAATATTTCTGCTAGCCCAATGGAGTGCCGTTGACTAATCGCTTATTTTTGGCCCCCCTTCCACATCACGCAGGGCCCAATGAAGCGACTGCAGGATTATCTCCGCGCACAATGGCGCGTAGCAGAGATCGGGGCGGAACCACAACCCTTGGAAGGAGCCACACTCGAGCCTCCTGTACCACAAGAGGCTGTGGAAACCCCCAGACCCTTGAATGCTTGCTGGTTAGCGCACCTGGAAACCACCATACTTAATACTACCGTGGTGGAAGAGCCGCGACAAGAGCCCGGATTCAACCCTGTCGTACTTGAATACGTCAGATCCATAGCCAACGCGACGTTGCAGATCTCGGACGTCGACAGACCCATGCCTACCGCTATAGCCAGTCAAAAGGTGTTCGTGTTTCCCATCCCAAGAAGTGTTTGATCCAACCTGGATTCGTCTGGTGACAAGGAGTATTGACCCGGGCACCGCCGTTCCCTGCCTGCTTGGTTTCGTGGAACTGGTGTGCGGGACCGATTTCCAGAAGGTGAGTAACATCTTTGGTCACTTGCGCGATCGCAGAATAGAATAAACTTTTAAATTATGGTCATAAATAAACATAGTAAGATTTATTGTTTTTTTTATCCAGCGTGTGCTTGCGTTTTTTCCCTTTCATTTTCTTTTTTTTCTCTCTCTACACCCTCATTCTTGCCCCTTTTTCCCCACCCCAGTGGTGGGTAGCAAACCAGGATGCTAATATCCGGTTAACCTCCCGGCCTTCCTCTTCATCTCTCTCTCTCTCTCTATTCGCCCCTAATTATGCAGTCCCAGAACAACATATTCAACAAACACAGCTTCCTTTAAAGGACCCCTGACACCTAATTTGGAAACTCGAGATGCTTGTGTTGTTTGAGATTCCTGCATGCCGGGCCACTTCTGACCCATTATTAGGGACGAGCGTAGCCTATAAGATATTTTAATTTGGTTTTAATGTAAAGGTGAATGCTCGTCCGAGTATTCAGGTCCAATCGACATTTTCTGCGGTTTGACGTAACAGAGGCTCCTCTCGTAACGTTGCAGAGGTCGAGCAAGTGTTGTCGACGTATGAGAACATTTTCGGGGCGCGCACAATACCCCGACTGACACCCGGCGAGTACTATTGTTCGTCACCCCTCTCGCTCTGTTGTCGGGCTGCTCTCAAGGTGGCTTTGGCTGCTTACGCCAGGAATGCTTTTCTTTTTCCTGAGGGGGACACGCTCACAGCACGCACATCGTTTCATTCTTCGTCGCCCGCGGGTCCCCCTATTTGAAAACGGCGCGTTCAGGGTGACCGAAGCTTCAGCGCACGTAGTCTCAGGCACCGCCCCTCTGTGGGGCGCTAGTTTCTTATGGAACTGAAGCAAAATCGTTCGGAATTAACGACGCTAGCATTAATTATACGATGCGTTAGAGCATTTACGATTCAATTTCAGGCATTACCAGACACAAAGCTACACATTACTGTCGCTGTCAGGGGTCCTTAAAGACGTTGACGCAATTCTGTTATGTACGTATTGGTACATGTAAGTACTTTCGTGTCTACGCATACTATCACTGGCTAATTGAGAAATAACTTCGCTGTCTTTCCGACATTAGTGTCTGATCATGTTTTACATGTACAGGGCTGGTCAAAAGTTCCCAGGCCACTATCCCATGTATTCCTATGGAAGCGGGGCCTGGGAACTTTTGACCCCCCCCTGTACGTACTGTGGTGTCTTACGTGGCGTTCCACTGGTCTACTTAACAAGTTATCACACTATTTTTGCGTATATGTCATTGCACCCTTTAATAACGTGGTGTTGTTAGTCTTCCGACAGGTTTGCTAAGTTCTTGTCTCGTGTCTAGGACTTTTCAAAACTAGCAGCGTTGCTTTTATTCCTTGAAGTACACAATACGTACGTACTGAGAACTTTCCGAATGCAGTGGGAATCGGACTGCACGCTGACAGCTGGCATTTTTTTCCTGTCGGCAGGTTTTGAACAGCGCCGACAAAAATGGTCTGGTACTGCAGCCGGTGAAACTGAGCAGCCTGGACATACGCCAGCAGCTGAACGACCTGATGGCTGACTTGGATCCTGCTGCCACCATGGATGATTTTAACGTGCTGCTGGGCATTCTGCTCTGCAACCTGTCCTGCCGGCGCGGCTCCGACATGAACCGCGGCTGGTACCAGAGCCGGGCAAATGACCTGGTTAGGCTCTTCCCGGACGTTTCGGGTGAAGTGTCAGTGCGACTGTATGACGAGGCGCAGGCAGACGCCATCTGCGCCTTTGCAGAGCAGTGGCCTCTAACCCGGGCAGCTATCGGCAGCATTATACTCAAGGGCAGGTTCACGGTACGTACTCTTTTCATGGCTGTCATCCCTAGAGTGAAGGCAGCTGCATTGCTGCAAGAATTGCCGCTGGGAACATTTACTTCTCAGATATCCTGGGACAAATTGCCGTATTATAGGATCGCTTTAAACTGCGCGCCATCTTGCCATATATGCGGCTATATATTGTGTATTCAAACTGTGAATTCGTTATGTTATGAAATAGTGCCCACACTTACTACAATCGCATGCTGTACGTAGCCCTGCAAGTGTTCTGCCTTTAACCATAAAACACAACCGATTTCTCGAGGAAAATAGCATATGTACAAAGATCTTTAGTCGCCTTCAAATTCGATAGCGTAAAGTTGGTACTATTCTCTTTTGTATGACGAGACGCTAAGCGTTGATAATACTGATTTGAGCTACTTTCTCTTTTCGCCTATCGAGAAATCCGCAGTGCGCCTTACTCAGTTTATTACTCGTGAGCTTGTTGCGATTCACTTACCTCTAGTGAAACCAGATATGAAGAAAAGATTTAATCTGGATTGATGAGGCGCCTTAGATATGAAAGGTAAGACGGATGAGATTGTACTGCTGGGTTGTTGGTATGTTTTATTCGTCATGGTTTGCAAATTATAGACAATATTCAGGATGAGAACTTGAATTCGTTGTCTTATTTTTCCATTGTACATTCCTCAGATGACTATATATATATATATATATATATATATATATATATATATATATATATATATATATATATATATATATATATATATATATCGGTTTGATGTCATTTCTCGTACATGAGAAATGCTGCTCACAAATTCACCTATGCCTGGTCCTGGTCTTCCTGTCATGCAGGGCTCAATGCAACGATTGCAACAGTATGTGTCCGCGTCCTGGAGCTTTCCAGGGATGGAACATGCGGAGCGTACACTGGAATGCCTCGTAAATCGCAACCCCTGGGTCGTCGACGTCATCCCCGGGCTGAAATCCAAGGATCTCTTTTCGTAGGTATGTACTCCAGTGACAAGCGGCCATGACGAAATGCCAAGTGCAATTCAACATATTATAATCATTATACCAACGATAGACATGGCACTGCTTCTGATAAGACGAGCGAGAGCCAGATACGCTTCCATCGCACATTATACATCGTAATGAAGTCGAGTTATCGCATTCTAACGTACCAAATGATCCATACAAATGTTTTCTGTGCTTGACCACAGGACTGGTAAGAAGCAAACTTTTTACCGAGGTATCTTGCCTACTGAATGATGATGAAGCTTACTATCAATACGCTCTCCAGTTGAGTTTGTTATATCATGGATGTACTGACCTGACTGGATAGACAGAGCTAGGAATTTAAAGCGTACTGGTATTACAGGGCGAGAAAGAAAAAGAAAGAGCCACGATACTCCACATTCCTGCAGAAAATAAATCTGCGTACTGAGTACTCTACGGCAGTCGTGCTGATGTTTCATTTCACTATATATCAGTGTTATTAATTTTATGCAACTATTGTCTTTTGTTGTTGAACCTTTATTGTACTGTATTAGGTCTTCATTGTACTATTGCATGTATTAAGCTGTCCTATTTTATTTTTCATATGTACTGCCCCTCCTGCTGGGGCCAAATTGGCCTGCAGTATATTGAAATAAAGATAAATAAAATTATTCTAGTCACTTTTTGGGGTTTCTGAGACTTTCACTTTCGTGAGGTTTCGCAGGACTCTGATATGGAGGCTCCTCAGAGCATTTTGGGCACTGTTCAAAACTCGTTGTTTTTGAACAATGCCAAAAATACTTCCGGTTCGCAGCTTGAACAATATCCCATGTCAAATCCACGGAATCTCACGCAGGTGATAGTATCAATGGTAACTGTTGACTAATAAATATTCTACGGAATCAAGCTGTATATACGTCATGTTTTTGTTTTTTTTTCTGTAAGGATCATGCTGCTGATTACGGTTAGAAGTTCTTGCATCGAAACTTGCGGTGTATTTGGCTCGAAGCATGGGTTAATATCTCCACAGTGCGCATCTTTTTCTTGTCACTCTGGCATTGAGGTGACTTAGTTATATACTATTACTAGTGTTCTACTAAGCAATTTCTTACCTTAGAAATACGACATTCAGGTTGTAGGTTACGTCGCACTCTTTTACGTACATGTCACTCATGGTCTTCGCCCTCGTATGTGCAGGTAAAAGCGGCTGCTCCGCCTGGACGACAAGACGCCCTCCAGAACCACCGAGTCAAGTAAAGCGCAGCGACAGGTCCCGCTGCCTACGTCTAAAAATGGGATCCATCTACATTCGCCTGTGATTTCCAGCACACCTCTGCTAATATTTCAGTCGCCCAGGAGCGTGATAACCAGCCAGTGAAGAACATTGCGATGTCAGGTGCAACCGCGCCAGATTTGTCGCACTATACCCAGTTTGTGCACTCAGAGTGACCGGCAATGATCTGGACCTTGCTATGCTCAAGGAAGTTTTTTGTACAGTGCCCCCCTGCTCATTAGATTGTTGAGAGAAGTTCTTACTATGTTGACGACGGCAGTGCCGGGATCATAGCGAATAAATGCTTGTTTTTGTTGTATTGTATACATTTCAAGCCTCTTTTCTTTACGCTATTGGGGTGGCTGCTGGTACAAAGCGTACTGAGCAGTGCCAAAGGCAGACAATCTACCCTAGACAGCTTCTATCTATCTATCTATCTATCTATCTATCTATCTATCTATCTATCTATCTATCTATCTATCTATCTATCTATCTATCTATCTATCTATCTATCTATCTATCTATCTATCTATCTATCTGTCTGTCTATCTATCTATCTATCTATCTATCTATCTGTCTGTCTATCTGTCTGTCTGTCTGCGTATCCGCCTACATCTGGGCGCTCTCATGATCGCCTCCTTGAAGTGGTGTCGCGTACGTCGTCAAACCCTTTCCTTCAGACACGTGTGGCACATACACATATACCAAGGTCCACGGGGGTATGCGCCACAGGTCATTCACAGTTAACATCGGCAAACGTGCAATAACAAACAAATCTAGCTTTTCTTGTACGTTAACAATTATAGTTCCACTTATGTAAAACATTCGCAGATACCATTGTGCAAAATTGTAATGCCCTGTATATAGGAGATCTTCAAAAAACCATGGTTGATCCCTCCGTCATAGGAATCGGTATAACACGAAAGTCAAACGTGTCCTTACAGAAGTATTCGAATGTTTACTGCGCATTGATGTAAGAGAGCTTGCACAATGTCTATTGGTGTGTTGGCAGTTATAGCACCCTTTGACGTGGATGCATCCACGTTGACGCTTGATGGTACATCTGTATCCCGACGACTAACGTCTATGATGAATGATTAAAGAAAGCCTTGTGGTCATAGATGCTTGAGGCAGCTGTACGGTGAGAGCGGAGTCATTGAAAGCGGTGTGACAGCCAGAAGAGCGTCAATAATTGGGCGCCGAACTTGGGCTAAGGTCGCCTACTCGCGGCATGTTAAAGTTATTGAACAACGCTGCCTGACCAGAGGGAAACGCAACGCACGTCGTGTCTTCCCCGTTGGTCGGCTGCGATTTTTTGCGGGGCGAGCTATAGGGACGCGGAGTTACGGCCACGCGACGCACTCGCGCGTCGCACAGCTACTTTTGGTATGGACGGATGCTACGAGCGTGGATGATAGGGGTAAGGTCGCCACCTGGCAGTGTGTTAATGCTTCGGCAAAATTGCACGTTTACTATTCGAAACACGCCGAATGGGACTGACGCGGAGAAACAATGCTTTGAAGAAACTAATCGTGGATTTCACGTGCCCTGCATCTCTTGTCGCGGACCTAGAGGTCGTAGGTTCGACTCCCGTTGACGGAACTTTTTTTTCTTTGTCTTCTGATCATGTGTCTGTTGTTGAGAAGCCTGTGCAAAATCCTGCCTGGTCCTTTGGTTGATTGAACTCTAATGTCGTATTAATTCTGTTAGCAATTACTTTTGTAAATAGCTTGTAGACAACGGACAGTAAGCTGATGGGCCTGTAATTTTTCAGGTCCTTGACGTCCCCTTTCTTATGGATCAAGATAATGTTGGCATTCTTCCATAACAGCTGCATCTTACCGGTACTTACCTACGGAGCAGAAACCTGGAGACTTACAAAGAGGGTTCAACTTAAACTGAGGACGACGCAGCGAGCGATGGAAAGGAAAATGATAGGTGTAACCTTAAGAGACAGGAAGAGAGCAGAGTGGGTCAGGGGACAAACAGGGATTAAGGATATCATAGTTGAAATCAAGAAGAAATGGATATGGGCCGGGCACGTAGCACGTCGGCAGGATAACCGCTGGTCATTAAGGGTAACTGACTGGATTCCAAAAGATGGCAAACGCGTGAGGGGGGAGACAGAAAATTAGGTGGGTAGATGAGATTAAGAAGTTTGCAGGTGTAACATGGCAGCAGAAAGCACAGGACCGGGTTGATTGGCGAAACATGGAAGAGGCCTTTGCCCTGCAGTGGGCGTAGACAGGCTGATGATGATGATCATGTGCATTTTTTCGACGTCATTTCCGTGACGGAAATACGTCACTCAAATCTTGGTGGACCCAGGCATAAAACACTTTCGTGTTAAAAAAGTAGAAAATATAGAAAGCGCTAAACACAACAAGAAACTAATTTTGAGCTTCAATGCAACTTGGGTCTACCTTTAAAATGCCTTGCAAATTTTATAGCCATAGCATTTATTACCAATGCTTTCCAGCCGAAATTTGAAACTTGCTTTCAATGTTTCATCCCCCCTTCAGAATTGTACGCTCGCACATGAGGAGAACTGCGAGGTTTTATTTTGTCCCATCACGCATTACAAATTCCCATCAAGAATTAGATATGTGGGGCCCGGAGGTAATTATGTATTGTCCTCTGGCTTCTACATGACAGATATGCCGTACAATGAGGCACGCTGTAGTGGAGGACACCTAACCGATTCGAATATTTGGAATGAAACACTGCGTCGCTTAGTGGCAGCAGAAAGCTTGTTAGGCTCATTAGAGTGAGCATCAGCGAATGCGGAAAAGTACTGGAAGACGCATAAGCAAACTACATAGAATTTCATATTATAACACCTAGAGGGGAATCTGGGGCTAGTGTCATATGCAGGGCTCCTTCAGCGGCGCTTGTATCACCAGGCATTGATGGGAAGTACAGGCTTCGGATCTGGTTCGGATGGATTTATGTTCTTGAGATTCACGACGCCTGTTTACCGAGCGTAAAACAAAGTGATATGAAATTATTTTCAAATAAAACTTGCTTCATTTCTTGTACGTAATACTTATAGCAAAAAGTTTGCGTTACCGTGAGATGGAAGTGAAACCTGGACGCATTCAACCACCAAGGTGGGCATTGCTCTGCAATTGTGTTCCAAGATTTGGGATCACAACTTAATGAATGAAATTTACAACACTTGAAAACAAACACGCTTGTTTTCCCCTCGAAAGTACGCATTATTTATTTATGGAGGTGGCTTTTAGTCGGTATCGGTTAGTCATTCCCGGCCATTCCGCCAAGTCAGGTACCGCATGCTCGGAATTGTACACACGGCCGAGCTTACCAGTCATATTTCGGAAGAGTCAACCAAATGTCGATATGTATCTTTATCCTGACAAGATTCTTAGTTACCTGCAGTAAGTTGTGCAGCAGCTTTTTCCTTGATTTCTAAGGGCTGCCATAGACGCGGATGTCGGTTCGCTGCTCCACAGTCATGATATACATTATGCTACAATAAAAGTTACTACAGGATAGCTGTTATGTTCGAGGTTTGCTGTGTTTCGTATATAGAAAACTGTCATCATCATGAACCGGCTCGCACGCAATCACCACCCAAGCATTCTGTCTTCATCATCATTATCATCATTAGCCTGACTACGTCCACTGCGGGGCAAATACCTCTCCCATGTTCCGCCAATCAACCCGGTCTTGTGCTTTCTGCTGCCACGTTATACCTGCAAACTTCTTAATCTCATCTGCCCACCTAATTTTCTGTCACCCCCCTCACGCGTTTGCCTTCTCTTGGAATCCAGCGGTTATCCTGCCTACTTGCTACGTGCCCGCCCCATGTCCATTTCTTCTTCTTGATTTCAGCTTATATCCTTAACCCCCGTTTGTTCCCTGACCCACTTTGCTCTCTTACTGTCTCTTAAGGTTACACCTATAATTTTCCTTTCCATCGCTCGCTGCGTCGTTCTCAATTTAAGTTGAACCCCTAGGGCAGCCTTTCTAATAACTTCCATACAGACGGAATTACTCCAGCGGAAATTATATGCCTAAAGAGTTATCTCGGACGTAGACCCGCACATGTCACTATAATGTAAATGGCGCTACTGAATTTTTAATATGCGCAGATAAGTTTTGTGTCTGCTGTCTCATCTGCAACAGTATATGTACTCTTCCGGTTGATTATGATGATCATAATGATAATGATGATGATGACATCCGTCTTCCTTATGGCACTCGCCCACAAAGGCAGATAAGGGCCAAGAGCCAGGCGGCAGGGTGTTGAAGGTAAACACCTGCGAAGCTAACGGAACTTTATACTAGGCGTTCATGGGTTTTTTCTGGTTGTTTTATATTGCGTCCGTGTCTGCACGTCTTGCCCGTTTTCACGATGAACCTCTATCTGTAAGTCAATGTTCAAGTCGGCGCTGACTAGGCGATCGGTTCTTTGATGAAGTTCTCATCGCGAACGTGTCCGCAGTGTCGTTGTTGATGCCTTCAATATACGTGATTTTGACCAACTTGCCCCATTCTTCCCACATCATGCACTGCGGCTTAAGTGCCATGGTCGATACACAACGATAAAAATTGTCGTGCATGCCTTTTTTTGTGTGTGTGCCGGGTTTCATAGTTTCTTCAAGAACATGACGGAAAAATAATTGAGTGCCAACAAACGAACGTCTCCGTCACTCGGATGACCAGCGACGCTATCTGGCACACCCCACAGACGCGACGCACAATTCCGAACAAAAAGCCGATCGCAGACTCTCCCAACTAAATCGGAAATGTCGAGATACTCCATCTTTAATTTAGCCTACGTTCCTTTACGCGTTTCCAATTGAGCGTCACGGTACTTGTGTCTTGTTACCGCATTTTCTTTATCGCGACATCCCCAATTCAGTCATATGGCTTGCCGTGTGCGCTTGGCGTATTGTTACCGATTTAAATTGGTGTTTGCCGCCAATGCGCTCCTACCTTTGATAGCGGACCGGTGGCGGTCGGTGGGGTTTGCTCGAATTTGTGCGGCACAATGTTCCTTTCTTTTCTTTCTTTTTTTATTTTTTTTTGACGGACAGGAAAAGTACACGGAACCCTAGTCGTATACAGCTTCGCAATAAAAAGTAACGCTGTGCGCACATCCCCCCTCCTCAGAGTCAGTGGTCTCTAATTTGCACGCACCTACGCCACTGCTCTCACTCCGAGTGAAGCGCAACGCCTTTCACTAATCGCTTACAGTTATTGCCGTTATAGTGAGAATGATAAAGTGACCACTTACACGTGTACAATGCTGCATTACCATTTCCTCGTGACAGCTGTGAACTGAGAATGTAGCTGCGGTGATGCTCAGAACGATGATATGGTACAACTATAATACTGCCGATGTCAACGGCTCTCGTCAAACCCCATTTCAAGCAATTCATTGGTGTTCTCGCGAAAAACAAATGGTGACCTGTAGTACGTATGCGCATAATATATATATATATATATATATAAAAAACTGCAGCGTAGAAAACAGAAAACTACATAATGTCACACAGGGCTCCGCGACCACTGTCGTCAGTCCGCTCTATTTCTGCTCCTGAAATTCGTCGGAGATGGATCACTTCAATTTCTTGTTTCTTCTTGTACTTGGTGGGAATGATCGCCTTCTGACTTCCTTGCCGGACTACCACGCCACTGCGAATAAATTATGCAGACGGATGCAGGTTAGGAAACGCTGATAAAACATCACCTTCGTTTTAATGAATAACTGTCGTTACGTCAGTAATGACATATTAGGCAATAAATGCTTTTAGCTCTTTTTTTCGGCGACCTTTAAGTGACCTTGAGCCGAAAGCCAGAGCCGTCGTCCGGGCACTAACACAGTGAATTTTACTGGGTATTGATAACAATGGTTCACATGTGTATGTGTGTGTGTGCGTGCGAACCACAGACACACACACACATGTGAACCATTGTTATCAATACCCAATTATATTCCCTGTGTTATTGGGTATTCATTGGGAATTTTATTGGGTATTGATAACAATGGTTCACATATGTGTGAACCACACACAAACACACACGCGCACGCGCGCGCACGCACGCACGTGCACGCACGCACACACACACAGACGTTCGCGCGCGCTTTTTGTCTTGCTTTCGACTCGCTACTCCAATGACGGTATACCTTTCATCAACATGACCATCAAGCAACCTTAGTCGGTAGACAATATTGCACGATATAATCGCTTCTACGGTGATAGTGGGAGGTCTGCCTGCCTGGATTCGTCGTGGTCACTCTTTCGCGGACAGAAGATGTCACAGCAGAAGCTGCACAGGACGAGGGCGCCAATGGCGGCCAGGATTATAAAGATGGCGTTGAGCACATCCCTGAGAGATGGGAGCGCCCTGGTCGTAGGCTGATCTCCATTGGGTGTTTGCTGGCCGCTTCTGAAATGAATGGTACCATTGCGTTGTCCTTAACTAAGAGAGCGAGCGCAGATTTGATGTGTCTGGAGATATAAATGCACATTTGAGGTACGATTGCGCATATATACGTTTAGAGCTTCGAATTGCATGTTGTCAGTTCATCCTCTCCTCGACAACATCAACATCAACGACAAATATCTGTATGTCTCGACAACATGCCTAATTTTGAATGTCCGCGAATATATGGCCCGTTTATGTGCGTGTTTGCAAAGATGTATTAATATGGATATAGACAGCCGAACGTGGTTATAAGAAGTAGCATAGAGACAATAAGTTCGTTCGTTGTAACAGTACAGTTATATATCGGGCACGACGAATCGAGCTCGCACAAGAATCCTAGATACAAAACTCCGTTATCCTCAACATCAAACCCACTATAACTTAACCTTTACCTGTCTCATTGTGCCGATTCAAACTAAATTGGACCTGGACATGAAAAGGTCAAATTACCACAGAACAAGTTTCGCTTGACACAGCAGGCTTCCGTTCACATTTATTTGAAGAAGGTTGTGATGTTCGTGTGGTGTCCTGTCACAGCAATTTACAACCACATTTAAGAAAGGAAAAAAAATCTGGCGGTGAATTGCTTTTCAATATTTATTTTGCTTTTATGCTACCCTTATGCTACCAAAACTGTGCGTGAAATGCGGATACCTTTCGCCCTCTTGGATGCGAAGTGTCTCGAAGACTTATGCTTGGTTTCGAAAAAGGAGCATCGTGGCGCTCTTTATTGCAATTACTGAGTGTTATTGGTGGTGGCTTTTTGCGAAGTGCGTTGAATTGCGTTTTTCTTATTCTTGAAAGAAGCAAGCAAAGCAGTAGACCTTTTTATGCGGGACAAAAGCGTCAGCACGTGTTTTTGTTTTGTGTGTTATCTGCCATCGCAAATATATCCATCACACAAGCTGGTCGCAGCACTGTGGAAGCTACGGGGCTCCTTAGTCAATCAGAAGAGCGAACACCCCTGAGATGTGTTCATCCGCGCCGCGTCGTCTGCTTGGCGTCGCCGTGGCGTCTCCACAGCAGTAATGCGTTGTGCGAATAGAGCGAGCACATGGCCGCAACCAATGCCCTTAGCCTTGGGGAGCATCGGTGGCACCAGAAAAAAGAAAAAAGTCACAGTTTCGCCACAAGGCGAAGCAATGAATGCGATAGCAACAAATTGGAATGTCAAGCGAACAATGGCAAGCAGATCTAAACGTGCAGCGCGCTACTCACGCACACATGACGCACGAAAACAACACACACAGGACGAGAGCGAACTAAGAACGTTCACAGCTCGACACTTAACGCGCTGCTCAAACAAAAACGACGCACGAAACGTACTCACAGGTACAGACGAGCGCGAACTAACAAGTGTCCCAGTGGTTACTTCGCTGTGTTTGAAAAGCGCCCTCTTTTCGCAAACGGAAGGGCGGGGCGGGGGGGGGGGGGGGGGGGACTCAGCAGCGAGCGAAGTGACCTTCGTGCGCTCGGTAACTACAACGCAATCGTACCGATGAAATCCCAAGACGTACAATTCTCCACCACCGCGAGATAAGCGCGCCCGGGCGTCTACCCTCTGCGGGGCAAAGTACAAAGTATACGCGTGGGAGATGAGCGCGCGCGTCGCGACGAATGGGCTCATGCCGAGCGCGCCTTTTCCGCCATCTCGCTGGTAATGCTGAGAACGATATTCCCCCCCCCCCAGATCGGCGTACGAGATCACCAGTGGTAAGTGGCGTATATAAATAGCTCACCGTTTAAACGTTGAAGGGCATGCGCTTTCGTGGCTCAGCGGTTACCGCCGCGCGCTGCGGAGAGAGAGGTCAGTCGTTCAATGCCGCGCGTCGGAAACATTTTTCTGAATAATTTTTCTTTGTGGCTTTTATAAATATATAGATACATATACATATACGGGGACATGACGGTGACGCCGACGGCAAAAACCAGGTGAGAGTGTCCATATAATCGCTATCGCAATAAAAAAAAAACATTGAGGCTGGCTCCTTTGCTCCTGGAAATAAAGTCGCCGTCGTGAGCTATGTGGCTCGTGAGTTCTAAACCGACGCATGTGTTTGCATTAGAAACAAGGATGAAATGTACCTGGTACTTTGTCCTCAGCGTGATATGGCACAAAGAGATAGCCGATTCCACCGTATATTGATTGCTATCAGGACAGTGGTCAGGTATCAAGCGCGAGTTCGGGTCGTAGCGGGCGATTGCGTCTGCATGGGCACTGTCACGTTGGTTTGCCATCACAATTATCAGCAGTTAGCTATACAATATTTAAATTCTTATGACGTATGTGCGAATCGTAATTAGCTTGTCACGTGTTGCTGAGGCGTAGCACATAGCGTTTTCTCCAATTATAATGGTTCATTTACAAACAAAACTGTGTTTTGCTGCGCAAGCATCTGGTTTGTTTACTCTTCGTAGCTTCCACCCTGCTGCAACGATCTTGTGAGATAGAGTATAGTTAGTCATATTATCGGTGTACCCACTTGTCACTTTCCTGCTGGTTTGAATACACTTCTAATGTATCCTGCAGTAAGGAAAAATTATCTCACTCGAACCATTGGAAAGTTTGTCAGCGTCAACGCCGTATGGTTACTAGAAAGCCTTTTGTTGTGAAAAGAGACCATAAAATTGCAGCCCACACAGAAAAAAATACAGTATAACTTACGCGTCGTCCTTTGAGCCATCGTCACCTCCTACTTTTTCCAGGCTGTACTCTAGCTGTTGAAAAACGCAGAGAATCACCGCTGTTTATTGTAGAAGAACTGAGGGACAAAGACAACTTATGTCCACGCAAGCTGGTTTATTTATTTTGATGTGCTCGGTTAATAATTGAAGGACACTTTGCAAAATTGCAAAGTGGGTTCTGCGAAAGCCGATGCCCATTGTGACGTGGTCGGTTAGAATGGAACGGGATGCGCGCGTCTCCCTTCTTGCATGAGTGGGCACGCTGGGCACAGCGACGCTACCCTAGCAAAGCGCGAGCAATGTGTTGTTCCGGACGCGAGGTGCGATCGACGCGACCGGCGTCCCGTTGGCGCACCCCCGCGGCCACCTGGCACCGTGCCAGGGAGCGGACGGAGGGACGGACGGACGGACGGACGGACGGACGGACGGACGGACGGACGTGAGCATGAGACATTAAAGGCTTTCGCCTTAATAGTCCTTGGGGTTATGCGTCTCAGAACCACGATATAGTATTATTATGTCGGACACCGTAGTGGAGGGCTCCGGGAAATTTCGACCACCTGAGGTTCTTTAACGTACAGCTCAGTCTAAGTACACGAGCCTCTAGAATTCCGCCTTCAACGAAAGACGACCGCCTCGGCCAGGATTCGATCACGCGACCTTCGGTTGAGCATTGTGATGTGATACGCGTTGACCCCCCGCAAATTTCTACCACCACTCGGCGCTTGCCTCGCAGCAGTGTTTTGGAGACTTCTCGATTGTTTTAGATGGTTATGACTGCGCGCGCGACACAAGTAGTCGAGTATGTTCTGGAGCTAACGCGAGCCGCAACGTTTGAATTATTCATTAATTATGCATGAAAGACGCCAGTTATGCATGAAAGACTTCATGTGGTCGAAATTTCCCGAAGTTTTCGTATCATTTGGCCTGTGGTCCTTTCTCCTTTTTTTGCATGGGAAAGATAAAGACAACGTTATTTATTTAAAGAATGAAAGATGCCACTCTTGCGTGTGCCAATATTCGGCACACCAAAAGAAAATACAGAGAGAACACACTTACGCTACAGGATCCTTCGAGAACATATTCGTCCTCCGTGTTGTCGTATCCTTCACAAGTCATGTGAGTGATGCCGAATTTCTGCGACTTGTCCATGTCCGCCCGGCAATCCCACTGCGAATAAACAGAAGAAAGCATCCAAGAGCTATAGAGGTCATACACTTCGTAAATGTTCAAATGAACTGAAGAAAGAAACATTCTCAATGGTGGACATGGTTGATGTCTGTGAGACTCCCGCTCGAGTGGTTTCATTCAAATCGCGCGCTATCGATATCACCTGATACACTGTCAACGCTTCTAATTTAATCAGGCACAGCAGCGGATGTACAGTGACACATAGGTTTATCTTGTTAGGTGATTATTACCAGTATCTTCCGGTAGCGTTGCATTGATTAGAGCACCAAGGCTCGTACTTGCAGGAAAACATTTATACAGCCAATTGTATTGCTTGGCTTACCAGTACTCTGTATACTGAAACGCCCTGTTTTTATTCCAATAACACCTCAGGCCTTTCGTAAGAGTATTGTATAAATATGTGGTATCGCACTTGGAATCCGTGTGTTGTCCAGAAGAATTTTTTTTTAAAGTGCACGTAGAACGCTACTGTGCCATATTTAGTCGTAATGATAGCTGCGTCAGTGACGTTACGTGAAAGTTCCAACTGGACACGACTGCAGTCGATTGCAACCTAAAAATAAGTACAAGCTCCGCCCTCAAAAGCGCGGCGCGCTTGTCAGTCGCGCATATAAGTGTCGTTCAATATGGCTTTCTTTCAAGCCGTAGGTACTTTTCCTGTGCTAATATAAATTGCCCGCATATCGAAAACATAGGGAAACGCCTTTACTACCTAAACTTTGACCTTTGGCGATGCAGTATTTTGAGAATATCAGATTGATTAGCCCAGGATCTTCAAGTTTTTGACTTGACACCAGTGACAAGAACATGTGTCTGTATACTGGTACATCAACTCTGAAACAAGCGAAAAGGGCTTCACGTCACAGAAATGAGCAAATGGGATTGAATGGAACGTTTATGCAAGTTCTCTCGGGGTGGCACAATGTTGGCAGTGGGCGGAACTTGTGTTTGTTCTTTGGACATACTATAAGCGACGTGGGGCGCTACCACGCTGCACACGAGTAGCTTAACGGGCAGCGCTAAAGCTCACGATTATGTCGCGGCCATCGGTCCCCCCGGTTGTAGCATTCCACGACCGCAGGCTGATGCTGGCAACCAGCGCTGCCGCCGCGGCACTTGAGCTGCGTCACTGAGTAGGATCGACGAGCGGTCGTGTACAATCCCTCCCGGAAGGTGAGATTCTGCACCTCACTCAGCTTCACCTTGTCACCTGCAGATGTCAGCGTGAAGCTTTGCGACTGCTGGAACAGTTTCATTGCAGCAGTGTAGGGAAGTGCGAGACCACGAGAAACAGGAAATAGAAGGAGCTACTGAAAGATTCAGTAGTATGCAATCGCAAATAATTTGGCGACACACGAGCTGTTGCGTTACTTAGTTTTACATTTTAAGGCGACAGAACCGTGGGTTAGAAGCAAGTATTAAGGCAGCAACAGCAGACATGAACGCGTATGAAAAATCCACGGTAAACAAAAACAGGCGGCGCGTATTGAAGACAGCCACAACAATTTTGTTCTCCCTATGTCCTCGTGTTTCCTGCTCCGGGACAACAAATTGTCAAGCCGCACAGTGCCCGGATTGCGGGGAGGCATTTAGCACTCTAGCACATATGCTCTGGCAGTGTCCTGCGTTACGGGCACGTCACACACCAGCGAACAGGACTGGGAAGACGCCATCGCAAGTACTGCCCTAGTCAACGGCCGTCCAGAGGGCCCGTGAAAGAGCGGAGAGGCATGGCCTCCCGATTCCGACATGGGAGCAGCCAGCGGCGAGCCGAGGGCCCCAGCGGGTCCTTCCCGGCCAGTCCCTCAGGACTTCAATAAAGTTCTTTGTCTGCCTGTCTGTCCAGTACCCTGACTTTTTTTTTCTTCTATCAGTTAGAAGTAAACGTGCTCATAGAAGCAAATAAGCGCGAGTATATGGAAGGGTTGGTCGGACTCCAAGGCAATGTTGTGCGAATAGCAAAGCAGACTGATCCCTTCCAACATGTTCTAATGCGTTCTCATTATGTGTCAGTTATTGAGCCTTATGCGTTATGTCGTCCTTTGGAGACAAAATGTACGCTGCAGTCAAAGGAAACAAAATGCCAAAGCGGTATCCCCGGGCCAGGAGTCTTACGACAACGAGTGTATTTCCTCTCCTACTTTTCGTTCGTGAGCTAAGCACGCTTATATCACGTCGGATTCGATACCCCCTGAAGAAAAAAAAAGAGAGAGTATGTATTACTCGTTTCGCTGACTCTTGAATTGCCGCGTACGTAGATGACTCTCTTTAAAGACACACACTAACTCTCTTTTGGGTGCCACGACTCTCAAACGAGTGTACGATGATCTCTAAAGAGAGTTCACGTGTCTCTTTCAAGAGAGCCATCTACGTGACAAGTAAGGACTCACAAAAAAAAGCAGTTTTTTTTTATTGGAGTGAGTGTTGTGTATTGAAACCTATTTTAACTTAGATTCATAGGAGCCGACGTGAGCTAACGCGTCAATCATATCGAAGGAGGTGGCTCATCAAGAACGCTGGCGCAGCAAGGACCTAATGCTTACCTGACAAAACACTGGGGATGAGCGTGAACAGGCAATGTAGAACGCCGATAGCGACCTTGTAGGACATGTTGGCAGATGGCGGGATCATAGCTTTGTAGCCCTTGCTCTTGGCGTATCCGTGGGGTTCAAGGACTTAGGATTAGCTATGAAATACTATTTACGATTCAGTTGATCGGTGGTCTGGTCTCTGTGCTATTGATCTGGAATCGAAGTTGGTCAGCAACGTCAGCGCACCAGGCTCCGTTGTTGTTGTTGTTCCCTTTGGGTACGGCTCATACCCACTCCGGGGGATCGGCCAAGAGATCACTATATAAAGAAGTTAAGACTTTTCGATTTTATGAATTTTGATGTTGTGCTCACAACCAAAAGAACCCCATATATAATCAGAAAGTGTGCAATAATTGTTTTTCACCGATTCAGATCAGACACTATATTTCTTTTGTATATAACTTGAATTGAAAATTAAAAATAAATAAGTAACTAATAAATAAGTAAAATAATAAGTAAATAAATAAGGCTCCGTTCAGCTTCTTCGTCTTCTTCTTCTGACCAGCGATGTCGCAAGTAGCGCGATGCACTGGCTTGGTTACGGCTCTGTATTCCGACATAATATTACGTGAAACGTGTAATAATAACAACAATATGCTCGTTTTATCTGGTCACGTGCCTTTATAGTCATGTGTTATCATCATAGGCGTGCGCACGAGGGGGGGCAGAGGGGGGCGGCCGCCCCCCCCTACTCACCTAGGAGGGGGGGCGCAAGGTCAGCCCCATGCATTGACATAATAGGCAGGAGGGGCGCTGCGACGAACCTTCGCCCCCCCTGAAGGTAAACCCTGCGCACGCCTATGGTTATCATAACGACTGAGAAAGCTTAGCCTGGACGGTGTCCTTAGGCTATCGAATCTAAAGTGAAGCAATGCGACGTGGAATACTCACAGTGCAAGAACACGCTAATAATTTTTTTTCTTATGGCCTCCTGTAATAATGATGTCTTTTTTGTTGCCGAAAGGTTATTCAAGATGACTTACTTTTTAGCCTATCACTGGGATTCATTAAGAATAACTCTTCTGTCGAATTAACGCCGTACCCTCTAGTAGGATTTAAAAATTTAAGACCATATAATCCACCCGACTCTTGGCCCATACCCCTGAGTGGGTACGTGTACCTAAATCATCGCAACATCATCATCATAGTTATCATTATTTCAAGCAAGGTGTGTAGCGCCACGTACGAAAAGATTAAGATGGACTACAGGAAAGAGGCGCACTCGCAGCTAAACCTCCCTTGATAGCCTGCATTGATACCTTGTTCACATTATTTCATGGCAGTGACGGTGCGTGGCGAAAGAACATATAATAATAATAATAATAATAATAATAATAATAATAATAATAATAATAATAATAATAATAATAATAATAATAATAATAATAATAATAATAATAATAATATTATTATTATTATTATTATTATTATTATTATTATTATCATTATTAATTTTTATTTGCACAACAATGTGACGCAACGGGTAACGTGCAAGGCCCCACAGACAGGAAATTCCGTTATGCTCGTGCGTCAGCTAGCCCGTTCTGCAATGCATTTGATGTTGTGAGCACATATATGCGACATCATTTGCTATGTCTGGTTCCTGTCTGACAGAGAAGTGCAAGGTTGACGTTGACAATACGTCCAAGCTCTAGAGCGTAAGAATGGCATATTATAGGGGATGTTGATTAGATGTTATCGATGGGTGTAGACGTATGGATCTTATTTCGATGTTGACAGGATGTCAGTGGTTCAGTGGGATGCGGAAATTCAGTTCCATGATGACTTGGAGACGTTATCAGGGACTTTAGTAATTGCAATCTACGTTATGGATGCGGTTCTTTGACGTATGTATGGTTTCACCTGTGACGGTAGGTCTTCTAGTAGTTATGGTGATCTACTGTTGACCCGAAGGTGGCGGGATCGAATCCCGCAGGAGAGGGCATCGCCGTTCGCGGCGCCCCGCCCAGTGCATTACGTCACCTCGCTTCGATGTTGCGTGTTTTCCTTTCTGCGTAACATATGGCTGTGCTGACGGCTACTGCTGGCAACTCATAGTTCCGGTTGGCTGCTTCTCGCTGCGCTGGGGTGGCTGCGCTGCAGCTGCTGTAGCTGTGCTATGCGGTCTGGCGCGGTGTATTCACTCCACTCGGGGGAACTCCAGTGGATGACGCTTCCAGCGCGCGCGGGTGAAGCCACCGCAAGCCGCCGTTTTGTCCCGGATGCGAGCCCGCGACCACTCGTTTGATGTTGGCGAGCCAGGGCGCTTAGTTTTAGTTTGAAACAATGCCTGCCTGTGGCGCTGCAAACTGCTCAAGTTGACTGGGAAGGTCTTCAAGGAAGACGTTTCACGAGAAGGTACCCCGAAATCGTATCAAGCTTTGCTCTTTTTACTAGGAAATAAGCATATACGTTCTTGTTGACGGACACGAAAAATAGAGGCATGCAGCTTCACATTAAAAAAAAAAAACATGCAAAAAAGCTATGTGCATCCTCCTCCGCGTCAGTGGTCTCTAAATGGCACGAGCCTGCGCCACTGCTTTTACTCTATGTGAAGATCAACGGCAGTTATTGACGACTATAGTGAGAAAGTTAACATGACCACTTACAAGTTTACAACGCTGCATTACCATTGGCTGTAAACCTATGTAGTGTCGTGACAGCTGTGAATCAAGAGCGTACGTATTCGTGAAGCTCAGGACGAGGACATAACGGCAATAATGTCGATGTCAATGGCCGTCGTCAACGTGACTGAATGAATCGACGTGCGAGGCAAACACAATTTTGAGCAGTGCGTTGCTGTTCTCGCGAAAAAGAAGTTATGACCACTGGTAGTATGCGAAGATTTATTAAAAACTGCTGCGTAGGATACACAAATTCACAGCGTGCCGCAACGGGTGGCGGAAATCACAGCCGTCAGCTTCTTTAATTTCTACTGGTGCTACTGCTAACACGCTGGACACGGACCACTTCAACTTCTTCGATTGTGCCTTGTTTCCGGGGTGGTATATTGACCACCTTCTGGTTTCCTTCCTTGTCCTGGAGCACCACCCCACTGCGAATAAATTATACATACAGAAGCAGGTTAAAAAAAACGTCGATGAAACATTGTCGCTATAATAAGCAGCCGCCGTCACGTCAACGACGGTGCATTAAGCATTGAATGATTTTAGCTCCTCTTGTCGGCGACCTTCTAGTGATCTTGAGGCAAAAGCCAGAGCCGTTTTCCGGGCTTAGAACGAGAACGTGCGGGCAGTTATTCACAGGTTAAGAAAGCGAGGTCTCTGACCCCCCAACCTTTGTACAGGACCTCGTTACATACTCTAGTTACTGCCCAATGAAGTTACAAAGATATTGCTTCCGAGTTCTGCTCAATGTTTGTTCACAATGTCACTGAAGCTGGAAATTGCAGAACGTCGAAGTTTTGCGACTTCCAACAGCGACGATGCCAAAGGCCGATACAGGGCGCCATGCACTTTACTGGTATCTTTTGGCACTTAGAAAGATTGGCCGTGCTCTTTTCACAGCCGGAGGTCCGTTGGAATCAGCCGAATAAATATGTGTTCTTATTCCTACTGAAGACCAGACTCTGGTCGAAACGTCGTAAATACCCACTTCCGTTGTCACTGTTCACACGGATAATCTACGTCACTGTTTATCACACGTATGAGTACTTTTGCATAGTGCATCTCTCTCTCTCTCTCTCTCTTTATATATATATATATATATATATATATATATATATATATATATATATATATTTTTTTTTTTTTTTAAAAGTATCTTACAGGCTCCATGGGAAGCATTGAGTAATGGGAGCATCACAGAACAAGAAAAAACAAAAGAAAGCGATACATGAGTGCGAAAACAGTATACAATAATAACGTGCTGGCAATACGATGTAACAAATAGAATTAAGTGGCAAAAAATACTAAGAATACTCAGAACAATAATAAGAAAATAATACTCATCGTTGCAAACGGAGCGGTGCATTGGTCGCGGAAAAAAAAAGAATTGAGAAAAAAAGAACAGTCAAAAAATGCACACAGCTTGAGCACACATACAAACAACAAAGCATAAAATACAGAAGACTGTTCGCGAAGCAGTGCTAAAATTAGGAGAAATACAACAGAGATACTGAGAAACAACCCGCTAAAAAGAAAAAAGAAAGATAATTTCATGGTAGGGCACAACTTGGTATATTCCTCACAAGAGGAAAAAAGAAAAAGAAAGTTTGCATATTACACGTCACAACGGAATGTGTAACTTGAAGAATGTGAAAATTTGTTACCGTCGGCTATTAAAACTAGCATTAGCCGTTCCCTAAATTTATCTTTATTTGTTTGCGCGACAGTGTTGTTAGGAAATCGAATTCCATAACCGAATAGCTCGTGGCAAGGCCGAGGAGTTAAATGCGTCAGTGTTCCCATAGATCTGATGTATGTATGTATGTATGTATGTATGTATGTATGTATGTATGTATGTATGTATGTATGTATGTATGTATGTATGTATGTATGTATGTATGTATGTATGTATGTATGTATGTATGTATGTATGTGTACATGTATGTATGTATGTATGTATGTATACATGTATGTATGTATGTATGTACATAGGCGTGCGCACGAGGGGGGTAGAGGGGGCGGCCGCCCCCCCCTGGTCCAAGAACTTAAGAGGGGGGGGGGGCGCAAAGTCTGCCCCATACATCGACTTAATTGGGAAGGGGGGGCGCTGCGACGTACCTTCGCCCCTCCTGAACGGTTACCCTGCGCACGCCTATGTATGTATGTATGTATGTATGTATGTATGTATGTATGTATGTATGTATGTATGTATGTATGTATGTATGTATGTATGTATGTATGTATGTATGTATGTATGTATGTATGTATGTATGTATGTATGTATGTATGTATGTATGTATGTATGTATGTATGTATGTCTCAGTCTTTTTTTACCCGCCACGGTCGTCTTCTAGTGGTTATGGTGCTCAACTGCTGACCCGTATAGGTTGCGGGACGGGATCGAATCCCGGACGCGGCGGCCGCATTTTTGATCGAGGCGAAAATGCTTGAGGCCCGTGTACATAGATTTAGCTGCAGGTTAAAAAACCCCACTTGGTCCACCTCAGGGTCCCTCATAATCATGTCATGGTTTCGGGACGTTAAACTCCAGCAATCATCATCATCATCATCATCATCATCATCATCATTATTATTATTATTATTATTATTATTATTATTATTATTATTATTATTATTATTATTATTATTATTATTATTATTATTAGTGGGTGTCCTTGGTCGTCTCTTAGATGCACTACCCCAATGGCGGTACATTTCACACCTTAGTCGGTAGACAGTATTGCACGATAAAAGCGTTTTGAGAGTGGTAGTAGGAACTGTGCCATGCCTGAGTTTGTATTTGTCGCTCTTTTCCGGGCAGAGGAGCGCGCAGCAGCATGTGCACACGACGCAGGTGCCGATGACAGCAAGGATTAAATAGATGGCATTGAGGAAATCCATGGCAGATGGCAGCGCACTGGCGGTAGGGCGATCCTCAATGGGTCCTTTCTGGCCTCTTCTGAAACGAACGATACCTTTGGTTACCTCCTTTAACTACGCGCGAGAACGCACATTTTGTGTGTCTCAAGGTCTAGATGCAGGTTTGGATAACAATCAACATACATATGTTTAGAGCTTCGAATTGCGTAATATCAGTTTATCCCCTCATCAACAATAACATCAACAACACGTACTTCTGGGACTTGACAATATAAGTAATTTTGAATGTCCGCGGATATGTCGAGCGCTGATTTGTGCATTACCAAAGATGCAAAATTACGCATACAGTACAACAGGTAATGCTCGAGACATGCTAATGGCTTTCAGCTTCTCGGATGCGAAGTGTCTGTAAGAAGAATGCTTGGTCTCAAACGTGAACATTTTGGCGTGCCTAATTGCAATTACAAGAAAGCTGGCGATTACTTTTTGCGAGACGCGTTGAATTGCGTTTTCTTATTCTTGAAGCGAGCAAGCAAAGAGCCATACGTATTACCGCGTGACTAAAGCGATTGAGAACTGCCAAGGCGAATAGTTAGTCAAATAGGTTTTGTGCGCCTATTTTATTGATGTGCCCTCTTTCTTTCCCCTTTCATTCTGGCTTAAATTGACCCTAAAAATAAAGAGAAGTAAGGAAGATTACTTCACTCCTACCTTGAAAACTGTGTCAAGATCTACGCCTGGTTGGTACTAGAAATTCTTTTGTTGTGAAAAGTAACTCTTAAATTGCTGCTCATACAGACAAACATAGGCGTGCGCAGGGTTTCCCTTCAGGGGGGGGGGGGGGGCGAAGGTTCGTCGCAGCGCCCCCCCCCCCCCCCCCGCTTGCCTATTAGGTCAATGCTTGGGGCTGACTTTACACGCACCTACCCCCCCCCCCCCCCCCTAAGTCGCAGCGGCCCTCTCTATTATGTCAATGTATAGGACTGAATTTGCGCCCCCCCTCCTAGGTGTCTAGGGGGGGGGCGGCCGCCCCCTGCCCCCCCCCTCGTGCGCACGCCTATGCAGACAAATAAAGAAAAGTAACTTACGAGTCGTCATTTGAGCAGTCGTCACATCCCTTTTCCTCAAGAGTGTACTCTAGCTGTTGAAGAACGCAAAGAATGGCATTGGACCATGTGTAAAACAACTAAGAGACAATAAGAGCATATAGCGAAATATGAAAGGAAAACTTGTCGACTTGATATTTTTTTTAATTCACATGTTGACAGCGCTTTTATGCGATTACAAGTTCAGGCGAAGCAAAGTTTTCAAGGTAACCTCGTAGAAAATATTAAAAATAGAAAATAAAGTGAACGCAAAGCTGCAATCCCATAGCTGGTAGCCCAAGCCACATCTTCCGTGCTACATGTATGGTACTTTATGCCACTGATATACCGCAGTTACCATACTGCTGTGACACTTTTTTGTTATTTGTATGGGATTTTGCAAGATTTCATCTTATGGCGTCGCTCATCGCTATAGAGGCAGTTATTGGAACAAACTGTGAACCACCGGTGCTGTGTGAGACCATAGGCCCCTTCTCTCAAATTACTCCTCTACAAAACTCTTGTTCGAAGTAAACTGGAATGTGTCGTCTATATATGGGATTCACCTACTGGGAATCTACAGCTTTATCACCATGCCCTTAGCGACTTGCCCAACTTTCTACCCTGCTTACTCATATTATTAGGAATCTTGTTGACGTAATTCATATTGAGGTCTCCAAAATCGATAAAGGTGAAAGCGCATTAAGTGTTAGCCGCACCCATTACCCATTCTGCTAATAAATAAATAAAACAACCAATCATCAGCAGAGGCACAGCCAGAAATTTTTTTCAGAAGGGAGGGGGGAGGGAATTGAACTCTTGACCACCCATCACCCCTCCCCTGGCTACGCCAGGTTTCTATGAGCACTCTTATAGATAAGTCCTTAGATTATGTGCTTAAAGAATGAAATATGCCACTCTTCCAAAGGGTAATATTCGGCACACCATAAAAGTCACAGTTTCGCAGCAAGGGCGAAGCAATGAATGCGATAGCAAGAAACTGGAATGTCACACGAAGAACGACAAGAAGCTCGATACTTGCAGCTGCCCGCTGAAGCACAAAGAAGGACGCTCGAAAAGAACGCACAGGTATACACAGGACAAGGGTGAACTAACAATTGTCACAGTTGTTACGCCTTTGTGTTTGAGCAACGCGCTGCAAGTATCGACAACGCACAACCCGACGCTCTTGAATATTTTTCTTTTTCTTTTAAAGTGCGGCACGTGGAATGACCCCTCTGCGTCTCCTGCCACGCGGTGGCGTCTGACGCAACGTGTGGGCGGTTTTGTTTTGTTTTTTTTGTTTTTTTTTTGTCGTTCCACATCACGAATGGGTACAGAAAGGGGCCTCTTTTTCGTGCACGTCTCAGGGGCAGTTGTCAAATTGAAAGAAAATGTAGGAGCGTTGCGTGATTGAAAACACGCTCACGCTCCTCCGAGATCTACTTACCGCCTAGCGGTAAATGATGTATTTAAATTGCTCGCCGATATTACGCCGGCGTATGCGTGGCGCGTGGCTGAGTCCATGATCTAACGCGCAGAGCACTGCGGAGCAAGGGGTCGGTGGCTCGAATCCCCGGTCGGGTGCCTCAGAATTTTTTTCTTTGTGCCTTTTTTTACATATATACATACATGTACATATCTGGGACATGACGGCGACGGCAAAAATCTGCCGAGAGTGTTTATATAATTGCTATCGCAATAAAAGAATACAAAGAGGACACACTTACGCTGCATGATCCCTCCAGAACGTATTCATCTTGCGGATTGTCATATCCTTCGCATTTAACTTGAGTCGTGCCGAGTTCCTGCGATTTGTTCATCTCCGCCTTGCAGTCCCACTGCAAGTGAACAGGAGAAAACATTCAATAACTTAAGGTCAACCCTTTACTAAATCTTCAAACAGGCTGATGAGAAAGAAGCATTGTGAACGCTGAACTGGCCGATGCTCGCGAGACTGATTTCAATGATTTCATTCAGATCAATCATGATCGGTATCACCTGAAAGCATAGGTCGGCAAAACTTGTGGAGCTCACTCTGACTAACTCACGAAACATATCTTGCGCTTAGGGCTCATTCGGATTCAGACTCACCCAAATTTTTCTGCGCCGGACTCACTCGGACTCACACTAACGAAAATTTTCTTCAACAGGACTCACTCGGGCTCAAACTCACTAAAACATTACTCACGCGGACTCACTCAGACTCAGACTCACGGCTCTATCTGAGTCTGAGTGAGTCCGAGTGAGTCCGACTCATGAGTCCGTTAGCCTAGAATTAATCTTTTTCGACCATGGTGTCAATGCTCTATAACACCAATATCTCACGTAATAGGTGCTCTTCTTGGCGCATTTTGATATAGTCGAATACTACTTACGAGTACTCGTAAAACAGTAAGGTCGTTTTTCGTGAAAGAGATGACAACATAAGATATATTTATCAAGAACTTCCTTGGAAGAGTTGGCAAGGGGAGGGGGGGGGGGGTTAAAGCACTCGCGCCTCTGATCAATAAATATTGAAATGGTATATTAACGACACTGCTTTGGAATAGGTGTGAGTAGACGTGAGTAGAAACGTGAATCTAGGTAAGGCTTTAATGCTGAAGGGGAGTGGATAGGCTGAGAGTCAACGCTTCTCCCCTAATCAAAGACTGCAGCGGATGTACCGCGGTGCATAGGTTTCTCTTATAAGGTGATCCTTGCCGGCATCTTGATGTTCCATTGCAATGATTCGAGCACGAGGGCTTGTAGTTGCAGGACAACATTTCTACAGCCAATCGTAATGCTGGAAATACCAGCTAGCTACTCTACTGAAACGGCCCAAATTTCAATCCAGTAATTCCGCAGGTTTTCTGTAAGAATATTGTATAAATCTACGGAATCGTGCTTGGAATCCATGTGTTTTCAGAATCTTTTTTTTCGGAAATACATGTAAAACATCCCTATGCCAGTAACCTTAGCTGCGTCCGTGACGTCACGTGCAAGCTATCATCTGGACACTACAGTCGGTTACATTGTAAGAATGAATACAAGCTTCACCCCCCAAAACCACGGCGCGCTCGTCAATCGCGAATATGAGAGAGTCGTTCAATGCGCCTTGCTTCCGAACCGTAAGTACATTTTCTGCGCTAATGTAAGCATATCGAGAACCTCACCGTTATTGCCTAAAATATGACGTTTGGCCGAGCAGTGACGTCAGAATCTGCGATGAAATTGGCCGGGAACCATGGGCGTCCGGAGGGGGGGTGCAAGGGGGGGGGCTGCTGCCGCCCCTTGGAATTTCAGATCGTATTTTCCTATGCAAGCATAAACTACAGAGCTTCATTGCACACTCAGCTCCTGGTTCTCAGGTTGTCATTCAATTTCACACGTTACACCATCTCGACTAATCTTAAGGCATTTAACTGGGCTTGTTGGTACTGACTAAATGCTTCCATATTTCTCTGGTGTCCTTGTGCGTGTTCGCTAGTAATATGGAAGCATTCAACTAATATTGTCTGTCATGTCACAGCCGTGAAAGAAAGGCTACAGTGTTGAATGCCCCTCCCCCCCCCCCCCCCTTGCGGATGCACCCCCCTGCAAAAAGTTCTGCGGACGCCCTTGGCCAGGACGGTTAAGTTTTTTTATTGTGACACCAACATGTATCTGCGTGGGTGCCACTATCTGAAACAGGCGAAAAGTTCTTGACGTCACAGAAATGAGCATGTCTGATTGAACGCAACGTCCATGCAAGTTCTCTCTGGGTGGGACAATGGCGGTGGTGGGCGGAGCTTCTATTCCGAGGTTGAAACCGACTCTAAACGACGTGGGAACGCTACTGTGCCGCCTATGTGGTGCTGAACGGGCGACGAGAAGGATCACCTGCACGTCCTGGCCGCTGGTTCCCCTGTTGTAGCACTCGATGACCGTAGGCTGGTCAATGCAACCCGCGCTGCCGCCGCGGCAATTCAGTTGTGGCACTGAGTGGGATCGACGACTGGTTGTGTACAGACCTTGCCGGAAGGTGAGAACTTGCACTTCTGTCAGCTTCACCTTGTCATCTGCAGATATCGGCATGCATCTCTGTGACTGTTCGAACACTTCAACATAGCAGTACAGGAAATACGAGACCACGTGAACGAGAAAATAAAAGAAGCTACTAGCACGTATACGAGAGAATGCCCTCTGCACTATATAATCGAAATTAATTTTCCGAACGCGAGTTGATACTTGGTTTCAGATTTTGAGGCAGCACAAGAGCGTTTTAGAAGTGCATATTAAGGCACAAATAGCAGACATCAGCGCATTTTAAAGATGCATATAAAAAAAAAAAGGAAGCAGCGCATACTGAAGGCATCAGCAACAATTTTGTTGTCCTTTTGTCCTCTTATTTCCTACTCGGTGACCATAAATTGTCAAGCCGAAGGAAACACCGGCACAGAAAATTCAGCGCGAGTACCTTGTTTCCTTTTTTAAGTATTTTTTATTTGCTGTAGTAAACGTGCTCATTCAAACACGCATGTGCATAGCGAGGGGTCGGTCGGACCACTGCCTTAGAAGGCAATATTGCGTCTAGCAATAACAGGAGTCTCTTCCAACATGTTCTAATGCGTTCTCATTACGTGTCAGTTATTAAGCTTTATACTACTATATTATGTTGTCCTGTGGAGCCAAGATGTACACTGCATTCAAATGACACGAAATGCCAAAGTGGTATCTACACCTATAGGAGTTTTATGACAATGAGTGTCCTTCCTCTTCTATTTCTCGTTCGCGAGATTAGCATACTTCGATCACGTCGTTTCCCATACGCCCTTAAAAAAAAGTGTACATGTTACCCTTTTCGCTAAGTCCTGTCCTGGGCTAGGGCCAGAGATACTCAGAAAGTATTCCGGAATACAAATATCGAAATACTTGCACTGGAAGCCTAAAATACGTATACTGAAATACATTTGTCTTTGACGTTAACGGAATCTTTCAGAAATACTTTTGCAAAAAGACAAAAGAAGTATTCCAAAATACACGAATACAGATACAAGAGTAAAATTACTAGAATACTTATTTGATTTCGGGAATACTGATGCCCCGCAAATACGTTCATTAGGCGCAGATATTATCGGGATTAATGTTTCACCTCACTGAAACTTTCAAGTCAAGCATATCGCTCTAATCACTTACGGACACCAGTGTTGTACCACAGAGCCACGCCAGGCGCTGACTTACGAACACCAGTGAATAAAAAAGAAAGCATACATTTAATTCTAGACACAAGATCTGTATTGCTGAGATGGTTGTTTCGCTAACTGCACTCAAGCAACAGCAGCTTCTCATATAGGCTGTCATTTAACAACGCTGGTTCGGCCTCCACCATAGGCGTGCGCACGGGGGCGAGGGGCGGCGCAAAGCCCGCCCCATACATTGACATAATAGGGAGGGGAGGGGGGGCGGGGGGGGGGGGCTCAAAGTTAGCCCCATGCATTGACATGATAGGGAAGAAGGGGGCGCTGCAACGTTCTCTCCCCCCCCCCCCCCTTGCAGGGGAACCCTGCGCACGCCTATGGCCTCCGCACAAGACTCGCGAAATGACTTGCCGCAGGTGTGGCACCTGCCTTGAGAGACGGCGACTTTCTTCGGCAGAGCATGACCGCGTCCGTCATTCTGCCGTCGCAGCGTCGCCCGCTTTACCAAATGGGACATTTCGTGCGTGTGGGGAACCTTTCGCCTCCTCCCACTGTGTCGGCGACCAGTGGCGTGCCTTTGTTTGGCGTAGCACAAAAAAAGTCTTCCTTTCCCCCCTTAGAAACAGGTCAGCTCATTTGCGACAAAATAGTAACGAGATAAGCCGCGTCCTGCATAGTATCGCGATATAATGGGATACATCCTAAAATCATTTCACTACTGAGATACAAATAAATTTCTCGATTGTATCTCGATACAGAAATACAGATACCGAAAAGCATCTCTCAGATACTGTCCGCTTGTATCGCGATACTGCCCAGCCCTGGTCCTATCTTGCCACGCACGTATTTCACTGTCTTTAAAGAGACACGTTAACTCTCTTGTGGGTCCCACGACTGTCCAACGAGTGTACGATGATCTCCAAAGAGAGTTCCCGTGTCTTTTTAAAGAGTCATATGCGTGACAAGACTGGACTCACAAAACAGAGTCAGAGGACTCCCTTGTTCTTCTTAGAGTATACGGTATTGAAATTTTTTCAACTTAGGTTCATAGGAGCCGGCGTGAGCTAGCGCGATAATCACAACGAAAAATGTTGTGCAGCTAGAACATTGGCGCAGAAAGCATGCTTACACTTACCCGATGAACAGCTTGGGATGAGTGTAAGCAGGCAAAGGAGAACGCTGACGGCGACATTGCAGCACATCTTTACGGTTGGCGGGATGACAGGTTTATAACCTTAGGGCTCGGCGTTACTATACGTGGAGTCTAAGGACGTCGGGACGAGCTATCAAATCCTTTTTTACTACTGGGCTGATCGGTGATCTGCCTCTGTACTTTCCGATGGGAATTGAAGCAGAACACCAACGTCGGCACACCAGGCTCCGCCCAGGTTCTTCGTCGCCTTCTTCTGTCCAGCGATTGGGCAAGCACCGAGATACATGCATATATATCTGCTCTAGTGATTGCTCTTTTATGTTACTTTTGCTATCAGGCAAAAACAATCGAACACTTCTTGCTGGACTGCTGACTTTTTTCCTCCGTCAGAAGAACTACTATCGAAATTATAATGCGGTAACTTGGTCTGTCAGATAATTCGACAGTACATTTGTCATCTGGTGCTTCTTCGCTGGGACACGTGGAAAGGAATTAATGCGATGGTTCATGGAAATTCATATGCGAGTTAAATCGATTGAATAGATACACAGATTATGTGCTCCTGTCATAATGATTCTTTGTTCCTTTTTAAAGGTTACGAAACATAATTTATTAGTCCAAAACTGGGATTCATGAAAAATAACTCTTCTTTCTAACTGATAACGCCAACCTCTAGTTGGATTTCGAAAATTTAATATCATATGATTTGCCCGACCCTAGGCATGAGTGGAGCCATTGATCCCACGATCATCATCATCAGCTTGATCATCATTATCGCGATGCGCTGGATCGGTTAAGGCTGCCAATTCGGACGTAACGTTAACTTAGTATGTAATGATAAAAAACATAATATGCTCGTTTTCTGATTGCGCGTTTTTTTACAGTCATAACTTATATTCGGACTGAGAAATCCTAGTTCTGGAGGCTGTCCTAATGCTATCCAATCGATAAAAGTAATAGAGTGCGACGCTGACTGCTTACAGCGCCGCAACACATTTCGAGGCAGTGACGGTGCGTGGAAAAAGCACGTTCCCGCTGGAGGGAGACAGAATTGGGCGGCCATCGTAGTGGCGCACGTGCTTACGGTCTCCACTGGTCTCGAAGAATCGAAGAGGGCGCCAAACTCGGGCTGCTCACCACGTAGGCGGCGACTCGTGCGTTGGTGTACAGGAGTCAATTCCGCTGGCTCCAATCTTAAGGGATCTGGGCTACGCTCCCTTGCCTGAGGTGGGCTTGGAATCATACCCAGCACCTCCACCAGTTTGTAGCGAACAAATGCAGCGCTTGCTGCTAAAACAACTATTTATTTAGGGCGAACTTGTGCCCGTCAACTCAAGACACAGCTTTTCGCAAGGGTCGTCCCACGTTAGCTACTCCGAACTTCGTCGGCCTCTTCTTCTTGCGTGTTGTCGCGTGCCGCTCCTTCGAGCCGCCAGTCTTCTTTTTCCCCAGCGCGTTCTGTCGTGACACGCGCAGTCCAGCGTTGCATGGCGCGCGTTGCTTGACAGTTCGTGTGGCGGAATTCACAAAAGCAGGAAGCGGCGTGTGACTTCAGAGGGTGTCAAACAACTTGCGGCAATATAATTTACTACGCGTTCAAACCATGTTCGAAGTTTACTGTTCGTTTGCACAATTGAATATTCCATGTAAGCATGTGAGCATGGTGGAACATCATGACCTGGCTAGGAAAACTACGCATTTATACATACATATGTAATGCCTTGTATAAGGTCTTTAAGGGTTTAATAAATGATGATGATGATGATGATGATGATGATGAAAGAAAAGCGAGGGAGGGGGGGGTTCAGATGGTACCTCGACGTAACTTCACTGAACATGTTGTTTTCCTTAATGCGAATCATTATATGTTATTTATTTGGACCGCTTTTCTCGTGTCAGCACACATACAGACACAAGGTTATATTATGATATATATAATCTGCAAAAGTAGCCCTGGAATTTTAATTTTTGTCGGAGACATTTTTTGTACATATTTTTCTAATAGTTAGGACCTCAGAAGACCACAAACAAAAAATTGATCCAGTGGTGTAAGTATTTATGGATTTACAGACATGACATCAAATTAGGTCATCGTGTGTCTGGGGTCATGAAATTACAAAAATGGCTAATTCATTCTTGCTGCTCACTACAGTACAGGAAATATGAACCAACGTAGTATTTGGCATTGTGGAAGCTCTTAAAACAACTTCAGGACTTCATCCCGAAAACGCCACCTTCCCGCCTCAGCTTGCCAGCCTCGGCGTCACCCATGACTTCGGTCAAGTTTCTTCTTCTTTACGGCTCAACACTTCGCAAAAATGGCACAACGTTGGTGTCGATCGCAGTGGGGATCTTTGAAGAAATACTTCCCCAATAATTATCAAGTTTGGTTTCGTTCTCGAGGTGCTAGGACAAATTTTGTGTGGTGTCGTCATAGGGCCGAGAGGGTTAATAGTGTAATAATAATTATTCTGGAAGTGCTCGTGCCGCAACCGTGGTATGATTAGGAAGGTTGTCTAACGGGTTCTTTAACGCGCACCTAAATCTAAGTGCTACTCGGGCCTCCAGCATTTCGCCTCCATCGAAATGCGGCCGCAGCAGCCGAGTTTCGATCTCGCGACGTTCAGGTCAGCAGTCGAGAACCATAACCACTGGACCGCAGCGGCAAGTACGCGCTGCAGAAAGAGGTCTGCGTATGAGAAGTGACTGTGTGGGTTCCATTGTATGATTTCATGGCGCACAGAAATTTCTGAGGTGGACAAACTCAAGCATGAGTAAAGTCTGCGTTATAAGAAGCCCGTTTTCATGCTAATATACCCACGTAAAACCTGCCGCAGTGACCGTGTTCAAAATCCTTCAGTAATGAAATAATAAAATGTCACAGTTTCGCCGCAAGGGCGAAGCAATGAATGCGATAGCAAGAAATTGAAATGTCACACGAAGATTCGTGTGACAGGTTCGAATCCCCGGTCGGGTGTCTTGGAATTTATTTCTTCTGATTTATTTTTCTTTGCTCGACACCAGCTCGACACCTAAAGCGCGCTGCTCTAAAACAAGGAAAGACACACGAAACTAACGCGCAAATATACACAGGACGAGCGCGAACAACTGTCACAATTGTTACTTCGTGTGTGAGCAGCGTGCTCCTTTCGTAAACGCGGCCGTTGCGGCGAGCGAAGTGACCTTCGTGCACTCTTTAACCACTGTAACTTCAAAGCAAACTGGCGGTGGAAGCAGAAGACGTACTAAGCGCATCAATGCTCCGATCACCAGACAAGCGCGCGCGCGCGAGCGACCACGCCCCGTGGAGGCGCGCGCGCATCGCAGCGAGAAGCGCGACGACCTTGACGACCTTTTATCGCGCACTCCGTGCCACCTTTGCTCCATCTCGCTAATGATGACAAAAACGCGCTGAAGTCGACGAGCTCTGAGGACGGCCAACGGTATATGGTGTATATGAATAGCCTGCCGTAGGCTAAGACATATACGTGCGCTTCCGTGGCCGAGTGATTTCACGCCGCGCGCTGCGGAGCGTGAGGTTCTTTTTTTTTTTCGTTTTTTATTTTATCTCATTATGTTAGTTTACATTTTACAACGTCATATCCGTGACGGAAATACGTCAGAGGAGCCGTGGTGGACTCCGGCATAAAACCCTTTCGTGTTAAAAAGAAGCAAGCGAGAAAGAGAAAGCGATAGAAAGAAAGGAAAAAAAATAAGGAAGAAAGATATATAAGTTGAAATAGAGAGAAAAAAGCTGGAAAGTACAAAAAGAAAGAAAGAGAGGAGGAAAGAAAGAGGAAAACCGAAGAGAAACAAAGGCTGCCCAGCTTCGCACTTCCTTCAAGGCTTGGCTCCCCTACAGGGCGAAGCTGCCTTAATTTCTCTTCGCTTCATTCTAGCCGCACCAAAAACGCGGCGGCTCTCCCGGATGGATGGATGGATGCTATGAGCGTTCCCCTTTATAACGGGGCGGTGACATCTGTGCCACGAGGCTCGATAAAAAATTAAGATAATAAAAATACCCCCCCCCCCCCCCTTTTTTTTTCTAAGTTGGCCGAATGTCTTGTCTACCTCGATTAAATCTAGCCTTAATAAAGAAAAAAAAAACGTGAATTCACAGCCCACTTTCCTGCTTCTTACGGCAGAATGTCCTTATTTTCCCCATTGTTTTTGACATTTCTCTCTGGTTTTCCTGCCACCAATACTCTAACCGTCTCTTACTTATTTCTATCGCGGGCGCTTTCAGTCCTTCCATCGGTGTTCCCTAAAACCCAAGGCTTCATGTAGGCTCGTGCCCAAACGTACACCTGGGTGATTCCTCATCGGCGAGCGCCGCGGTGAAGAGGAGTCGGCCACGCCCGCCTCTGAAATTACGCTCTCTCCGTGCAATTGGGATGGCCGGAAGAGAAACCTGCCGGCGCGCGATCTCGGAGGCCATGTCCGGATGCCCAAGTCAGCCAACGGCTGTGGACTGTATATGGCATCATTTGTAGAGAGAAGTGGGAGCGATCTCTAGCTGACTTTCAGAATTACTTGTAAATTCCAGGCCGCGTGTGTTTGGTTGGCATGTTCTCAAAAGCCTCGATTACCGATCGGCAGCATTTTCTTACCGCGCTGAAAAAGTGTTGCAGGGCCCCTTAAATGTTGATGCTACACGTCCAAAATTTATTTCTGCAATATTTTAAGTTTGCCATTGTGCCACGGCAATAGTTGCTGATGTACAGGGTATTGAAGAATTGATATAAAGTCAATGTGTGATGCAACCACACAGAAGTGAAGTTCAGACACAATTCACACTTAATTGGAAACTTCGTCATTTGTTGAAAAATCACTTGAGTAGATTTGATGTTCGTCACTACACAGTTTCATGTTCGATAGGTGTTCTTGACACGCTGAACGCTGGACCACGAGTCGCCCTAATCGACTTTTCCTGCCGCGGTGATATTTTGGATATGACGCTTGACTGCTGACCTGGAGGTCGCGGGATCGAATCCGCAGTTGCTGCGGCGGCCGGATTTCGATAGAAGCGATAATGCTAGAGGCCCATGGAACTTACATTCAGGTGCACGTCAAGGAACCCCTGGAGGTCGAAATTTCCGCAGCACTCCACTGCGGTGTGTCTCGTGATCATAACGGGGTTTTGGGACGTAAAACGCCATTACCTAACTCTAGACTCTGCATGGAACTCCTAACTACTGCATATAATGTAACCAGGCGCGTAGCCAGAAATTTTTTTTCAGAGGGGGGGGGGGGGGGGGGGGAGCATGGGCGTCGGCAGGGGGGGGTGTAAAAGGGGGCACTTGCCCCCCTCAAGCCTCACCAGTAGTTGCCCTCACCCAAGCTAGACCAGTACTCTCCCCCAGCCGCGATGCAACGCTCTTTTGCACCCCCCCCAAGAGAAAATCCTGGCGACGACCATGGGGGGGGGGGGGGGGGGGGGCACCTCCTTGATTTTGGGAGGGGCACCTCATTGAAATGGTCATTTTTCGCTCTGTATGCCCTGGCGAAAAAAAAATTTCGGGGGGGGGGGGGGGGGGAGGGGCACGTGCCCGGTGTGCCACCCCGTGGCTACGCCACTGAATGTAACGTACGTTTGCAGGTGTTTTTGACGGCAGGCACACTGAGTCGCAGTCGAGCCCAGTAGTGATTGAATTGCTGGCAGTAGTGATTGAATTGCTGGCCCAGTAGGAGTTGGCTTATTTGCGCGAGCTAGTTGCGAAAACGGACTCATTGGGCGCAGACAAATTAATTCTGAATTGGGCTCGATAGCGATCATAACTAGAACTAAAGTCTGCACCGCTATAACCGTTTGCGAATCGCATTATGATCGACGGTCTATAATTGCGTGAAATGTACATAATTTGATGACATGGTTCTGGAGATGACGAAACCCCCCCCCATCCAACGTCGCGATACTGCCTTCACTAAGGCTATCGTGTCGGGCCCGTAGCCAAGATGATTTTTTTTTTTCGGGAGGGGAGGGGGGAGGGGCCTACTTGATATTTAGTCTACATACTTCCACATTACTTATTTTCGGTGAAACACCCCCCGCCATCAGAATTTCGGGTGTGGGGAGGGGGCTAGGGCACCCACCGTGGCTATGGGCCTGGACTGTGTATAGCAATTAAACAATTTCAACCAAAAATGATATAAAGGAAGTTTAGGCAACAAGAATACTTAATTTACCGCTAGCTCAGTGTTTCCGGTCTCTTCTTTGCCAACACTACACAGAAATAGCAAAAGTAAGTTGCGTTTCTCCAAATGGCCAAGCACAGACGCAAAGGGCTTGAAACATAGGCGTGCGCACGAGGGAGGCAGAGCCCCCCCCCCCCCCCCCCCCTAGTCCCCTAAGAACCTAAGAGACGGGGGGGGGGGGGGGCGCAAAGTCTGCCCCATACATTGACTTAATATGGAAGGGGGGGCGTTGCGACGAACCTTCGCCCCCCCCCCCCCCCCCACCCCCCCCACATGAACGGTAAGCCTGCGCACGCCTATGGCTTCAAACATAATTTCAAACATAACAAATGGTCAAATATATTAGATGCGAAGCATCTTATGCTCGGCGCTTTGTCCGTCCCTCCCGCGTCCCCCGTCCCGCGTCCGGCCACTTTCATGAAGTAGGGAAGCACCCATTATGCGAACCAGAACACTGTAGTAATATGAAGGCCGTCAACCACTACTTCAGTCATCAGAGTCATGGCCGAGAGCACAGAGAGGCTGCTTAGCAATGGCTAGGCAGGTGTTGTCTGTCGCCCAGGTTGACCCCATGCCTTGATCTTGCTTGCATGTGTTTGGAGGGGGCTTAGTCCGTCCCTCCTTCCCGCGTCCCACACCACCACAGCGCATGCGCGTCCCCTCCCCCCTCTCTCTCCTACGCTCACCCCCCTTTCTCTCCTCCAGGAATCCTCTACTCTACGGAGCGGCCCCCCGCGTCCCACACCCCCCACAGCGCGTCCCCTCCCCCCATCCTCTCCTACGCTCACTCCCTTCCTCTCCTCTAGGAATCATCTACTCTACGGAGCGGCTCCGGCGTCCCACAGCGCATGCGCGTCCTCTCCCTCTCTCTCCTCTAGGAATTCTCTACTCTACGGAGCGGCTCCCGCGTCCCACACCCCCACAGCGCATGCACGTCCTCTCCTCTAGGAATCTTCTACGGAGCGGCGCGCACGACAGGTGGTGTGACAGCTGCATACTCCGCTGGGGGGCGCCACGGTAGTTCCGCGGTATGAAAATGACGGAGCGCGCGCGCCTCATTCTCTCTCCTGTGCAGCGCCGCGATGAGCGCCTGGACCACTGCCGTGAAATGAGAGCGGCGACGTTCCTCCCGCTCAAGCTAATTATCTCCCCGCTGCTTCGCGTCCACACATGGTTCCCTTTAGCGGGAGATGGGGAATTTTTCAATCTGCGCACCAAAAACTTATAAACCCGTCGCTTCACAGTCTCACCTGCGTAATGCTTCACCAACCAGCATTAAAAAAAATATATTAACAGAACTAAGTCTTGATGCCAGATGCTGTCGGTTTAAGAAAAATCATTAATACACCCGACAGCGTTGAAATTAGATGTTTCAATGGCTAAGCACAAACACTAAAGGGCTAAACACAATTTGAATCTACGCGCCAAAAACATAGTTGCTTCAGTTTCACTGTAGTAGCATTCTTGCCAACCAGCAAAAAAATGTTACCAAGATCATAAATTTTAATGACATGCTCTCGGTTTCAGGATACATCATTTGTAAGCATGGTAGTCGTGGCACGGCCGCTACATAAAAAAGAAGTAGTGGCCGTGGTTTTGGCATAGATGCCTCACCTATGTAAAATTATCATCTCAATTGTCATCATCATCGTCATTCGGCATTAGCATTCGCATCGCTCGTTGCTCGTGCTGGGTGCTGGCTCGTGCGCGCGCTCCTTGACCTTCGAAAGAACGCCCCTGTTTGAACTCCGGGTGCTTACATTTGTAGAGTCGTGTTGGCTTACGTTTTGCCGTAATATTCGACCTTTCGATCTACCTTAAGCATGGGCCCTGTGATAAGGTGGCCGGGTCACTTGTGCCTTCTGTATCTGGTGCTGAGTGTGACGGAAGAGGCGAGGCTGAACGTCCCCAGACTTCTACTACCGCGCCTAGTCGAAGTCTCCTCGAACTACACTCTGCACCTGGTGAACGTCGACGAGCCCAGCTGTTATGAATGGTACGTGTGCACTCATTGGCACTTGGGCTTTTGTTTTCTTGTCGCGGGATCGAATCCCGGCCGCAGCGGCCGCATTTTCGATGTAGGCGAAAATGCTTGAGGCCCGTGTACTCAGTTGGATTTAGGTGCACGTTAAAAAAACTCCAGGTGGTCAAAATTTCCGGAGCCTTCACTACGGCGTCTCTCGTAATCATATCGTGGTTTGAGACGTTATAGCCCAGCAATTATTGTACTATATTTCGTTTTCTTTCTCAGACGACTCCTACTATGGCCGACGCAGCGTCGGCGTTCCTGGTGCGTGCATGTTCGGAACGTCAATGCGGGCTGTACACTCGTGGCTATGTGACTCGTACCATATTAGCGTCATCTTTAGCATTTTGATAAGCAATAAACGTAATATATCGCAGGTTCGCTTTGCGCGGATTCCCTAGAAGGCTGTTATAAGGGCTGCAGTGGCGTCGCTTATTTCTTCTTTCCAGCGTTTCTCAGCGTCTGGAACGGCCCCGCAGAAGGCTTAACACGCAACCACCGAAACTAGCTTTGTATTAAATTGTCGCGAAGTCTAAATTTTCCATGAGTGCACAATCCTCCCTCGGCTTTACTTCTCGTCCTAAAGAGGGTTTTTATGTTTCAGCCACGATATTCAGCGAAGCATTCATAGAAAGTGTTCTCCTTTTCCATGCTTTGCACCGCGGATACAACCATAGGCGTGGGCACGGGGGGGGGCAGGAGGGGGGGGGGGGGGGTGCGCAAAGCCAGCCCCATACATTGTCATAATAGGGAGGAAAGCACAAATGTCAGTCCCCATACATTGACATGATAGGGAGAGCGGCGCTACGACGAACCTCCCCCCCCCCCCCCCTCCCTCTTGAAGGGGAACACTGCGCACGCCTATGGATACAGTGCATTCGTATGGTTGATATTCTCATTCGGTAATCGTGGATGTTGAGCCCAGATTCTGCATCTGGTGGCCACGGACGCATGCAGATGCAGGATGAAAGGCTTCGTTCAAGCTGCAACGCCGGCTGTGGTAACTTGTGCTTCTTGTACCCAGGTAACTAATGCATAACGGAAGCTTGAGAAGGTATAGGGGACATTACTTTAACCGTATAGAATAGTAATTGTGACACATATGGAAATGAACCAGGGGACATTAACCGTATAGAATAGTAATTGTGACACAAATGGAAATGGAACCAGTCTATAAAAATCAACTTGCTGCAGGCAGGTTTGGTCCCTGCCTTGGGGAGTTTATGGACTTTATGACAACTCAGTTACAAGGAAATGCATTGGAATCTGCGACGTCAGGTTAGTGTACCAGCTAGGCCCGTAGCCAGGGGGGGGGGGGGGGGGCTAGCCCCCTTCCGAAATTCGGATGGAGGGGGGGTGTTTTACGGAGGACAAATAAAAATATAGGTGTTTTTCAAGGCCTTTCAACAAGTGCCCCCCCCCCGGAAAAAAATTCCTGGCTACGAGCCTGGTACCAGCACTGGAGGGAAGTGAGAAAAAGTCTAGGGTCCTGGTGGGGTAGCAGTGCCTGGTGCTCATGCCTAAAGTTCCTAATTTTTTTTTTCTTTTCTTGTTTAAAACCATTGAAGTGCCGCCGACTAATCTCATTGGGTACCACTCGTTTTCGTTTGTCACGTTTTTCCTGAAATTTTCCCAGCGCCTGGTGAAAGAGCGGGGGTCGCGTACCCGCTCACCAATGACGCGTGGAGTTAGCGGAGGGGGGGGGGGGGGAATGCATGCTGCGCTCGCATATTTTTCGGTGAAAGGTGCATGGCTGATGTACTTAAATGTATGTGGCTTTGAAAATCTTGCTAGTCAAGAACATGGTGGCAGATGCTGGCTGCACGTGAGAGAGGGTCGGGAGAGGAGGCAGTTGGCTATACTTAGGTAAAAGGGAAAAATCTAGGGACTTTACTCATGCCCTTTCAGGATATCGTGCAGCATCCTTTTTGACATACATTTTTTGTTCACAGCCATCTTCATTGACATTATTTTAGCATGTATGCATTTTATGCACCTTACAGTGACTTTTCTCAGGCCCTTATGTAGCCTTGTCACATGAATTTTGCAGTTCATATCATTGACAGCTTTTTATCGCTATATATTGGCACTCTGACCATATCTGCCCCTTGGCCCCCCCCCCCCCCCAAAGTGCCAAATCATTGCCATTAAGAAAAATGAAGCTCAGGCTTTCTTTTCTCTTAGTGGTATATGAACATCGTAGTGGGCCATGCTTCCACAATCCTGAGACACTCGGGAACTAGCCGTACACCAGGCTGCCTAGCAGGCAACTGAACCCAAGGCTTTATTCGCAACCCAACATTTAAAGAGGGAAGCAGTGGCACCAACTGGTGGCACATACACTACAAACTTCTCACTTCCAAAGTAACATAGAGGGCATTGACAGCATGCCATGTCGTGCTAAACCTATTTGAATTTTTCTATGTCCCCATTCAAGAACAGCTCACTGTTGTTTTTTCCCACCAAATGTCTGTGGTGATTTGGTGACTATATTGCTACCGCCGCTTTCTGCATGCAGGCACTCGAGCCGACCAGAGGTTGCCAGCGTGATCGTGCAGGGCAGGTGCTCCCGGATGGCAATGGTGTCTGTAGTATGGAGCCAGCCCACTCGACAGACGGCTACAGTGTTAGCGCGTGAGACGAGTGAGTGGACACTCCTCTTTGCCCTCTCTTATTCTACCTACTGTGGAAAGGAAATGATAGGTGTTTGCAAAAGGCAATGGTGAACCATGAGAGACATGCTGAAGCTGCATTGCCTTGAGGTGGACGAGCTATTAGTAATAAACTGTATTAGAACTGAGAGGCGGGCGAGTTGGAACTTATCCATCGTTGGGTAGCTCACAAATTGACAAAAGACTTGTCCTGTCCTATTCTTTTTTGTCTTTTGTCAATTTGTGCGCTACCCAACGATGGAGCTATTAGTCAGAGGTTCAGCAAAAACATGACAGGCAGTGTCTCTTGCAACATTTGTAATTGCAGCTATACCATTGGACATCTTATATAAGTGTTCCTTTTTAAGTGTTGAAGAACGGACATTGTATGCTGCCTTAGACCGACCGGAATTGTTGAGCATTCCTCCCCCCCCCCCCCCCCCCCCACACACACACACACTCCCAAAAAAAAGTGCTGGAATGATAGTGTTGACTGAAATCTGCACTGTTAACCTTAAAGGGCCCTTGACACCAAGATCGAAACCTCAAGACATTTGCATTGTTTGAATGTCCTAATACATGGTGATTATTAGTGGCGAATGTTACTGTTTAGGTATTTTAATTTGCTTTTAAAGTGAGTGTGAGTGCTATCCGAGTTGGCAGCACCTTGCGACATCGCCACTATTACGATGTAGATGATCGTCCCGTGTGACATTCCACAAGGAAAGCGAGTATTGTCGACGTCGCAGAAGATTTGCGGGGCTTGTACAACACCATGACTGGCAGCCGAGGAGGGCTATTTTTCGTTGCCCCTCTCTCTCTGTTGTCGGGCTGCTCTTTGGGTGGTTTGGGCTGCTTACACCAGGAATGCTTTTTTATTTTCTGAAAGGACACGCTCTTAACAGGCATAACTCATATCGAAGCAGCCACATCAATTCATTCTCTACTGTGCACGGGGCCCCGATTTGAAAACTGCGCTGTCAGCATCACCAAAGCTTGAGTACACTTGGTCTTAGGCACTCTCCTGCTGTGGGGCGCTAGTTTCATAAAATTTTAGGCGAGCGTTTCAAGGTGACGTTAGGTTGGTCACAATTAATGACGCTAGCATTAATTATACAATAAGTTAGAGAATTTACGATTCAATTTCGGCATTACCAGACACATGGCTACGAATCACAGAAAAAAGTCGCAAGCAAAAATTTTGCTGCCAGGGGTGGGGTCATGAAGTGCCCCTCCGGCTTGGTAATAAAACACATCCTTTGGGAAGCTGTCACTGCTATGAACATCTCAACCAAATCTTGCAGTTGTACATGGCAAGGAGAGCTTACAAGCAGAGCGTGAGGTTGCCATTTTCTAAAGCACCCTCTCTTCATACAAAAGGCCCATCCTCACTCGCTTGCTGCCAGCACCCACCGTTTGATGTTGAATAGCTGCTAGCATGCTCATTGCGCTGTGTGCTAGCATGCTATTGATGAATAGCCGGCATAAATCAGGAACGGTGCTTGGATCAGAGAAGCTTCTTGCCACTGGGTGCTACCACTGTGCTCCATAGTCTAACATTACGAGCCACACTTGTGTGCAGGAATCAAAATGGGAAAGAGTGATCATGTTTCATCCTGCGTGCTGAAGATCATGATGCATGCTGACGTAAATTCTTTCCGGCACCCATCCCTGTGTAACTTCCAGTGTGCTCGTCATGATGAGAGAAGAAAGGGCTTCAAATGCATGAACAACCCTTGTAACTCCGCTCTTTCTTGATGGATTCAAGAAGTTTTGACATCAATCGATTCACAAGCCAATAAACTGAGATATACTGAGGTCATTTGTTGATTTGTTGGAAAGGTGGTTGATGACCCAATGTACCGTAACCCAAGTACAACCTGGTTAACCTCCCTGCGTTTTTTGGCTTTTTCCTCTCTCTCCCTCGCTGCAGAAAGTATGAATTAAACAAGGCAAACACACACACTCGCACACATTTTCATTTTCTATATTCTCTAAATGCAAAGAGTGGCTTGCTTGTGCGAAAGTTATCTTCCACACATATGATGCCTGTAACTGGCTGTTAGCACATGAATTGCTCTTTGTCGTGCTGGTCTCTTTTACAAGTTACAAGTCACGCATCGTTGTGATGTAGCACGGGCAAAACAAGTGCAAATGTCTCAACCCTGCCAATTGTAAGGTAACTATATCTGGAACTATGTTTTGCTGTGCAAGCTTGCAGCTTGGTTACATCCAGTAGCCTTGGTAGTGCTGAACGGTAGTGGTGAGATGGAGAATAGTAACACTCTTGCTGCATTTGCTGCCACTTGATCATTTAATCATTGTACCCGCTTTGAAAAGTTGGGTGCACTGCATGGAAATGCTTTTTCTTAGCAGAACCCCCGAAAATGAAGTGATTGATAATTCCATATGTATTTGACTTATATTTTTTTTTCCACTATTTACGCTCCTCAACAATACGTTTCTTAGAACCACAGCCATAAATATCCTAGTGTAGGCTGCCGGAAACTATTGCTACTGGTCATAATGATTGTACTAATAGTGTAGGAAACTGTGCAGCTGGCAATGTTATGGTACTCCGTGTTGACAGCTGGTTTAGGCAGAAGGCAGAGGGAACAGAACTGCCACATCCAAGAAGCCTTTCAGTGTTGCGAAATCGGCCCGAAGTTGTCGGACCTGCCATCCTTGCTTGTCAGCGTCACTGTGTTAACTGTCTCGCGTTTCATGCAGGCACTGGCGAGACACTGCGCTGCGATGTGATTATTGACCAGGTCGCCTCGCTAAAGGTGGTGACCACGACAAGGGAGCTTCTGCTCGAGGACTCGCCCGAGCTCCTTGAAGTTCAGGGCTTTAACCAAAAAGGTACGGCAATGTATAGCTTTATTTAAAGCGGATAGCATTGTTTGATTCTTTCGACCAGTCCATGGTGGTTGGACTTTTAGGGGTGAAGCTCCTTTGGGTGTGGGTCTGTCCTTCCTCTGTAGTAGTAGTAGTAGGTAGGTAGCCACGTATAGTGGAATGTACCCACTCCACGTGATAAAGATGACTATGACGCCTGATGACCATGAAGAATAAGCGCTTTCCAGTATAGTGGAATGTACCCACTACACGTGATAACTATGAAGTATAAGCGCGTTCCAGTATAGTGGAATGTACCCACTACACGTGATAACGATGGAGTATAAGCGTGTTCCAGTATAGTGGAATGTACCCACTACACGTGATAAAAATGACGACGCTGATGACCATGAAGTATAAGCGTGTTCCAGACCAGACATTCTCTTTCTGCCTTGGATGAAAACGATCGAGCTTCGCCCACTCATCATCATTCACTTCGTGGATATGGCGTGATTTTTTCTCTTTCATACAGAGGTACCTAACCACCGTATTTGCTTGCATGTCATCATCATCATCATCATTAGCCAGAATATGCCCACTGCAGGACAAAGGCCTCTCCCATGTTTTGCAATCGACACAGTCCTGTGCTTGCTGCACCCACGTTGTCTCCCCAAACTTCTTAATCTCATCGCATCTACCCAACAAACTTTCTGCCTCCCCCTGGTGCATTGGCCTTCTCTTGGAATCCAGTCATTTGCCCTTAATGACCAGCGGTTGTCCTGCCTTCTTGCTACATGCCCTGCCCATGGCCAGTAAGATGGCAAGTTGGGCCAGTTGGTTGGGATTCATCGTGAACTTGGTCAACAGCGCAACACTAGACACGCGGACACAAGGAAGGAGCAAATGAACAACACGGCGCTGGTTGTTCATTTGCTTCTTCCTTGTGTCCGTGTGTCTAGTGTTGTGCTGTTAACCAAGTTCACGATGCTGCCCATGGCCATTTCTTCTTGATTTTGACTGAGATTTCCTTAACAGCCATTTGTTCCCTGACCACCTCTGCTCTCTACTTGTCTCTTAAGGGGAGATGCGAGTCGAAAAATGCAAGTTTTTTCAAAAATTACATATTTTTCGTTTTTATTTGCTTTCACAAGTTTAGTTTCTCTACTTTTACGACAAAAAAAATTGAACATGGTAATTAAACTCGAAGTAGGTCAAAATCGCTTTTAAAGAGCACAAGGTGGTAACTAAAAATCTAAGAAGTGCTGATTGTCTAGAGTCCCCTGGAAATGGTCACCTGGCTGCTTGCCATTGCATTTCGCATGAGGGGTTCACTAAAGCCACATGCTCAAAATAACCATGATTGCCAAGCTCTCATGATGGAATAAATCGTCTTAAATGACAAATCTTTTCGGCATAGATGAGCTTTCACTTATACCTTTAAAATGCGTTTTTCTCAAGATGCAATTCTGGGCAACTTTGTGAGTTTTTACATCATGTTTTTGGTACTTCTGATAGGCAGATCGGGACGAAATTTTGCCCACATATTTCTTAACATGTGCAGAGTGCAAGTATTTACCTTAGAACTTGATATCACCTAATATAATTATTACGAACATAAAATAAGCAATAAGTATGGTCTGAGCATTCTAAGACTTCTCACATTACAATTTTTCTTGTCCATTAAAATGCTTATACGCACTTTCTTGGTAGTTATTTGCATTGTACAGATAATGTGGAGCAATATAAGTCAATAATGGCTCAGAACCATAAACATTTACTGGCAAAAGAAGTGTCTACAAAAAGAACAATATTTTACACATTGTCGTGGCACAAAACGAAAACTGTAAAACTTACTATAAAATTAATTACATATTTGAAATCAGCATAAAATCCTATATATACAGCGAAAATTTCACTGCCTTAGGCTACAGATTAACGCAGCCTTTTTTCCGAATCGCATCTCCCATTAAGGGTGCATGTATAAATTTTTTTTCTATCATTTACTCTCATAATGATCACACTATAAAAAAAAAAAGTTGGTGCAAACTTAGGCGAGTGATCATTATGCGGAGTAAATTTTCCATGAAAAAAAAACATATGTATGTACTACGAGTTGCATGCTGCCCTTTTATTTTTCTTTCATTTAATGAATGCCCCCTAGCTTTTTATAGAGCGAGTCCTGACTGCCATTGCTGCAACATTCTCTGTAGGGGCCAGCAGTGTCATCCCAGGGGGGCATTGTCACAGTCTCACGGAAAGTTTATAAAGAAACCGTGCAGTGTTGCCTGGTGCATTTATTATGGCCAATAAGCACAAAGTGATTTTTGAGCACCTATGGTGCCATAACTACATTATATAGTGCCACTACGACTGACGAGATTGTTGTCTCAAACGCTTAGCAACACTCCTGGCCCATTGTACTGGCACCACAAAACCATCTAAACAGCATACAGTTGGCATAGTGCGGGACTGCCATGGGCCTAGACAGCTGGACACCTTGCAAAAGTACCTCCAAAAGTGATTGTTATACGCGGCCTTTGCTTCATCTCCTCCTAAACTGCACACAGCCGTACACTCCGCCAAGATCTTGTCAACTGATGAAACCACGCCAACAGTATGAAACATGTGCCGCGCACTTGCACGATTATCCACAAACAGAAGGAACACAAAAGTGATGCTGGCAGCACAAATAGCATCAGACTGGGGGAGGCATGAAAGCACCTCTGATGTTGAGCCCACACCAATACAGTAGCTGTAGGCAAAATGCACAGATTGGAAACGGATAGTTCTCATTAACCTAGCAAAACCATTAGAGAATCTGCACAGTCGTGCAAGTTAACACGCTAAAGTCGTTGAGGGAGTCCTGATGTGGAAAGAGAGTGGTGTGGCTCACCAGTGGTATGGGCATATAAGCAGTCAAGTGAAGAGGACTGAGTAGTGGAAGTCTACAAGCTGGCACCCTTAGCCTGACAGCTCACTCCCGCTTCCGGTGGACGCTGTCATCTGCGGTGCTGTCTTTCGCCTGAGCATCACAACCATGCCGTGCCAGTGCCTCACCAAAAGCCACGGTGGTAAATGTTTGCCAGGTCCGCGTGAAGGTCTTCGCTAGCTTGGTGGATGCCTTGGAAGCCAGAGTACAAGCAGCCGACAAGCTCTCACCCCATACCCTAGCCACATTCTTCGAACAGCCAGCACAGCTCTTCTTCTTCTTCTTTTTCTTTCCTGAGTGCGGTGGCTATCCGTCATGGGGGGCTTATTTTGGTTGTTTTTTTGATGCGCGGTGTACTACTTGTGCTCGCACAAGTAGTACACTGCGCGTCATTCTCGTGGTTTTTGCTGCTCTGACCTAACGCACCACACTTGTGCACTTCACTCACCACGGTCATAGGTACCGTTTTCGATGCAGGTCTCCGAGACCATGCTTTCTCGAGGGAATCTGAAAACATCACGAAGTTTGGGGTGTTATCATTATATTATGTGGAAGGGGGGGAATGAAAATTTATCGACAAAGGTGAGGGGTATGATCATTACCCAAGTAAATTATGCAAATAAATACACTATATTCAGCTCCATGAAACACATGTGCTGTGATGAGAGAGCTTTGAGATAGTATCTGGTGGTTTAATTGATACAGTGGGGGGAAGGTTGGGAAGGGAAGCCTTCTTCCACTGCGCTTTCCCTTCATGGAAGCTGCAAGAAGGGGCTATTGCTGGGGAGATGAGGAGGTCAATCACTTTCCACCCTGTCTTACTTAAAATAACATGGAAGAGAATTAGCTATGTTGAGTAGCTACACAACAAATGATACCTAACCTAACCTAACCTAACCTAACCTAACAATACATTTGTTTGTTTTTTTTACAACTGTGGTCTGTTTTGCAAGCAGAGCATTGCGGTGAGGCTCTTCTTTCATCTTAATGTGCTGCTTTGCAGGGGACACATTCTCCTCCATTGAGGGCATGTCCTTTGATTGGAGCCTACAACAGTACGAGCCTGTGCTCAGGTGAGTACGTGGCCAAGGGACACTCGATGGAAATGTGGGGTCCAGGGGCTGAGACCAAGGATGTTGGTTGCCAATTCTTAATTAAGTGCCTAAACTGAACTTAAATTCTTATGCTGCACTGGTGGCACAAGGAATATCCACTCTGGGACAACATTTCATACATTGGTACTTATCCTGACGTTGCTGGGATGACCTGTTGGACTTTATTTCAAGAACTTGCATAACAGCCAGTTTTGTCATGCTAAGCCTGCTAGTGAGTGGTGGCTCATGGACATTGAAACTTGGTTCAGGCAGCAACTTCTTTTAAGGTCATCATACGGTCACTGAATAATTTGCGGTTTTCCGCTAAAATAAGAAGTCTAGGATTTCTTGTGCCTATACATAAGTGAAAAATGCACTGTAAGTGAATATGCCAGTGCAAAATTAGCCCTACAAGTCACTGGCTATAAATCTCGCCCACCACCGGCGACTGCCATTTTGCCATAGCGTGTGTGACGTCAGATGCTGCACGAAGTGGAGCCGTTGTCTGCTGCCAAAGATTCAGCTGCTGCAAATCATTCAATTTCACTGACAAGCTGAAGAATGCTGAAACAGCTTGTCTGCATGTGCAGCTGACCACTGAAAAAAATCGTTTGCCGTAATGTGGGCCCTCACACAGCAAGCAGCTTATGTCATCTGCAAGTGCATCAGTGTGTCCTGACTCTCGAGCTGCTCGCATGTTTATAAAAATATACAATTGTAAATTAAGTGGTTGACCAAATGCACTAAAATTTTGCCAGCTTATCTGTGAATGCACGAGGATTAACCCCCATAACACAGATTACGATAGAACATTGGGTGTCACATGGCCCCTTTAACATTTGACCTTCAACTAACCAAGATCGATGAGCCGCCTCTGTTCACTTGTGTTACCTGAAGACAATTAATAACAGGGCCCTCTGTGATGTTAAGTGGCCCCTATTTGGGATACATTGCAACCGAGTAGCTCTGGATGTAGTTTCGTTATACTATTGAACATACTTTGTTATATCGAAGTCTGCATAGTACATTCATGCTTGTTATTCTCAGGTTGAGCTGTATTCAGTTATCGGAAACCTGCAACTGGGGGACAGGGGTATTACATGCAGCCTAGCCAGTGTAAGCAATAGTTCTCGGCACATGCTGTGATTTTGCATTTGAGAATTTACTGTTGAGGCGCATGTGCCCAGCTTCTCACGTAACTTCCTGTCTGCTAGAACATAGGAGTGCCTTCACCCCTCATGACATACATGGACGGGCTGGAATGCATTGGATTAAAGTGAAAGGTTGATACAGGCACATATGTTAGTCTCTGTTAGTGATACAGGCGCATATGTTAGTCTCTGTTAGTCTTTGTCGTCTACTATCGAACAATCTTGGCATATTTTAGTTACCTCCAATCTACTAGGACAACCCAGAGGGTGTAGTGTTGACCTGCTGTGCTGGTTGTGGTCACAGGTTAAAGGGGTACTGATAGCAGTTTTCGACACAGTTTACTCTGCGATACAAATCTCCTGTATGCAGAGACTGCTCTGAGTAAGTGGGAAGCTCAGGAAATGTTAAGATATATAATTTTGACATAAAAGTCAATTTTCGTGTGGCACACCTATCAACATCGATGATAGAGTAGCACTGTGTCAGTCTACAGTACCAATCCTGATAATTTCATGCACCGTTATGGCTGGTATATGATGTCGGGTACCAAAAGATTCAAAATACCCGTTTTGGCATCGCCAGCGGAGTGGAACGACTGTGATCTCACGCAAGTACATGACTTGAAGCTAATACTGTGTCATTACGTCAGAGTAGAGTAGGAACCAAAACTAGCTTTTGAAAACATTTTGTAATTAATTGTCGAGGGTACTCACACTTACCAGTGTATCTTCTGGGCTCTTGAGGGCTTGACCTTTTATTTAACGCAAAACAAATGGCAACAGAAAATTTTTGTCAGTACCCCTTTAAAGGACTATTATAGTAGTTAAAATTAATTTGTGACACATTTTTGGTCATAACCTCCGAATTTCATTTTTAAAGGGGCCATGACACCCAATTTTCGATCATAATCCGTGTTATTTGAGTTAATCCTTGTGCGTTAACAAATAAGCTGGTTAAAGTTTAGAACAATTGGGCTCGTAAGCCAAAACGTAACAAGTTGCTTGCATTGCTTGCTGAGCGAAAGCTGCGTTCCAGCGAATGATTTTGTTCCGTGGTCAGCTGCGTGTGCAATCAAGCAAGTTCAGTTTTCTTCAGCTTGGCAGAGATATTGAGCGATTGGCTGCCGCTGAAACTTTAGTAGAAGACAGTGGCTCCGCTCTATGCAGCACATGTCACATGCCATAGCTAAATGGCGGTCACCGGTGATGAGTGGGATTTATAGCCGGCGACCTGTAGGGCTTCCTTTTGTACCTAAATATTCATTTAGTCCATTTTTTTTATATTTGTATAGAAATAATAGACGCCCCTACTTCTATCTTTTGCTGCAAACGTTGGCTGACAGTGTCAAGGCCCCTTTAATCAAACTTTAGTGTCTCCTGGTCAACGGTGGTTCTCTATTTACCATAGCAATCGTACTGATAAAACTTTCTCTTCAATCAGGTTCGTGCCAGCGTCGGAGTGGCCGTATGAGCTCCCAAGTCCCGGACTGCTTCTCTGGGAATCGAAGGGCCGTCGTGGCTGGGCAGTGCTTCTCGAGGGCAAGGCAGCGGGCACGGCTCGGGTGTCGGTGCGACCCATGCACTCAGCCTACAAGGACTTGGCACCTCAGCATCTGGAGCTCCAAGTTGTGGACAGCGTGCAGCTTGAACCCTCGACCGTGTACCTTCTGCCTGGTTGCCAGGCCTGCTTCCGGCTGCAGCGACTATTGCAGGGGCGCGCACCAAGCCGTCAGTACCAATACGGCATTCAGTTGCGGCAGTTTTATGAAAGGCAACACAGTTAGGACAGGCAAATAATAAATTTGAGGTTTGAAGTGAATAGTGATTTGGTTGGATAATTTCGAATCGAATAGTTTGAATAGTGTATATCACATGTTATAAAGGAAAATGGGCATTTTTGTCATTACCTTACTTGCGCAAAACTTTTTAAGAATTCGAACTAAGCGCGTGCAAATATCACTTTTTTTTTTGGTTTGAAGTGAAGTCCAAGCAAGGTTCGAATAGCAGTAGGGCAGAAGTTAAAAGTGGTAAAGTACGTTGTGTTTGAAAGTTTACAATACTAAGCACATATAAGCCAGTATTGCAAGCTTTTTAACTAAAATAAAGTTATTGAGGTGAAGGTAACGCAGTGTTTTCTCGCATACGACCTGCATCCCCAACTTTACCTCTACAAAAAGAAATGCATATAACCCCTGCATATAACCGGCACTTAAGCGAATCTTTTCATTTTTTTAGTGTGGGTTATATGCAAAAAAATATGGTATGCACATTTAACCTTGAAGTGTGGCTTCACGGTATAGCACCGCTACGTTGCAGTTAAACCACCTTTACTAGTGGTTACGTACGGTCAAATACACATTTATTTGTTCATTTCGACAACTTTGAAATTTCGAATAATTTAAATTTGGGTTGAAGCCAATTGAATACTGTGATATTCATTATTCGAAGTACTTGGAATACTCCCCGATGCCTACAAAACAATCATCCACCGGTTTTGTAGCACAGGGCTTCAAAGAAAAGCCTTATGAACTTTTCAAAGCTTTGTAGTATAAGCAAAGTTTTGAAAATATTTCTGCCAAGCAGCTATGACTGATTATGCGGCTACTCTACCATGTAAAATACCTGCACATCTGAGCAAAACTGCCTTGCCATATTAAGTGTCCCTGCTTCAAATTGTTGAATATTTCGCCCTTGCATTGCAATCTGTTAGCATTCTGCAAAAAAAGAAAGCTTAAAGTGTGTGACAAATTCCTTTAACTCTGCTTGTTTTTGGTGAATTTGCAAAATTTTTGCAGGGATCGATTTGTGAGGCAGTGAGCAGTTTCACTGTAAACAGCGGCAACGGTGGGGGGCTAGAAGTAATAATGCCATTTTGCGCCTCCAGTTTGAGCAGGAAGTCCGAAACATCGGACGCCAAAGAGTTCCATCATCCGAAATTTTGGGCATTCTTACACATTGACTCTGTGAGGTTCGTGGCGGTGTCGTGCATGCAAGCATCCCAATTTTCGAGCGAGTTACAAAAAACTGGGCTCCTAAAAAATCAGCAGTTGACTGTGAAGAATTCAAAGTTTCTAAACTCGCTATTGTGAAGCAACCCGTAACGCGACTTTTATTAGGCCCAGAAGGCACGGTGAAGCGACCACACCCGAGGCACAGATCACAAACAAGCAGAGTTCCCACAACCGATGAAGACGACGAACACCTATGATGATGAACATATATGAACGAGTTAGATGTGTCTAATGAACGCCCATACTATAAAATTCATAAACCAGTAAACTAATAGTAATTAAGTGTGAAAATGACCTTCTGCAAAATTCAGCAGTGTTATCTCTGAGTGGATTGTCGGTGCACCTGTGGGCAGTTTTGAGTGAAACCTGTGTGCATGTTTTGCAGCTGTGGCCCTGTCAGAGCGATACACACAGCGCATCGAAGACAGCCAAGTGGCAAGGCTAGAGGGCCTGTGCGTGTTGGCTCAAAAACTGGGTCAAACACAAGTGCTGCTGACCAATGCACGTATCCTTTGCTGCTGAAATGCACTGTCGTTTGTTTCATTAGCATAAGCAATGTCAACTTTGTTTGTGCTTCATTAACACAATTTTTCATTGTACTTTCCATATTCAAGCTTGCTCACAATATCTTTTTAATGCATTTTTAACCAGATAATATTCTCCAAAGTTATAGGTTTACAAAATGATCTTGAAGAAAACTTGGTTATGATCAGCCATAGAAGCATCAAAGTATGCTTGTATATGATTATATGCTGCAGAAATTCTATTGATAAAAATATTTTTAATTTTTCAATATGGCCAAGGTGAAAAAATATAGCCAATCTAGCAGCAATGAATGCAAAACTCCAGATGTGGAGGCCAAGTTCTCGGCAGTTTTTTTTAATTTCAAATAAAAGTGCAGGCTGTGTGAAGAAGTTGGTGGTTCTCATTTCAACTGAGAAGGTAAATTTTATCTCTTATGGTATTTAGAGGCACAGCTGTACTGCTTTAGAGCATGCCAATACTATTTGCAATGATGCTTGTTAACCCAAGAGTTAGAAATCTCCACAAGTAGTTGCTCCAGAGGGCTCCGAAGTGCTCCAAACTACTCCAAAATTATTTTTTCTCCAAAAATTGCTCTAAACCTGATTTTGTCAGTGGCACCACTGCCTTCACAAATGGGACAGTGGCGCTATTAAGAGTGTCTCCCAATATCACCTAGATGTCATTTTAGGAGAAAGTGACGAGAAAATGCTGTGTCACGACTTATGCCAATGTCGCAACGAGAAAATGCTGTGTCACGACTTATGCCAATGTCGCAATGGAGCACTTGAAAGTTGTGTGAACTAGGCCTTAGTGCTGTTCTGAGAAATCAACTCTGATTTGTCAGATTTTCCCCAATCTTGCACAATTTTTTTAGCCAGTGACGGTTCCTTAGCAGCTACCAGACCTGTCCGTGGATGGCCGCCAGCCAACTGCTGATGTGCACGTCGTCAAGCCGAGCTACTTGCGTGAGGAAGCTTCCTTGTTGCTGTTGAAATAGGCAGCCTAAACAACTAAATAGCACGAACACTACTATCAGTTGTGTTAGGGAGGCTGTCGTTTTAGTAGTGCGAAGCAATGCTATCCTGAAACCAAACAGGAGGAAGCCAGTTCCACCGTTCCTTTGTTATGTGCAGTGGCAGGCATCGCTTGCATGGTAACGCTCATGCCACTTCTTGTAACATCTGCCCAACGACTGCACTGAACAGAGTCCCGATCGGGTAAACCGTATGCTTGAAGCCAGAGCCACACAAGCAAGGACAATAGTCTAGAAACGTGAGAGATAGCAGAGCAACCATGCAACACGCATAAATGTGCTTTTCTTTTTGTCAACTGACACAGCGCTGCTGTGGGAATCTATTATGCAGCTTAGGAATTCAGTGGACGATTTTGGCAGGAGAGATGGGTCATTTTTATGCGTTAACGCACTCGTGATGTGTTCTTGTAGGGTTGGGGGAGATGCCTTGGGATTAAACTTGCTGAATAGAAAGGCTGTAGAGGGCAAGCAGCCAGTGTTGCTCACAGTCATTGCTGGACCGACAGTCATTGCAAAATGTCATTGCTGGAATATCATTCCCAAAGATGTTGCCAGATAAATAATGTACCTGTAGGCTGTCACCATTGCCGCTGTGGCATACACAATTTCATTTCATTCTTACTTCAGCATTTGACTTTTTAAGGTACTAAATAATGGTACAGGATAACTTCAACAGAAGGTACGCACAAACCGATAGTGTATGCTGTAGTAACTTTAGTAAAAGCATTAATTACTGTAGTGCCTGGTATTGTATTATACTATTGCATTCTACCATCGTCTAAATACAGTGTGTTTCATTTCTGTGAAAATCTGTGTAGGTTGCATTTACAAATGTCTTTTCTGCTAGAATCCACGTTAGGGTAGAGCTTGCAGTAATTGAACGCATAAAGGGTTTCCTGTCGTTGCATTTGTCTATCGTGTTCGTATTATGTATCAAACTGATGAGAATTTTTTTTTTGGTATGGGTGGGCTTGAAAGTAAAACACGAGATGCCACCCATTAGGAATGCACAAGCCTGAGCCTGAATCGTGTGCTATACTCTGTTGTACTCATGGTTTTATGATTGTTGGCCCAACAAAGAATGCTCCTTACACTCTCCCCATGTGCCTGTTCTATACTTTGTAGGCCTGTCGGTGTCTCCAGGAGGCGCTTGGGTGCTGGAGTGTCAGGCCTCGTACTGGGTGGAGGTGCAGCTTTTCGATGAGCAGCAACATCAGATTCATGCCAGCGAGGTAAGCGGCGAAAACTGTTCCCTGCCAGCCCTACTGTGCTGCAGTTCATTTAAAATTTAATAAAGCAAAAGTATTGTCTTGTGTGAATATGGCCATTAAAAGAATAGCTGGTGAGAGAGAAGTGGAGCAAAAAAGATCGCATGACATCTAGAGGAGCAAAAGGCAATCGGAACTGAGGGAAAGCATGGCTGTGCTTATATATGATGATGATTTAAGCAAATTCAGTGAGTTAAATAGTGACTAATGAAAATTATGTTACGATAAAACAAATGAATTGAGTACTGAGGTAATTGGTGAAAGTGAGTTGCATAATATAGTGAACGTTAGATGTCAGTGTAAAGCACATGGTAAAATGTAGGATTGTGCGAATAGTGAATTTTAGGTCGGAAGCGAATTCGAAGCGAATAGTGATTTTGGTCGAATAATTTCGAATTGAATTTGAATAGAATATATCACATATTATAAATAAAAATCGGCATATTTGTAATGAACCAACTAACCTGTACAGTATTTTTTTTTTATTGAAACAAGGCTTGTCAAAATGCCATTCTTTTTAGTTCAAAGGAATTGGAAACAATTTGAATAGTAGCAGGATTTGAATTTCAGAAGAATGCAAGTGATAACCTGTAAAATATGTTACATTTTAAAACTTACTATACTTTGAGCATATAAGACGGTATAACAAGTTTTTAAACTTGAAAAATGATGAATCGATGGGACAGTAATATGTTCATTTAACGTTGAAGCGGGGCTTCGCGGCACTGCGGATATCCCCTGGATAGGTGTTTTCACGGCTTAGCACCCCTTCACTGCAGTGAAACCACCTTTACAGTGGGTTACATGCGCTCTAACATACACCTGGAGAGGTGCTTTCACGGCTTAGCACCCCTTTGATGCGGTGAAACCACCTTTACAGGGGGTTACATGCAAACTAATATACATTTATTCGTTCATTTCGAATACTTCGAAATTTTCAACAATTTAAATTCGAATCGAAGCGAATTCGAATACAGCAATATTCGTTCGAATATTCGAAGCATTCGAATATTCGCACAAGCCTAGTAAAATGGCAACATCAGATGGCTTTCACCTTCAAGTCACCTTAGGTGAATGCATAAGGCTCTCCCAACAAACGTTAAACTAATCGAGGGCACGTTCGATCTGCTGCTTTTTTGTGATTAACAACCATGTGAATAAGGAGCTAATTACACCAAAAGGACCATTGAGTAGATTGTTTTATTGAAATGTAAAAATAACATAAAGGGAAATGAAAGTGGACGAAAAGGCAACTCACTGCCAGGAGAGCTAACTTCGTGCATTTGGCATTAGATGCGTGGTACTTTACTGTTTAAGCGACCATAACAACCATACCCTGCCAACTTTTTGGGCGTACGTATTTGTTTTAGGTTTTCTGTGGGAGTATAGGCCAGTGTTGCTGCTTATATGCTGTGTGGTTTCATTGTCGTTTCGTGCGCAGCAGCATTCAGTTAAGTGCATCTGCTGCGAGTGCTAAATAAGTGCGTTGGCAACGAATGTCTCAACAATGAAATGACATGTATATTCTGGATTCCTTTTTTTTTTTAATGTCCCACAGCTATAACGCCAGCATGACGGTGCATAGCATTTACAATGAAGTGACCTGTAAGCAAAGCATTTTGAGGTCCCGAGCCCTTTGCCATGGAGAGCTTTGGCTTAATTTTGGAATCGACAAACAGTATTAGTACACGAGTTTAAAAGAAAACAGTACTGGTATCAAGTGAAAGAGGAGGAGGAACTAGTAATCAAGTGCAAATTTTTTATTACGTTTCATGTCAATGACAGCAATGTTATCCCTCAGCATAATTACGTACAGCAAGACGGATAGTGCTTTAAAAAACCGCCAGGCCTGCGCGGAACGCGCAGCTCAGTTGCAGCGAAAGCTGGAAGAGCAGCCTTTCTAGAGTCTTTTTAAACATTCGTGGGACAGCTACGACAAGCATACTTGCATGGTACGCAATACGCCATAAATCATAATTTTTGTGTAGTTGGGAAGCGTCCACTGTGCCATTATTCGTCATTTTTCGGAAAAACGCGGTACCCGCTACAAACTTGTAACACATTATGTGCACTTTGTTGATGCTGTGGCGGACGACAATGAAGAATTATGCCTGAGGCTTTTGTAATAGGTTGGAGCATTGAAAGACCCACTCATTACGCAATTGGCATTGTGTGACGCCTGGTTGTTACTTTACTGTTCTAAAATGCTTTATTACCCATTAACGCGATTCCTTACCCGACATGAAGCCTGCATAGGGTCAGTTTGCAACGGAGTTTCAAGGACTGGCGTAGAACCACGGTAGAATACTGAGCTGCCATGCAGGGGGGCCCGAGTTCGAATCTTGTTCTATCCTCGGTATTTTCTATTTAGTTAGTTTTTTTCTTATTTCACGCGATAGTGGTTACAGGACAGTGGCGGCAAACAACTGCGGCGCCAAAATCGGCCCTTGTTGCGATCTCGTAACAGCTTTCGCTGTAAAAAGAAACTATGGTCACCTATCTGAAACAGCGTTGTCGCGCTGTAGGGACTAAATATTCAATTTTCTTTTCTTTGCAGGGTCTCCAAGTGGATGTGCACTTTCCTCCCGAATATTTCGAGGTTAACTACTCTACGGAAAATGGCACAGGTCACTGGGTGCGCACCCTTCAGAATGGCAGCACTGTGATTCGTGCAGAGCTGCTGGGTTGCCGGCAACTGGTGAGTTGTACAGGGCATAACGAGCACTTCAGGTCACATTCCTGAATGTTGTCAGTTATACTTTCATGTGGAATATCTAAACAGCATAGATCAGCAAACTCGCTCATTAGCCGACTCACTCACTCGCTCAGACTCGGATCGAGCCATGAGTCCGAGCCATGAGTCTGGGTTAGTAATATTATGGTGACTTGGAGTCCGAGTGAGTCCGGTTGAGAAAAATGTACGGTGAAAAAACTTGTGTACATTTTGGTGCACTTAAACGACCCCTGATGGTAAAGTTTCATTTGGATAACCTCACTAAGGCAACCTTCGTACCGCGCACGCATGGCATGGGGAAGTTACCTGACTCCTTCACAATGGCACTTACATTAAGGACACAAAAGGAAAAACAAGTCTTTTGCATTGGACGAAAGAAAGAAGTGTAAATTTAAGGGCTTGCTTTGCTTTGTTAAACACAATATTAATGAGAACTAACGGACATAACACAAAACTTTGCCTCATGGTTTTTAACAAGAGTTGTTCTAGGGCTTGTCCTGACGACAGATGACTGTCTGCAAAGCATGTCACGCTCAAGTACCCAGATACACGCATAGACGGTGTTAGTGCCTTGGTTGCAGACACAGCAGTAGCCATACAGTGGATCGGGGGTGGGTGTGGCAGGGGCTGCCATACATGCACAAAATCACAAGGGGAACACGGGAGAATCACAGCTTCGCTGTTTCTGCAGTTTTCACACTGGGTGGAACTGGGGTAAGTTAACTGCCTGATTGCTGTTGTCAGGACGGGTCACTGCTGCCGGCCACTGCATTGGGAGAGCAGTCAGTGTCCATTGAAGAGAGGCTGACGGTGCAACCCGAGGAGGTCTGGCTTCCCTGGGAGCCGAAGAAGCAGCCAGCGTACATGGTAGAAGTGCATGCCTACGGAGGCACAGGAGCCCCTGTACGGTGGCAGCTGGACCAGGAAGCACCGGCATGGGCCAAGATCGAGGGCTTCACGCTCGGCAAGTCGGCCACACTGGTGACGCGAGGAGGTCCCGGTCGTGTACACCTGGTTGCCAGTGACGGCCACTTCACCCCAGCCAGCACGTGGGTGTCGCTCGTTCCCATTGTCGAGCTGGAGACCCACGGTGCACCCACACTTGAGGCCGAGCTGCCAGCTGGAGAGCTGCTGGTGGCCATTGCCATGTATGGTCGTGACCGTAAGTGACTGCTTCTATTGTTGTTGCCTTGTATTGCTGTGAAAGTGACTGCTTTATAGTTGCCATGAATGGTCCTGAGTGTGACTGTTCATATCAAATGAATCCAACAGATGGTTAGGCCAAGTATGCATTGGGATTAGGCCAAGGATAGGGAAGGATCCTCTATGTTTTTCATAGCTTAATTTTCTGTTTGGCTCATTTGGTTGTGCCTAACAATGAAATGAGTGCCTTGGAAAAAGTTTCCCTAGTTGCATTGCTCATATTATTGTCATCTATAACCAGGACTGTGATATGTAGCTTGTTTGGTCAGCACCACGTATGGTTGTGACTGTTGGTGATTGCTTGTATGGTCATGACCGCTTCTATGGTTGTTGACCTCTACGGTCATGACAGCAATTGAGTGCTTGTATGCTTCTTGCTTTGCATGCTCGGGACAGTAAGTGACAGGAAGTGATTGCTTTTATGGTTGCCGCTATCTATGGTTGTGTCATTATCATAAGTGATTGCTTGTACAGTCATACTCTATGGTCTTGATGTACGTGTTCGCTTGTATTATCGTTGCCATGCATGGCCATGACTAAGTGATAGCTTGTGTTGGCGGTGCCATGTATAGTCATAATTGTAGGCATTCACTTCTATGACCATAAGTGATCGCTTGTATGGTCCTTTCCAAGTATGATCACAACCGGGATTGCATTTTCAGCCGCTGTCATTGCTGTGATTGAAACGCTTGAAGGCACAACCATTTTATTGCAAATGCTGCAGTTGCTGATTCTGGCAAAACCAGAGTTTCGTGTTTGTTCAGACTTAAAAGGCTGCCAAAATCTTCCAACCTAATTCCAATTCTGACACTTCGTTGAAACAGTCAAACATACCCACCACCTTGGATTGTCCATCGAGACTCAACGGGCAGTCTCCTTATCGTTGGCAGTTCTCGAGGCGAGCATTGCCATGTCTCTCCACATTCTCTGGCTTCATTCATGTGGCCCTTCTTTAGTAACATTTATAATATGTTTTATATAGGCTTGTGCGAATAGTGAATTTTAGGTCGGAAGTGAATTCGAAGCGAATAGTGATTTTGGTCGAATAATTTCGAATCGAATTCGAATAGAATATATCACATATTATAAATAAAAATCGGCATATTTGTAATAAACCAACCAACCTGCACAGTATTTTTTTTTTTTAAATTGAAACAAGGCTTGTCAAAATGCCATTCTTTTTGGTTCAAAGGAAGTGGAAACAACTTTGAATAGTAGCAGGATTTGACTTTCAGAAGAATGAAAATGATAACCTGTAAAATAAGTTACATTTTAAAACTTACTATACTTAAAGCAAATTAGATGGTACAACAAGCTTTTAAACTTAAAAAATGATGAATCGATGTGAGGGTAATATGTTCATTTAACCTTGAATTGGGGCTTCGCGGCACTGCGGATATCCCCTGGATAGGTGTTTTCACGGCTTAGCACCCCTTTACTGCAGTGAAACCACCTTTACAGTGAATTACATGCGGTTTAATATACGCCTGGAGAGGTGCTTTCACGGCTTAGCACCCCTCCGATGCGGTGAAACCAGCTTTACAGAGGGTTACATGCGGACTAATGTACATTTATTCATTCATTTCGAATACTTCGAAATTTTCAACAATTTAAATTCGAATCGAAGGGAATTCGAATACAGCAATATTCGTTCGAATATTCGAAGCATTCGAATATTCGCACAGGCCTAGTTTTATATGCTCTTAGATATCAAATGATACTCAGTTGGGTACACCAGCACTTTATTTGGCTTGGACTTTACTCCCTCTTGCACTGCTTTTAGTTCAGATATAGCAGAGCTCCTTACGATTTAGTACATAAAAATTGGGGGGACCCTTAAGCTTCGCCTTTAAGAGTTCAACGCGATAGCGATATCCTGTCCCTAGTCCGTACTTCAATCCCTCAGTGCACACTATGTAATGCATAGCATGCTTTAAACCACGAGCAATTATGCGCGGTAAATGTGGGAAATGTTTTCGAAGTTGCTATGCACCCACTAGTGGTATTAAGGGAATACGCGCAGTAACGTATGTGCCTTTTGTAATGGGTACACGGCTTTGAACCACAATGTCGTTATGATATTCACATCTTCTGACGCCCGATGGCTGTGCACGCTTGTACCACGCAATATTACTGCGATATTGCATGTTGTATTGTGATGTCTGTATACAGGACGCGCGTGTTTGCAAAGCACGAAAGTTATTTTCACTGCAATTCCAAGCAGAGGAAGTTATTTTATATGTAATCACAAGCAGAAGCGTGGCTGCGTGGTAGAACACCTGCTTGCCACGCAGACAACCCGTGTTCGATCCTCATTCAGACCCGGAAATTTTTATTATTTATTTTATTTGCATCTTTCTCGATTTTTTGGTCACGGACAAGATGATGATTTTTCGCTCACAACCAACGCCGCCGCCGCCGACACCGACTCCGGAATTTCTGCAAAACGAGCTCTTTAACGCTCTCGCGTTAACATCTCTTACTTTAACAGGCACCATTCAGGGCAGTAGGAATTACGGAAACGTCAAGGAATGCGAATAAATCGAAAAGCATGCAGGGACAAGGGCAGAAGAAACTGCTGACTGAATTGTCCTCTTTATCGGTACTACATGGTTCCCCCTAATCTACTGAAGTCCCCTCATGGAATCTGTGTCTGCGAACGTGGAGTAAACAATGCTAGACCAGAAATCTCATACTTGCACTTGAAATCAGACTGAGAGTTGCATGACGCTTAGAATAGCTGGAAGACGAGAATGCAAGTAGATTCGGATGGACAATGTCAGCAGCACACGAAAGCTCTGCATCTATAGGATTGAAAGTCCTGTGCTCTGCTGGGGGGGCCTTGAAAGCTTGTGCCAGGTATGAAGCCATTTAAATGGCAGACAGTTTGCTGACTGGACAAGGGTGTTTGGGCAAGTTGTGAAGTGAAATAAAGGTGGCCGTGTTGGCCATGGGAAAGTGGGCTACATAATTTTAGGTTCAGATGTTTACACATGCATAAATTTGGAGCTTCAAATATTTCACCATTCTTGAACTTCCAATTAGAAAGCAACCAGACAAGCAACACTTTCAGAAGTACAAAATTGGGCTAGTCGGTTGATGAACAGCGTAAGTGCATACAGGGAAGGAACAAATGTTTCTCTTTTGTATTTTGTCTGTACTCTTCACATGTAGCAACACATTATTTTAACTGTGTACTGCAGGTCGTACGCCGGCTGCATGACTGAGAGCACTGCATTAGGCTGCAATGCTATGTCATAATTGTTCACTCTTCTTCCTGTGTGATGTCGCGTGATGTCTCTATATTGCCATTTCCAATGCAGCTGAGAATGAGCAGCAGAGGCGGTTTGACAACTGCAGCCAAGTGTCACTCGCTGCGAGAGTTCTGGACAAGGGTGTTCTCAAACCAGTGCCAGGTGAAATGCCCATAGTTTCATTTCTTCCTGCATGGTGAAGATACCAGTTAAAAAAATGGCATTGCTTCCATTGTTTTTACTGTGAAGCCTCGTTAATATGTACCTGCCAGAAATGCAGCATAACTACGCACTCAACGGTAGTACGCATGAACCACCCATTACAAATTTGCATCTCCTGACATGCACCATTGCCGCCAATGAAGACATACAGTGCCACAGCAAATATTACCGAAAGTACCCATTACAAAGCATCTTCTTTCTTTTTGCCAAAGTGCAGAAAATATTCTGGCCCCTCTCACACGACCTTCTGATAGTGCCCGGTGGCGATGCCAAGGAGCATTTCGAAACTATTACTGGGTTCGGGATACACAGCAACGGACATAGCGACAGAATGGACACACATGTATCGACTTTCCACTTCTGTACGGCAATCTGCGACTAAGCGAAAACCGACACTTTCAATGAAACGCGTAACGGCCGCATGGAGCTGATCGTCTCCTGTCTCGTTGTGTGCAGTAGATCGGCAGCGGACCCTCCCGGCCAGGCTTGTCACGCAGCGACCACTCGGAGCACCAGTCGATTTGGCTAACAGTTTTGTTGGTGCCCCAAAATCTCGAACTGCATCCTGATTTTTCTGTTATATTTGTTTTTCGTTATTATAAATCATTACTGTTATTTTGCAGAAGTTTGATTACTTCAAATAGTGAAATTCCAATGCGAATCGAATAAAAAAGCACTATTAAAAAAATTTTTCTAAAGTTTCAATATTTGCGCATCCCTAGTTTTTAACCGTTTCCCTGCCATGAGAAAGGAAGAAAATTGTACCAAATTTGCCTGAAATCTTCTTCACTGAACTTGTACAGCTTTCTTTCTGAATAAAATGGCACCATTATTTCAATATTAGTGGGGCTTTCTTTATTTCACTGATTGCATAAAAAAAAGATAGCTCCAAGGTGGCTTCACGTCGTGGCAAAGCAATGAAAGCCAAGGTACAAATGGCACAACATAGGCAACTGTGGTCGTCTAGCGTCAAGAAACACAACGCACAACTATGATAAGTATAGTCTGCATTGGTTCCCTGTGTGACGAATTTTTGTTGGTGATGAGCATGGTCATTTTGGTAAAAAATCTCGTGACTACACTCGTCAACGGTAAGGAAAGGGTTAATCGCAACATAATTTTCAGAAACTCTCCCAGCAATTATTCATGCTTCAGTTCCATTGCTTTACTTCGCTAGACTGCTTCCTGATCTTTGTATTGTTTGAAGTCTTTCTCATCAGACATTGACTGTTGTTGTGCTGCTTGGGTGGCACAGAGACGGTGGGAGGAGGTCCACCTGTAGGACTTGGCTGCACGAGTGTTCACGTGCAGTGCCTGGCTGCTGGGCATGCGCGCCTGCAGCTGAGTCACGGCACGCTGCAGTCGACTGTGCTGCTCGGATGCTACGAGTCCTTGCAGGTGAGTGCTATCAAAGGCTTGATGACATAACCTGGTCCTTGGAACTGGTGGCACTGAAGGAAACGTCTGGACGGTAGTGCGGAAGAACAAAAAAGGCATTTCGTGTGCTTCGGATACATAGATTTCGGCGAAGTAAAATACAAACATTAGTTGCTTGATGAGATATTTCGACGAGCAGATAGTGTTCAACTCTGCACATAAGGATGCCGAGAGAATGGCGACTCGCACCAGATTCGAAAACCCAGATCTGCTGTGGATAGATTTCCAAACCTTAGCTTTGCTGTGTTTTTTACTTGTCACTATCGGTAGGATTTATTCATGAGAGTTCAATGTCTCAAAACCACCAAACTGCCATGGAACTCATTGCTGATATGTTCATGTTTTGTTGAAGTGTTTGTCAGCTGTGTTGGTACGTTGTCTCTGAAAATGAAATCAAGGAATATTGGTCTCGGTGAGACCACTAGGATCTATGGCAGTATAGCACATGTGTGGCAGTATAGCGCATGTGGCTGTGTAGCTTGTGTAACTTAGCCTTCATGGCTACAAAGCCTGTTTTTAACAGTTGGGACAACCAGACAACTGTTTTTCGGTCTCGAGAACTCGAGAGCGTAGCTGGCGTCCCATGAGCAATTTAGCCTGGCTGAAGCCTGACGGCCTCGGCATATCTCTGTCGGTTAGTAGAGAAAGGTACAGATCTGCTTTCTCGAGCAGATGTTTCACTGTTTGAACGGTGCGTTCCGCTTCCCCGTTGGCCTGTGGATGAAGAGGGCTGCTCGTGGTGTGGTTGAAGCCGTATGCTTTTGCAAATTCTGCGAATGCCAAGCTCTACAACTGCAGGCCATTGTTTCATACCACTGTCACAGGGTTGCCATGGCGAGAGAAAATGCTCATGAGGTTTTAATAAGGCACTCCTGGCTTCCACCTGCGGAGGTGGAAGCCAGGAAGGACCTGTTGAAGGTCCCTGTTGAAGGACCTGTTACTTGGCAGCCACAGTCCTATCAATTTACCATTGGAAAAGTGTTATTCAAAGAAGCGCAGAAAATTGCCTCGTCAGGATTCTAATCTTCCATTTAAATTGGCCGTCAATCTTTAGCTTCACTGTTTGCATACGACTTACTATTTTTTGCAGGCTGTGCACCCAGTCAAGAGCGTTGCGGTGGCCTATGGATCACACAAAGAAGTGGCCTTTGAGGGGGGCCCCCGGCCCTGGCCCATGCTGCCTTCTGGCCACCACGTGCACTGTAAGTGGCTGTGGCTGATGAACTACATCTAGACCTTGTGGGGTCTGAATAAAAGCCACGCACATGGACACAGTCATGCCGTCTGGAGACCATACACGTCTACAATTATTGCTTTTACAAACGATGTCACCAGCCAAATCTAATAATCACTAGTGACCCCCAAAATAACATATTCGAATGCCAATACAGTGTCCAAACAAAATAAACACAAATTGTGCACGCGGTATCGTTCCCATGGACCCATCGCAGGAGACGTCCATCCGCGCCCACTGCCAAACCCCTAAGAGACTCCTTCTGTTTCCTGTGCACTGGCCTAACCTCACCACCAGGCGGCGCTGCTGATGCCACCATGCTAACCTTACTCCTCGCGAGCGCAGCGCTACCTCTCACTTAGCGGCTGTTAAACCTAACTGCAGCTAATCCGCGAAACGGGCATGTGCCATAAGGGGCAAATAACTTTACAGGGGGGCGATAGCACCCCCACAACCTCAACCCGACCTTTTGTTGATACTAGCACACATCCACAAGAGGTCAGGAGGTAACTGAACAAATCGGAGTTTTATGCTGGACAGCACATAGTGGGACCACGTGTTGTCTTATGCCCTGTCAAACAAAGGTGAAGATGTTGTTGTGGAGGCAATTATGCACCGTTGCATTACAGGTAGATATAAAAAATGTAGCACTATCGTTGTCTGAGCTTATTCGAAAACGAGAGTTACGTTAAGTGATGGACTAGTGGCAAAAAAGCCCTGTTGAATCTTTTTTTTTTTGCATCTGTGGACCGAACAAGAGTTTTTTGTCTAGGCAGTGGGCAACTCTCTATTTGCTGTGATTGCAGACTCTTTCAGAAAAGAAAGAAAAGTATCAGACACAGTGGACTGCATGGAAGATACCTTGCAGTTGATGTTGATAAGGCATCTTAAAAGTGAAAGGAATAAGTTTTTGTTATGTGCGCTGCACGTTTCAATTATTTTTTGTCTGGATTTCCAGAGGTAAAGTGATGTTTTTTTTTCCCTGAGGATTCAAGATAGTGCCAACATAAGCATTTGTCTTAATGCCGAGAATATTCACACTTTTTACTTTGCGTAGTCGTACATTTAATCACGTTGTCACTCTTTAGACTTGAACATCTTTTGGCATCGTTCTCACCTATGAAGGGATGCACCCAAATTCAAAAGCTTTCAGAGCGTGAAAATTGTGGAAAAAATATTTAGCTTTTACCTCGGCTGTACCAGCCAATCTGGAATTCATAAAGCTGTGACGGGTGTTTAGGCAGGGAAGTATATGCTGTGTGCTTTTCAATTTCTAAGGCACATGCGTGGTCTGCGGCATAGCTTCAGTTCCTTTGCTCTGAAAACTCTTCCTCTCACAGATGTAGTGTTGCTGTGCGCTATCAAATGCATGGTGTTCGCTCATGCTTGTGCTACTGTTACTCCGCAGTGTCACCGAGCATTGCAAACTCCGTAAGCATCATGCACGTTGTAGATCTCTTCCATAAAAACAGTAAGTCATTTTTGTTCATTGGTCACAGTTGTACAGAAAATGAAGCCAAAGAAAGCTTTTGTGTGGATACTAGAGCTGTGCGAATATCAAAATTTTGGGTGCAAAGCGAATTAGAATATTGAAGTGTGAGTGCGAATTGATGATTTTTCTAATATTTCTAGAATATTTTTCGAATACTTTGAAGCAAAATTGCGGAAAAAAATGTTGGAGAGGATTCCTAAGCATATCTTATTAGATAGCAACATGAAAGTGTATCTTTTCGCTAGGTTGATGAAGCGCTGGCGGTGTGGTGTTACATAGTCGTCTTATCAAGAATGAGGCAATGCAGAGGCCGTGTTGTATTTATGTACATGATTTGGTGCAACCAAAGTGTTGCTGAAAACACTACGCGTGAACGGCAAAGATGCTATTTCCTCAGCCTCTCCTCCTCTTTCAACTTCTGTGGAAGCCCAACTGATGTGGTGGACAAGGGTCCCATCAAGTCCGGAGTTCCAAATCTGCTTCGTAGACATCAGTATATAAGAACATCTGAAATTTTGGATGCTGAGAGTCTTCCGGCATCCGATTTTTCTGGACTTCCTGCCAAATTTCAGGTCCTAAACAGCATTAATTGAGGCCCCCACCTCTGCCACATCTATCATATTCATGTTGGAACGAGCGTTTTCTCTAGTCAATACATTTGCGACCGTAGCGGAGTCTGAAAGGCAGCTTTGCCGCAATACGAGTGTGATGAGGTGAAGCATATTAAAAATCTGAAGGGGATCACTTTCAATCTGTTGTAAACTGTATTTGTCTTTGGGAAGTTCGAATAGTTTGAATAGTAAAATTCCAGTGCGAATCGAATTGAATAGCAAACACTATTCGAAGAATATTCAAAATTTCGAATATTCTCACACCCCTAGAAAATACTTAATTCTTATGTCTAACTGAAATGCCAACATAGTGAATAAATCTGGTATACCTGGTTTTAGTGCAAGGGAGGTTGCCATGTGCCGTCGTTTTTCTTTGCTATGCAGAAGACTTGCACGTATTTCGAGTGCTGTGCCAGGGACTCGGCGAGACGGTGAGTAGACTGTGGCGCTGTAGAATGGCACTGCAGGTAAATGTAGATTGGCACTGGCCAGTGAACAGTGCAGAAAGAATGTAAAAAAAAAAGCTAAAAGTTCAGTGGCCACTGTTACATACTAGTCTTCTCTCAGTTGACAGCTTGAACATCGACCATAGGTACTGAAGGTTGGAAAAAGCTGGCATTGCTAGCAAACTTGGCAGTACCGAGATCTTCAGAAAAGAGTGTTAGCTTCGGCTCATTCTTATTATTCCATTTGGTGTATTCGAATAGCATAAAAGACATGCACCAGAAGGTCCAAAGAGAACATCCATTGTTCTTTGTGTGCTACTCTGCTTGTAGGGTATATATGAATAACTGTACCCATCTTCTTCGACCCAAGATAGCAGCACAGTTGGGCTGAGACTAAGGTTGGCTGTCTTGTGTAGGGCAACCTCAGGCATGGGTCACACCTCTCATATGCTTTCTCTTTCCCTGCCGCTGCTGCTAAAAAAGATGCTGCGGCATCTTTTTTAACCCTTTCAGGGTCGAATTTTTTCGCGAAATGCGTGCCAAAAATGTGTAATTTTTTTTATTGCTGAAATAAATTCTTAAGACCATTCTATTTAAGAAAAAAAATTGTCCAAAATTTTTTTTTCGTGACCGTAAAGTGACAAAAAAATCATTTTGTGTTGTTACATACACATGGTTTATTCATAGTAACATCAAGCAAAATCCTAAACAAAAACACTTTTACGATTTCTTATAAATTAAAAATTATGCATTATAATAAACATAGCTCACAGATATACAAAACTAAGTGCACCAGAGTACTTTTCCGGTAAAAAATGTTTTTCCTCTAACACTAAACACTAGGGGGAAAGTCACCTTTCATCCAATCCGGATTGTCTCACCGCGCACGCTTTCAAGGAGTCGCTCCTTCATCATTGTCCGAGCCTGAACTCGTCAATAAATCCTCGCCTGATGAAATGACATCCAATGAATCAGATTCGGAACTTGGGGAATAGTCCACATCGGAAGAATCGCCGCTCGACTCCCTGTAGCACCAGAGCAACCGGCGAGCACTTCCGTAGCCTAGGCGAATAGCGTGACTGAGCACAAGGAAGAAAACTGTGGGGTTGTGCGCCCGTCCGGAAAACAAAACTAGTGGAAAAGCTATAATAATACTTCGTCTTATCGCCAACGAGACGGAGTTAGTTTTTCCGAGTTCCCGAAACAGGAAACTCAACCACGGCGGCGTCGTTTGTGTAATTTAGCGCCTCCCGAAACAGATGTAATCGCGCCCCGAGGAGCCATAAACGAGAGAGTCACAAGCGCTCACCCCTTGAGAGATTAGAAACCAAACAGCCATGAGCTCTGCGGGCGCGAGAAGCGATAACCAACGAAGGACGAAACCGAAACCAGCCGCACCACATGCGCGCGTTCGGGTTTGCAAGCGAAAGCCGCCGCGCCGCCTTGGAAAGCAAAAAAGCAACAGAGAGACATCGGCGCGTGAAAAAAATTCTACGTGTTCCGAAGCGTGGCAGCACATGTCAAGCAAAAGAAGCAATCGAAAAAGGCGCGCGTTTTAAACCAGCCGCACCGCGGGCGCGCTCAGATGCGCAAGCGATAGCCGGTGCCGTTTTGCGAAGCATAAAAAAAGCAACAACGGAGAGACGCCGGCACATGAAAAAAATTTCACAGTTTTTCGAAGCATGGCAGCACATTCCAAGCAAGAAAAATGATAGAAAAAGGCGCGCATTTTAAACCAGCCGGACCGCGAACGCGCTCGGGTGCGCAAGCGGTTGCCGGAGCGCCGCTTTGCGAAGCAAAACAAAAAAACATCGGAGAAACATCGGCGCATGAAAAAAATTCCACGTGTTCCTGAAGTGTGGCAGCACACGCCAAGAGAGAGAAATGATCGAAACAAGCGCGCGTTTTAAAGATAAAGGCCGTGCCGTACATGTACGGTGAAAACCATTTGGGCACTGTTAGGTGCTGCCGTACATGTACGGCGAAAACCATCAAAGGGTTAATAAGGTGCAAAAGATGGCTCCCCGTCATGTGGCGCACAATTTTAAAAATGCACTTACAAAAACTGTGCTAGTCAACTATATCACCACTGGCACCATCAGAAGTTTCACTTTGTTGCCTTGGATTCCTCTGCGACAGCAATTAAACTTCATTATATTGAAACATGGATAGACACCTTTTGTTTTAGTGAGGTGAAAAATACACGATGTTCTTTAGACATTCAGCTATAAAAACTGAAATAGGTATCATTATTTTGAGAAGTTCATTATATCCAAGTTTAACTGTACTGCTGATCGAAGGTTATGCAATACACACGTAGTTCTGACATCATTGACTGAATGTTAGTGACAAATTAGGATAGATGTTTTCATTTTTTTTTCATGTCTAATATGTTGGGGCTTGCACCACTGTTTTCTTTTTACTGACACAGGACCTGAACCTCTCTGTTGGCAACAATGCCTCAGCCACCTTGCCAAGCCCAGCCACAAGCCATGCTTCCATCAGGCAAGGGCTCACTTTTAGTTTTGCTCTTCATGAGCTGTTGTTTGATGCCATGCTTCAGTGTCACAGTGCCGTCATATTTCATTTTCTTCGTGAACTGAAATACCAGACTCTTTCTTTTTATGTGCGTGTGCAGGTTTTCATGTTCCCTACCCGCGTCTGTGGAGCTTCGGCTGAGCTTGTCAGCGTCATGTCCAGAGAATAAGGTAACTGTGACTGGAGGTGCAGTGAGCAGCAGATAAAAGTTCCTGCCTTACTTTCAGGGCAGCCACATACAGATAGTATGGCCCACCTTATTTGGCAGTTGTGTCTCTGGAAGTCCTTCGTGGGCATCTCCATCATATGAAGTGTCCGTCATATCTAATGTACACCCAGGGGTAGGCATTCATCTAAAAGTTTATAGCATTTTTGAGTCATGGGTCTTGTGTAGAACTGATGGCTTGGAGCACCAGACCTCAGAACAGTGTCATGTGTTGGAGCAATTAACAGCAAGGCAGCAGTGCAGTTATGCTGTTGTACAATCAGTGAGAATATCCTCACGTCAAATTTTTGATTTTGTCCTCTTGTGTCATCACTTTATATGAACTTGTTAGGAACCGTAGGCTAGTGTGCCCCCTTAGTGAGGCATAATGCTGAATTACAGTGCAAGTGCTCCAATTTATCAAGAACACAACATACAGCTAAACAAATTTATATGGGGCAGTTCAAATGTGTTCTGACACTTAGCAAGCGTATTCTTGAGGAACTTAATGCAGTGCCAGGGAAATGCCTGAACAACGTTCAGAATAAGCAAAAGCAGTCAGATTGAAACAAAGGTGCTGAGGAAATGTGTGCACCACAAGGACATGCATATTGATGTGAAAGAGTTCAGTCGGTCACTCTGGGTGGCTCAGCTGTTGTTGTGCTTGTGGTAGGAGTAGTGGTGGCGGTAATTATTGTGACAGTGACATTAGCAGCGGCAGCATTTGGAACAGCAGCTCTGTGATCGATGGCACTTGCAATTTTTAATAGCACAGTAGTTCTAAGCCGAGCCTGCGCTGTTTGCATGTCTGTCTGTTGTCATGCAGGTCACTTGACCAGAGGGGGGATTGAATAAATAAATAAAATGATGATGCTCGAACTGAGTAAGCTGTCTTGGCCTACCCTCACATACACTTGTGCATTGACAGCTTCACTGTTTGACAATTTGCATGGCGTGGAAATGGCTGAATTTTCTTATAAAAACAAAAGCTTGTTTAAAGAAAAAGAAAGCCAGGATGCTAGACTATAATGGATAGAGCTTAGACACACTTATAATGAACAGTCTAGGTAACAGGCCATGTTGCCAGTCGCCTTCACAACAAAAGCCAGACCATGTGACGATGATCATCAGGAGGTTGCCTCTCCTTTCTGCTCTCTTGATTGTATCAGTCAACTTCAACTTTTTTCTTTTTGTTTTCGTGTTTCGGCAGGTTCCAAGCAGTGGTGGTCCCCTAGAGGTGGAGCTTGTAGTGCGGGATGCGGAGGGCCAGCAACTAGCCAATACATCGTCTCTGGATGTGCTGTGGGAGCTGTCAGACCCCACCCTGGCTGAGCTGGCCAACGATTGGGACGTGGTGAGCCACGTGGACAGCTCGGCCGGTTACTGTCACATCGTCCGGGGTGAGTTTGCTCAGAACGTCAAGGGAATGTCTCTGAAAATTTGGGGGGTGTAAACATGACATACCTAATGGGGTGCGTAAGTAAAGGAGCTCGAGTGCGCTCTTGCCGGCGGAGTGTGCTCTTGTAAATTTAACTTAAATAGCGACTACCTGCGCATGATTACGGAGCGCACTCTACGCTCTCCAACGCTGAGACTGTGCATGAGAGCTCGGGCCTGCTACGGCTTCCGGAAGATCGAATGACGCGTTTCCGACACTCTCCTCCGATGAAGTCATGATGAAGTGCATTCTCCTTCCCCACTCGTTCCTTCTGCGGAAGCAACATAACAGTTGCCATGTAATGCTTTCGTGCCCCCCAAAAGCAGTCGACGGAAATAGCCATTAAGCTAAACTTTGAAGGTGTCGCACGTAGGTGCATTCATGCATGTTCCTTTGGAGTTCGGAGTGCGCTAACTTAACGGGCCTATTGTTAATGTCTTCAGTGTGTCCTGCGACACGTTAGTGCAGCAACAGCTGGAGTGCTATCCCAGAGTGATTCCATTGCGATTCTATGACTTTCTTTTTTATGCCTTGTCTTTTGCCACCATTAGCCATTTCCATTGGTTGAAATTTTCAGGCCATGCTGTTTGACCAGTGGCAGATGGCTAATGGCTAGGAGCAATCTGCTTCACGCGGCAGCAAATGCTGTGTATAGGAGGAGATCGGCGATCGTTCACATGCGCACACACATCGGCGAAAGCTAGACTAGTCATCCGCTCTTCTCCCTAGCCTTTTGTGTCATTGTTTCCAAATGCCCCATGCGAAGGAGCCATAATCTATTCCATGCTTTGCTGGTATCAGCAGCACTCATTACGCGATGCAAATTTTTTGTAGTTAAGCAGGATTCGTGGCGAGTATCAAATGTACTCACGAGAGCTTGGGCGCACACCAAATTGCCCGATAAGTCTACTGGGAGGCATTAAAGCTATTTTGGATGTAGCTGAGGCGATTTGACCGCTTGAGCGGAATATAAATGCATAAATCCGTTTTTTCGGACGATTTTACGGTCCCTAGGGAGTTCGATTGGATGTTGACTGTATATTTACCTTCTGGAAGTTCGAATAGCTTGAATAGTAAAATTGCGTTGTGGATCGAATCAAATTGTTAAAACTACTCGAAAATATTCACACACCCCTAGTGAAAACACCTGTATGCGTAAACTAGGTGTGCATTGAACAAACCCCTGGTGGTCTGTGTACTTTGCTGCATGTAAAAAAAAACACAGGTGGCCAAAACTAATCCTAACACAAAGGTTTGGTAGGCTGACGTATCTGTTATTATGCTACTGTAGACAGTGGGCTTTTCTAAAAATTCTAGGATTACAATGACTTACGTTTTTAAAATATCTTTCATCCCTTTTTGTATGTGTTAGTTACCTGTGTTCATAACTTGAGCTCTCATCATTCTGTTGCTGGTTGCACAGACTTTCAAGTTCTGCAGACGCAAGGCAAGACTGGACTGCTCACAGTGACTGCCACGGTTCTTGGCTTCAGCGCGAAAGTGCTCCAACAGGCGGACTTACACCAATACAAGGTGCATTGTCATGGCAATTTGTCTTGTCTCATGGTGTTTTCTGGTGATAATTTGTGTTGCTTGGCACTTCACTTGTGTATCCTGCTCTGAAATTCATTTCTTGATCGATTTTGATGAAACTCTGTGAATTAATGTCCATTCGGGTGCTGATTTCAGATGTGCACTAATGTTTGTTTGATGATAGGTAGTTTTTAAAACACAAAACATGTCCTGTGCCTTGTGGGGAGCAAGATTTTTGCTACTGGGATTTTCAAAGTAAATCGGCATATCACGGTAACCTGGAATCAGAACTGTGTGCAGTACAAAAAAAAAAAAGGATGTTCTCGACCCTTTTCAACTAATTTTGAACATTTGTGAGTGAGTCCATGTTAAGCTGGGATCTTGCAAACGAATAATCCGCCTCGGTGGATCAGTGGCTAGGGTGCTCGGCTACTGACCCGAAGGTCGCGGGTTCAATCCCGGCCGTGGCGGTCGCATTTCAATGGAGGCAAAATGGTAGAGGCCCGTGCACTGTGCGATGTCAGTGCACGTTAAAGAACACCAGATGGTCAAAATTTCTGGAGCCCTCCTCTACGGCGTCCCTCATAATCATATCGTGGTTTTGGGACGTAAAACCCCACACATTATTATTATTATCTTGCAGACGAATGTCTGACATACCATATCTTCTTCAAATTGGTTTAGAACTTCCATTTTTGCTGTACTGCACACAGTTCTGATACTTGATTACTGTTTTATGTGCTAGTTTACCTTGTGACTCTCTCAGTTGAGGAAATATCTTGCTTCCCAAAAGACACATGAAATATCTTGTATTTTAAAAACTACATGTTTTATGAGAAAAATGATTGCATATTTGAAATGAGTGCACAAATATACATAAAATCTGCAAGTTTAATTAAAATCGATCAAGCGATGAAAAAAATTGCTGTGTGCCCATCTTAAAGGGCTCTATATAGTCCGACGTAACGTCGACGCGCACGCACGCTCGGCACCGAGGCGACTGGTGTCCGTCAGTGCGCCCCGATGACAGCAGGCGCGAGATGTGACATGCTGCATTTCGCGCTGGCGACATTACTCGGACCCCACCGCATCTGCGTCCCTTCGTGACGAAGGGACGCCGGATGCGCCCAAACGCGTATGCATCAAGCCCAGCATAGCGCAGCGCGCGTGTGGGAGTATAGAGTGATCGGTTTTTGCATCAATGTAACGTGACGAACCTGGCGTCGCCAACATTGGCCACCGCTGGCTTGTGCGAATGCTGCGTCGGACTATAGAGAGCCCTTTAATGTATACCTGTATAACCTGCACCGTGGCACTGGAAGGTAGCTGGCATCTTTATATGAGAACTAAAAAATAAGTCATAATAAAAACTATTGGATTTCTGGTGCCAAACGGAACTATTAGTAGTGCATAAGTTCACCTGAATCAAATGGTTTTACAGGCTAGCAGTACTGCTGTGTCATTTAAGCATAACATTGCATGCTCAGAACGTGGATTGTGTGAACGGGATGTTGTCAACTGCCTTGAGAGTAAGTTGAAGGCAGTTGCAGCATCTTAAGTAGTGTTGGTTTTGTCGTTTGCACAGGTGCAGACACTGAGCGGCTCGTTGCAGCTGGAACTGGTGGAAGCTGCCCGTCTGTCTAGTGGAAGTGTACGGATGCTTGCACATCCGTCTCATCACGTGAGTGGTTTCAGCTGCTTCGGTGGTCCTCAACTTTGATGTATACTCCGTGGAACACTTGCAGAATCGTAGAAGAGATAGAGGACCTAAGTGGGCGAAGACTAGCTGCTGGAATTATAACAGCTGTAGGAGATAACTGTGTTTATACCCCTCTGTCATAGGGGATGGTCACGGTGGTGAAAGCCAGAAGGTGGGGCAGTTGATATGGTTGATTGGAAATTAGCAACACTAGAGAACTCACAAACCATACGCTTCTGGATTAATCTTGATCGCCTGCCAATTGAAGGGCCATTACCTTGACAAACTGATATCGATGATAAAGCATGGTTGTTGCTCTGAGAGGTTTTTTTCAACACAGCTGTGAGGTCACAAGAAGCTTAGCTGTCACACCTGCAAAGCCCTTTGAAACAATTGGTCAAACGTCACTGGAAATCTGAATAAGACATAAATTTAAATGATATAGCTGGTATAACAATTGCATAATTATAAGCAAGGGATATTTCTCTAACTCACCTTTACGCCCACGACAGAATATTTGCATGCCCGTAAAGCATGTCTTACGCCCAAATGTCAAATTATGGTGGGGAACTTCAAAAAGACTGATAACTTTGCGAGCAAGAACATCGTGCTAGCGGACATGCGAAAGCGAAGAAGCCGCAATGTGCTTCATTGTAAGCAATGAATCGCATCGCCCGCTGGCTTCCTGGGAACTAAAGATGGGCATTTTGTGCATCGGCAGCGGACCCCTCGGCCAAGCTCGTTGTGCAGCGACTGCTCGGAGCATGGGTGGAAGCGGCGAGCAGTTTCGCACGTCGGCGCCCCATAATGCGAGACCAAGCACTCTGCATGCCCATTTATCATCATTATATTCATTTTCCGTTATTATAAGCCGTTATATTTATTTTCCAGAAGTTCGAATAGTAAAATTCCGGTGCGAATTGAGTGGAATAGCGAATACTATTCGGAAAGTACTCGAAAGTTCAAATATTTGCACATTCCTACTTATTTTCCTTTAAAATGTAGTCTTTTTATTCAAGCATTGTTTCTTAGGATGCTTCAAGGATTCTTTCTCTTGATTCTTTTCAATAATGTATTGGTACTACTACTCACTTTAAGAAATGCAAACCTTACCCGCCATAGTGGTATAATGGTTATGGTGCTTGACTGCTGACCCGAAGACCATGGGATCGAATCCCCGCCGTGGTGGTCACATTTCGATGGATGCTAGAGGCCCGTATGTGCAAGAAGCCCACGTAGTCGAAATTTCTAGCGCCCTCCTCTACAACATCTCTCATAATTGTATCGTGGTTTCACGACTTGAAACCCCAATAATTATTGAGAAATGCAGACCTTGTTGCACGAAAAAAGTTATGTCAGCGTTTCCGGCTTGCTTCTGCAGGTGAACGTGAGCATACTGAATGGCTCGGGCCGCTTTGCACTGGACAGCGCGGGCGACACTCCTGTCGCGGGACTGACACTTTTCCCGAAAAAGCTGCAGTTGCATGGCCTTGAGGGAAGGGCAGGTGGAGGTTCACCTGCGCGACCTGTGCCTGCCGCGGGCTCCCGCGTTGCCGCTACAAGTGTCGGTCGTGTGGCCCGCCCGTCTGAGGCTCGCGCTATCCTCTCCCCACGTGCAAGTCGGCGCTGAAGTGGAGGTCACGGTGTACCTGGAGGACATGGAGGGCAAGTCGCTCTCCGCTCCGCTGGCCCTTGCCGACCAAACCGTGGGTCCCTTGTCCCTGCGACTGTTAGAGGAGGGACGGAACTTCCACCGCTTTGCCGTCCGGGGCAAGGCCCTTGGCACCGGCACCATGCAGTTCGTTGCCAAGGACTTCCCCAAAGAGCTAGTCAGCGCCCCAGCCACCATCCAGGTGTTTGCCCCACTGCGCCTGGAGCCCCGCAACCTGACCATACCTGTCGGCTCTGAGTACCAGGTGCGGGCTGAATCGCTGGCCCGAGGCTACTGGCAGCTCCATTGTGCTTCATTTATCCTGGTTTCAGTGAGAGGAGGGTTCTCAACAGGGACAAAACACATTTAATTATTCACGCAGAATTAATGCAAGAAGAAATTATGCACACAATCTCCACATATCTGCAATGTGCCACGAATGTTGAAGATGCTCACGTTTTAGTTATTGTTAGTCACTTAATTAAGGTGAGGTACTTTGCTTGAATTTCCTTCCTAGCTTGCGTATCGCTCCAGCAAAGCCTTGAAAATAAAAATTAAAAAAAAACCTTAAGCTTTGTTTTCAAGAGTTGAATGTGATAGCGATATTCACACGCACATACACATCACAATCGCTATCCTGCCTTCGATTCTCACTAGGTGGCGACCAAAAGTGTGCCCGGCTCATATCTTTATCTACCTTGAATTTTCGCTCATGGCCAATGCTGCTTTTTAGCTCACAACCAAAGATGCCGCTGCCGACACTGGTAATTCTGCGAAACGAGCTCTTTAACATTATCGCGTTAACATTCAACGTGGCCGTGGCTGTTTCCTATCATGGCCAACATAGCTGACTTGGCAATTCACCGTCTTCAGTTCTCTTGTAACGAATGAGCTTTCAGTGTCAGCTACACTGTCTTTTCTTTCTTTCTGTCACTGTTGCCAAAACTTTAGCAGCATTTCACCTTGTCAGTACTTACCGACTAAAGCCCTTTAATGCATTTTCCGCTGATTAGGCATTTTCTCTTTCTCTACATTTATGCCATTTTCCAACAATGGAAATGGAAGTGCCGCCATGATGTTTCTGGGCTGCTTGACCATGTCGGGCAGCCTGGTGTGAGGCAGCGTAGTGACATTCCTCGCGACGCAGTAGCATCAAGTGATAACTTACCCAGGTGGCAGTTTAGGACGAACCTCAGTGTTACAAACACGAGCGCTTGCAGAATGGACAGCAGTCTGCTTTCTGTGTCCTTAGTTTATGCAGAAACAAAAATATCACATTGGTGGTATTTTTGTGACAATGCGAGATTTTGGTTTCTGCATAAACCAAGGACACATGTGAGAAAGTAGACTGCTGTCCATAGCAGATTACATAAGTTGACTCTAGGCATGAGCTGTGTTCTTCTTCTCAGTTCAGTCAATTGTATTGACCCCCCCCCAAAAGCTTTCTGCACCCAACGTAGATTTGCACTGCCTTCAGGATCGGTCCCACCTTTCACCAAGTGACAATGTTGTGATGACGTCGTGTTATGCGACGTCATCACGATATTGTCAATCGCATCACGATATTGTCAATCGCATCACGATATTGTCAATCGCATAATGCGACGTCAATCGCAAGACATCAATGGGGGGGGGGTTTACTTGAGATCGTGATGGTGGCACTTGGGATACCACAACAAAATCTTTCAGCTTCACCACTGTGATGCTACAATTCCCAAGTATGATGCAAAGCCAACTCCGGTGATTTTTTGACCATGCCAAAGTAATAGTGCTCCTATGTTCCCGAGATGCTCCTGACACGGGCCCGGTTGCATAGGTAGGTTGGTGCACTCTTGAGTCGGTACAGTATTGCCTTACTTCACGTGTGGTAAACCGGCACTGCTAGCTAAAACACTTCGCTATGGAGCTGAAGGGTTATTGTGAGCTTCCAGTGTTTTGCGATTGTTAAGGATAACCGTGTGCAGCACACAGAGCAACACCGCTTGCCACCCATTGTGCGCACGCCCACAAGAAACTAAAATTAACATGCCCAAACAACAAAACACTGGCCGAACACACAGATAGTTGCCATTCCTCATCACTTCCATCACTTTTCCCTGAATGACATCACGCACAAAATGTTGCCAATATTTGTCGGAAGCCAGGTGGGATAGTTGGGGCAATCGGTAAAATTAATTTGTAAAGAATCTGCGCATCTCTCCAGCCTGTAATTTTGCATAAATGACAGAAACATGCAAAGGAACGTACCCAGGGAATTTTATTGAGATCATTGACCTCGAGAAATTGCTAGAGCTTTAAGGATGTAGACTTATTATCACACTGGTTTTTACAGCCACACTGGTTCTTTGTGGAGGCACTAAACCATATTTGGCTCTTGTGTCTTGAGTCTAAAACTCTCCTTTGGCTGACACGGGCCCGATAGTAGAAATACTCGAAAAATTGGACAATAATTTTTATATAATACCGAAACTTAACCGAGCAGTGCTTTCTTCGCGTGATGTAAAAGCAGATAAAAAGCTGCTTTCTCTGTGGCTTGGTAACATTGGCATCCAACATAGGAGTGCAAGGTGAAGTGGGCTTTGTGTGTGCACGTGCGCAGTTGGGATGGGCGGGAGGCCCGATCAACATGGCCGTCAAGTTCGACATGGTCGAGGAGGTGCCGTGTCTGTCGGTGTCACCGAGTGGACTGGTGCAGGCGCGGGGCCCACCATGCCAGGGCCGCGTGCAGGCCACGGCAGTGGCTTCTGATGGCAGAGATGAGACGCTGGTGCATGTGGTGGCCATCAAAGAGTTACGGCTACGCTGCCCCTTGCGAGAAATCATTCAGGGTACAGAGGTGCGTCCACATTGATTTGTGGCCTTACTCACGGGAATGAGTACCTGGGAAAGTATAGTACCGTATTTACACGATTGTTAGTCAACTCGAATGAACTACACCTCCCCCCCCCCCTCCCAGATAGCGCTGGAAAAAAAAATGTGAGCGTGTTACATTAAAAAAATTTTATTTACATAGTAGCTGGACTGATTACTCATTGACAGGCTTCATACTTACTGGCAGCGCCTGTCCTGTCACGCAGTTCTCTTCCTGTCCTCAATAAAAGTAGCACTGGAATATTTTAAGTAGGAATCTATCACCAATTAGCCCCAAAATGTGTTTTTTTAAAGTAGACTAAACATGCTAATTTTCGGTGTGCAAAGATGGCTTCATAGCGATGCTTCACACCTACACAGAGAAGCTAGCTTTGCTGCAATACATACAGATAAATTTTTTGAGAAAACTTTCCTTGAATTGTTGTTAGTAGTGCGAGCTATATGCGATAGTGTCACTGTGTGGTATATGTAGCAGCTAGAGCCGGAACGCAAACATAATGTAACTATGTCACAGCCTCCCCGATTTCTCGTTTGTCCCGCCATAACTGGCGCTACTAGTTTTCGTTTCGATTGTAAGTCGACTTCCCAACTTCGGATTTAAAATTTAGATAAAATGGGACGATTTACAATCGTGCAAATATGGTATGCTATATGTATGCTGTGAAAGTATGGTGTACTGTATGTATTGGTACAAGCCTTGCATGTCTCTCAAAATAAACGTGACACTGCCTTAATTTTCAGAACGGAGAGTATGAACAGAATGTCGGTTACATTGCCATTTCGAAGGCCTTTCCCATATCTCATCTATGGATCATCATGGAGATTTGATGTCAGGTTTCCAGAAACATATCGATACCGATCTCCACAGTGACTTAAATCTAGACTCCGATCCTGAAGTATAGATTCTTTGTTCTGTGGTTATGTTTAAACACAAGGTGAGCGCATGGGGTGCCTTACCTAAAAAAGTGCTTTAGACCAGCGACATCGGTGTAGCTTACCCAATAAAAGCAATATTAATCACAATAGACGAGAAAGTAATGCAAAGCGCTATTTAGCATTAGCAATGCCATGATCAGTTGCAAAGTAAAAAAAAAATGGGCCGAAGTGCATCATTTGTCGAGTGTGATGTGCCGCATGTGGCCTGCGGGCCGTTTGAGACCCCTGGTTTACATAATACAGAGACCACCATTATGGCATGTCTTATATTGTAGTTCTGGCTCGTAAATCCCTGGAATTAAACTTAATTTGATTGCAAACTTGCTTAACTGGCAGTCTTAACAACTTCACGGGACGAATAAGCTATTTTTATGGTACCTGTTTTCTTTAGTGCAATGGAAAGCATACCGGTCAGTATGTCTAATCATGGAATGGCAATGAAAAAAAAACACTGCACAACATTTATAATCAGAATTTTTTTTCAATCGGCGACAGCTATGAAGTCATGCACAACACACGCTACGCACAGTGGGAGGCGAGTGCAACAGCGGTTTGTTTTTGTGCGCTGCGGTTTGCTACGCATGCGTGTGCTCTGTGCACATGTGCCGCAGCTGGACAAGTTCCACTGTTTGATGTGAAGACAGCGCCACCTCTCAGCGTCAACTCCTTTTATGTCATAAGCAGCACAGAATAGTGGGAATGGACAATCATCTATACATACTTTAATTTTGAGCTTTATTTATCGTGCGCATAAAAGCATCAAACTATATACGTACAAGCTTAATGACTCCATCGTGCAGTATGAAGGCTCTCCCATTGGGCTGTGCGACATGTCGTTTTTTGCGACTCTTGAACCTATTTAAAAGATAGAAGTCCAACTTAAATTGCAGGAAGGATGCTTGAATCTGTCACTATAATTCAGTTTTATTTTCCACCAGGATGTAATCACATATTCTGGCTAGTTGTCCAGTGCCTTTAACGGCTCATTCACTCCTGCAACTATAGTATCGGTCGCAGGAAAAAGTTAGTAGTGACTGCTTTGGCTCATTTGTTCGCTGCTCGATTTTTCAGTCGCGCGACTGCAGTCACATTGCCTCTGAACCAGTCAGATGTGCAGGAACAGGACATCGCCTTATTTTGTGGGGCCATAGCAATGCAAGCAGATCTGATTTTTTTGTGGCAATGGGTATAAGTCGCCCGCAGGTGCGAATACTCGTTTTTTGGTCGCCTGTCGCAAAAGGTCGCGCAATCAGTGGTAGTCGCATGTGTGATCGATCCCTAACAACATTGAAAAGCATGAGGTTGAAAAGGTATGCTGAAGTCGAGTTCACTGTTCTTGCAAGGTGGCTGTGCATGTGGAGGCCACTGGAGGCCTGGGCCCGAAGGTGGTGTGCCTGTCGGCCGAGATTAGCCACTCTTTGCGCTGGGCAGCCTCGGAGCATGGCCTGGTGTCCCTGGTGGCACCCCTGACACGAGATGCATCCCCCGATGGCCTGTGTGTGGCACACATGCGCGCCCTTCTGCCGGGACACCTGGAGCTGCACCTCCTGTGGCAGAACAGCACTGCTGCAGTGTTGCCCCTCAAGGTATGACTACTGCAAAGCGGGCCTACTGGAATCCATTTGCAGTACTCTTCTCATAGGCTGTCCCCTGTTACTCGGGATAGTCGCCTAAATGGGCTAGCCAAGAGCACAGCACCTATCTCATAGGGATGCTGAACCACTTTTTTATGTAATCATCGAATGGCATCAGTATCGGAGTTTATTGCTTGAAACTCGATTTCTGAAAAAATTTCTCGAATCCGTCTAGAGCGAGCGGAGTTACAGGGACTTGTCGCACACTTTAAGAGCTTTCTCTCTTCTGTCATTCTGACGAGTGTGCTGGACACTATGCAGGGGGGGATGGCATGAAGGAAAAAATCACAGCATATGCACGGAGTGAATGATGATGAGTGGGCGAAGCTCCGGAGGTTCATCGGTAAACCATCGCGATGCCATGTGTTGTATGGCATCGCGATCGTCGTCATCAGCGTCATCGTTATGACGCATAATGGGTACATTCCATGTGGTGTGCCGTGATGGCAGCGTCATCGTCATCACACAGGACCTTGCAAATCGAGGTGGCTACTACGTACTACAAACTACAGGGGACGCACGTCTGAGGTACATCATCAAAGATGTGATGGTGGTTGGTTGCATGTGGTCAAATGATGTGCATGTGAGACCATATCGCGATGCCATGTGTTGTATGGCATCGTGATCGTCATCGTCATCACGCAGATGGCTACTACGTACTACAAACAAGGGACGCACGACCCACGGCATAAGGAGCTTCGCCCCTAAAAAGTTATGTCAGCGTGCGTCACGACTTCAAGCATGTGTGATGAAACACGGATCGCTTTCTCCCACTGTGGTTCTTGTGCCTGACTGTGGCTAATCTGTAATGTTAGCAGACTATAGAGAGCTGGGCCAGCATGCAACGACACCCAGGGACAAGAAGCATATCTGATCTAAACACTGCTCTGGATTTATGCTGGCTGTTGGCCAATAGCATGCCAACTGTTCAGATGGGGGTGAGATCTATAGCCTCATCCGCTATAATCTCACCTGTATGGGTGATGAGGTTATAGGAAAACAAGTACCAATGTTTATTAGAATAGTTTAGCACATGATGATTGGATGTTTGCTTTTTGTGCCTACACCTTCAATTGCTACTTTCATTGCCATGCTCCATAACAATGCTGAAAATTGTTATAAGTCTATTGTTGTGCAATATCATTAGCCTCTGTGCATTCTTACTACATCGTTGACACTGTGTTGGTACGCTGAGCCTAGCGATGCCCTTCTTACAGTCTCTGCTAACCCTCTCCAAGACATCTGATGGTATGCTGATGATGCGCTGACGCAGAGATAGGGTATGCACTTTTGGCAGTGCTTACTCACTCGATCGAGGTCTTGAAGCAGTTGCCCTTTCTGCAGGTGGTTCCACGTGCCAAACTTCTGGCACCAGCCCTGACCCAGCCAGAGTCTCTTGTTCTGGGACCCAGAGCACAGCTGGCCCTCGATGTGTCTGGGTAAGCGGAATGGCTTTGCACTAGTGGTACATTTCATCCATAGCGTGTGTTGGCCTGGCCGCATGTGCTCGGTTGGACAATAGTCTTAGCAGCTGAGTGCACAGGTGGCTACAAAGGTTGGTCGCTTCATGTACGCTGTCTTCCTATGTGCTTAGTATTGTCGACTGCTGACCCGAAGGTCGCGAGATCGAATCCTGGCTGCAGCGGCTGCATATCAGTGGAGGGGGAAATGATCGAGGCCCATGTGCTTAAGATTTAGGTGCACATTAAATAACACTAGGTGGTATAAATTACTGGAGCCCTCCATTATGGCATCTCTTTAATTAGGGGTGTGCGAATATATGAATATTTTTCAAATAGTGTTTGCTATTCAATTTGATTCACTCCGAAATTTTATAATTCGAGGTATTCGAGCTTCCGGAAAATAAATATAACAGTTTATAAATTCGAAAAGAAATACGACAAAATATTTATGTGCAGCGTGCTTGGTCTTGATCTTGAAGTGCTGACACGCAAAACTGCTATTCGCTTCCACCGTTGCTCTAAGCGGTCGCTGTGTGACGAGCTTTACCAGGGGGTCTGTTGCCGATGCGTAAAATGACTTACCACGGTTTCGAGGAGTTAGATGGCAATGCAATTCATAGCTTGCAACGAAGCAAATTGCGGCTTCTTTGCTTTTGTGTGTCCGCTAGCGCGATGTTTTTTCCCCGCTATGTTAGGATTCATCTTGTAAACGAGTTAGGCCTAGTCCCAATTTTAAGCAGTAAGCTAGATAGCAATGGGCTTGGCCACGGTGCTCGATGTTTCAAAGAATATGCTTAGGGATCCTCTGCAACCTTTTTTCTGTAATTTTGCTTTGAAGTGTTCGAAACACATTTGAGAAATATTCAAAACTGATTCTATTCGATTCACACGCAAACTTTATTATTCCAATTTGCTTCGTACCCAGAATTTTGCTATTCGCACAGTTCCACTTATAACAATTATATCATGGCGTTTGGGACGTAAAACCTGAACGTTAGCTCAGTGGACTCTCGATAATTCAAACTCGATGGGACCTCAGGATTTTGTTTGAATTGTCTGGAATTCTCATGGATATGACTCGGGGCAACGTACCGACTGGCGATGTCGTATTTGTTTCTCAGTACCGCACCAACATTATAGACAGCTCTGCATGATTGCTATTGAAGTTCTTACACGTCAGCGATCGTTAATGTACATGCATTTTTATTAGAGGGATTAAATGTTTTGGTACGCGATAAACAGTCGTTTTTTTTGCCCTTCCTCAGTCACCATGCGATTGTAGACGAGCACAGTTTGGCCAGTTGCGCACGAGGGCAGTTCGAATTAAAGGGCTTTAAAATGCATTGAAAGCATAGCGAGCTGACCAAAAATGTAAGATTTATTTAATTAACTTACATTTTGAACTGTCAGTTTGAATTATTGCGAGTCCGCTGTATTTTACATGTGCTTAGTGTTGGTAATCACATTATCTCAGTGTTTCAGAGACATGTTGAAGCGTGAGGCAGAGTGATGCGATTTCCCTGCAGAAGAGGGTCGCAGGAGTGAGGGGTTCTCCAAACAACCATTGGGTGGCTCGTCCAATTTGAATTTGCAGGGGGGGTTTTGCCATTCAACTGCAATAACTTTATTGAGACCAAAAAGGCAATTCGAATTATTCGTTGGTTCATATTTAGAGATTTATAATACTAATTGATAATCCTTCTGTTTATGCTTATAATAAATACTAGATAAAACTTACATTTCTGCTTTTCTTTTTCAGCAGTTGACTTTATCACTCAACCATGGGCGTCCGCAGGGGGGTGCAAGGAGGGGCGGCTGCTCCCCCCTGGAATTTCGGATATTATTTTGTGCAGTAGCAACAAGCTACACAGCTTGGTTAGCACACTTTGTACGTTATACAGTGATGTCACGGAAAAGCTACCTAGGATAAGTGCCCCCCCCCCTCCTCTGGCGATGCACCACCGTGGAAAAAATTCTGCGGACACCCTTGCACTCAACCGCTGAGCTTCAACTGATAACGTGATTTGCAGCCGTGTTTATGGACAGCAGGTGAAATACCTATGCACATGGCTTGCAGTGAGCTGTCCCTGGAGCCCAATGGCGAGGCAGTGCAGCTGGGACGGCAACCCCCCGTGCTGCATGCACTGTTGGCTCCTGGATCTGCCCTTCTCTCTGTCCAACGGGAGTCTCAGCAGAGCATATACCTGGTTCGGGTGAGTCATCTGCATGTAACCGCTGCCTTGATTGACTCCCAAGGAGGAACTGTGTTGTTTCAAAATTTAGTGCGACATTTTAAATTTTGGAAGGTCTTTAAGGGGTCACTAAAACGAAACAACAAATAAGTATAGACTGATAAATTATGCTCTGAAAACTCTTCTGTCGTAAGTTTCGCCATCGTGAGCGTGTAACATCATGGGTTTCAGTGTTCTTTTGTTCTTTTTTTGTATTTTGCCAACACTGCCCCAACTTAAATTTTCTGAAAATTGGTATGTTTGGTCTTTGCCCTCTCAGAGTAGGTTGAACTTCATTCGTGACGATAAGGGCCTAGACAGGTCCTCGTAGACGCAATCAAAATCTATGATGCCATGGTGATTGGTGCAGGAATCTCAACCCTTTGAGGGTGAAAGACGTACATGTACGTCATCCTGAACAGCCACAAGACGGTCAAAGAGAGGTACACGTTCGTCATTGCCTGTATGTTTAAAACGAGTGCCTTTTGTGATCATTTTTCTTGCTTGGCATGTGCTGCCACATTGCGGAAACACCATGAATTTTTTTTCTAGTGCCACTGCCTCTTTCTTTTTATGCTTTACTACAGCAATGTGCCGGCTAGTTTCGGTTTCGTCCTTCAGCTGATTCCTGCTTATTGCACCCGCAAAACTGATGGCTTTTTGGTTTAGAATCTTTCAAAAGGTGACGGATTTGTTACTGTCCCGTAGATTGCTCTCCGGTATGCGATTACGCCTGTTTCTGCGCAGGCGCTGACAGACGCAGACGATGCCGTTGTGGTTGCATTTCCTTTTTTGGTCACTCTCAAAAATCGCTTCCCTTTCGTTGGCAATAAGACGAATGATTATTGTAGGTTTCGGATTTTGTTTTTGCTTTCCAGACGCGCTCACAATTAGTTTTCTTCAATGTGCTCACCCGCGCAGTTTGTTTGTGCTATGGAAGTGCGCACTGGTCTCTCAGCTGCAAAAGTGAGTTTCGCTCGACTGGCGAATCAGAATCTGATTCAGTAAATTAGGGAGGAGGTGTGGATCGGAGGTGAAATTTTTTGTTTTGGTAGTAGAGCATTGAAATTTGGCATGCTTATTGTGAAGTGCGCTGAATGACTATTTAAGAAGTTTCATTAAGATACCTCCAGTAGTTCTGACGTTATAGCTGTACCAAACTTGCAGAAAGCCTGGTGTGGCAGAAAAACATAATAAAAGCACACAGTTGTTGTTCTATATCCCCTTCAGGCGCGCATTATGATACTGTCCAGAAATGTATAAATTTCGCACAACATAATTGTAAGGCACTCGTTATTACATTCCAAGAAAGAAAATGAAGAAATATGTTGTTTTTTGCGAGCTTTGCTAATTAATCTTAATTATTGTATAATTAAATATTTAATTATTCTGCAACCACTAATGTACCATTTTTACACAAAAAGAAGATAATGTTCGGCTCAAAATGCACATGCAGTTCGTTTTTGGCTGTGTTCATTTTGAGCAAAGAAAAATGATGCTTATGAAGTTGGTTCTGGAACGCGGCACATCCAGTGACATGCCAAACATCGTAGTGGCTTCATCAAAGTGATCTGCTGAAGTCGTATGCAGCACATTGGGGTCATGTCAAGACGCGTTGACTATGCAGAAGGTTCAATTGATCCTATGCGCAATGTATCTTGCCCTTTGTTTCCCACTAGTCGGAGGAACTGGCAAAAAGAAGTGGACGCTGCGCCGGAAGGGGATATTACCCATAGAAATGGTTCATGCTGGGACACTCTCCAAATATTTTTATCATCCCGAATCTTTTTTTTACACTGTACATTACAGCCACGTTTGTATAATGTATTCGTTATCATCATGTCAAAGTAGCTAAAGAGTAAAGAAATGAGATCGTAATTAAAATAATAGCAATGTCACAGCGTAGAGAATTTACTAGGGAATGCAATGCAGCAGACCTCATGGAAATTGATTAAGCCATAGTCTTGCTATGTTTTCTGCAAGGGGCTCAGTGGGGTCAAAACACACTTCTGAGAACACTGGCACTAAAGTTGCACAGCCGCTAAGTGTAAATCAATGTCCTGAGGCTATAATATTAGTGTCTTTGCTGGCAGGGGCTTTCTTATGTCCTTGCTCTCTCATTTTTTCTGCACTGCATGCTTTTCTTTTTCTTTTTTATTAACTTTTGTCAGCTCTCTGACGGGAGAGCCTACCAGGTTTGATGCCGCGACTTTCATATTGCAAGTCTGTAAGCATGCAAGTTGAGGCATGCTGTGGCAGTTATGGCCAAAACATTGGTGGCACAGGAATTTCTGAGCAGTTTACTTAATGACGCAAGTTTGGCAGATAAAAATTCGTCCCCTCCTCAGACAAGTTTATTTTTCACCGATATGCTCACCTGGTCGTGGAAATGGTAGTTGGCAAGGCTTTCATTATTGCAGTACATTCATAAAAGCTTGCTGCAATACCAAGCACGGCTAGAAGTGCGCCTAAATTACATCACCGCTGAGTGCTTATTTCCCCGCCAAGTGCTCAGCCCAGGGGTCCTGGTCAGTGCCCGATATGCTGGGTGGCGGCATTCGGCGGCATTCGGTATGCATAGCCGCTGTGACTAAACATCGGTGGGCAGTGTGCTTGATCTCGCATTTTGGGGCGCCGACGCGCGAAATCTTTTGATCCCACGAGCCCACGGTCCTGCTGCCTGATTGCGCCGTCGCGGAGTTATAATTTTTTTTTAAACGCGTTCCTTTTTGCGATTTCCACAGTGTTTTGCCTCCTCGGTGACTTCCTTTAATGACATGACAAATCTCTAGAAAATTGAACGGCGTATCTACCCTTCACCCGATGAAAATCTCACGAGAGCGCAGGCCCTGATCCTCCGCCGCATTCAAACTTACTTGTTCCCCAGTTCTCACCAGCTGACGTTTAATAAAACATGCGGATCGGTTAACCCAATCTGCTAGAAATCTACCGCACAAGAATTGGCCACTCAAAATCACGTATTGTGGGGCTGTGAAGGATTTCCTCCCCCCCAAAACGCTCCTGCCAGCTCGCTGACGGTCAGCATGGGAAGAGCTTATTAGAACTCCCATTAAGGAAAAACAGCTAGCGATTGCTGCCTGGGCCGAAAGGGTCGCTGCCCACGTGGAGCCACCCTAAGGACCGCGCCTCCTGTGTAAATGAAGTTGATTCCTCCTCCTCCTCAGTGGGTGCAACAATTTTTAAAAGCACTCCTACATGGTTTTCAGTGAAGATATTTTGGATTTAGATAAGAAAAGGGCTACAGAAACTCAAAATGAGTTTCAGAAAATTTTTTTTGCCATTTCTCACAACTTGATCCCCGCTTCCCCCCCTTATGTCAGCCCGTCATATGAGGCGTTAAGAGTTAAGATTCAGATAACGAGCAAGCAACATCTCAAAAGCGTGCTTGGCAAGACTATGCTGACTGGATAAAAGGTGGCTTTTCTCCCTCAGTGTTCCACTCGACGCCACTTCGTGCACCTAAATTTGTATGTCTATGAACTACACAAACGTTTATTGCAACGCATAATATTTTCAGTTGTATAGGGTTTTTTTTTAAAATTTATTGTGCTGTTACTCACAAAAAAATGCATGTGCATGTAACACAATAGGTGTTTATTCACTTTACGGTCATCCCAAAAAATGTTGGTCAATTGTCTTCTTAAATAAATTGGTCTGAATTTAATTCAGCAATAAAAAAATTTTTTTGGGATGCATTGCATTAAAAAAATCGACCCTCAAGGTTGGAAAGTGGCATTGCCACCAACATTTTTTTGCACATTTTCTTGCTTATCAAGTGCCTTCTTGTGGCAAGTATAATCTTGGTCTTCTGAAAGCGTAACTTATTAATACAAGAAAAGTGCTTTTTCTTTTCTTGTCCCTTTAAAATCGTTAAAAAGCCAGAAAAGTGAAATTGAGATACGTTCACATACTGATAAGCTGCACTGGCAATGCAGGCAGGCGATGCAAGATTTCACTCTAGTATTCTACAGTTTTAAAATTCTCTTTTGACCATGTACCCACCATGGTAGCGTAAAAGCCCAGGTGTTGCGCTGCTAAACACAAGGACATGGCATTTTTTTTCTGCCACCAAGGCCACATTTTGATGGGAAAGAAATGTAAAATTTGGATATTTAGATTAAGGTGCACATTAAAGAACCCCAGGTGTTGAGGGTCCCCACTATGGTGCACTTCTCGTTCTAGAGTATCAAACCCCAGTACATTTATCTTGCAATAACAAGTCATAAAAGTTCTCCTAAGCCAAGAAAATTAAGTTTGGACAACTGTGTGCACTGATAGCTGCCATATTGTCTGCATGAGCAAACGTAAATGTCTCTTGTGTTTTTAACATTAAAAATGTTATGTTTTCACGAAATGGGTACCAAAGGCGTCTTGGGGATAACGGGTGGTTACCACTATAACAGGAAATTATCATGCTGCTTATGTCCAGGAAGAGGCAAAAGTGTGAGACTCACATGTGCAGTCATTAAGAATATTTCTTGGCCAGTGAATACGATCACTTCGAACTACAGGTGGACACGGTGGCATACGCTCTGGTGCGGCCAGTCGGCGGTGAGCCTTGGGGGGGCTGGCGGTGCGCCCGTGTCTCTGCCCATTGGTCTGGAGCTCCTGGTGGAGGTGATCCTGTACAACAGTCTCGGCCAACGCTTCCATGCCACCAACCTTGGCATAGAGGCCCACAGCTCTCGGTTAGTGGCCTCCTTAGCAAGTACTAGTGATTTCTTACACCACTGTTGAGTCGCTCTTCAATCTTGAGCACTCAGTCTCACAATTGATGTACAAAGATTTTCACATCTACAGGGAAGAAATTTATCGTTATTTTTTACCACTTTTCTGCTTATTTGGTTGCAGTTGACATGTTTCAAGTAGGCGAATAGTGATCTGGTCAAATAATTTCAAATCCAATTCGAATAGTGTATATCACTCATGTCGAAGCGTAGTGCAAGGAAGACGGCACACAATAAAGAACACGCAGGACAGGCGCTATCCTGTGTGTCCTGTGTGTATTGTCCTGTCTTCCTCGCGCTGCGCTTCAACATGAATCTATACCGACTCGCCCAGTACTCTACATTATGTCAGTGTATATCACATATAAGGAAAAATGAGCATATTTGTCATGGCTAAACTAACCTGCACAATAGTTTTTGAAAACTGAAACAAGGCATGTGCAAATGTCATTCTTGTTGGTTCAAAGGAAGTAGAAGCAACTTTGAATAGTAGTAGGATCTGACTTTCGGTAGAATGCAAGTGATAGCTTGTAAAATATGTCGCGTTTTAAAACTTAGTACGCTTAGAGCATATAAGCCGGTGTAACCCTGAACTGGGGCTTCCCGACAGTGTGGATTTCCCCTGGATAGGTGTATTCACTGTATAGCAACCCTCCACTGCAGTAAAATCACCTGTACAGAGGGGGTTACATGCAGACTCATATAAACCCATTCATTTCAAATACTTCGAAATTTCCAATAATTTAAATTCGAATCAAAGCGAATTCAATTACTGTAATATTCATTCAAATATTTGATGTGCTCGAATATTCGCTCAAGCCTATTTTCAGTATTTACATGATGTTACTAAATATGTGTGTTAATAGTTATTCAATTCGAAAACCAAATCGAGAAAACACCATTTGATGCAACATTTTAAATTTTAGAATATGTAGTCACAAATTCCTAAGTTTGCTTAAAGCACTCTCCTTTTTCGCTGAATCATTGTCTTGTGCATGCAGGAGTGACCTTGTATTAGTGGAGCAGCAAGGTGATGGCAGTGGTTACTGGAAGCTGCGTGTGCGCGGTGCCGGCTCGGCACTGGTCCACTGGTCTATAGGTGGCGGTGGCAGCAACATAGAAGTCCTGCTGCCCCTGTCATCGGCAATGACCGACAGTGTAACGTCGCTGCTCGTGGGCGAGCGCATTTGGCTGCAGGCACCGTTTGCTGGCGGACAATGGGTCGCCGAGCACGGTCCTCTGCGGATTGTGTCAGCCACACCCGGCTGCGCGCTGGCCCACATGACCATGCCTGGCGGACGTGGCCTTGCACTGTGGATGGGTTTGCCCCAGGGGCAGCTGCGACGCGTCGTGGAGGCACAGCTGCCCACCACCGTGCATCTGGAGATCCCCAGCCTTGAGGATGAGGGTCTGCCAGTGCTGCTGCCGGCTGGCCAGGAGCGCACTCTGTTTGTGCACCTCAACGGGCGTACCTCCAGTGTTTATGGTTGGCTTCTGTTTTTTGGTTCTAGAGCCGGTGTTGGCACTTTCTTGTCAATTCTGCATTGTATAGAAGGAACAGTGAAAAGAAAAGTATTTGGTTAGTGTTTGTAAGTTATCTTTCCGCAGTACCAAGACACAAACGTTGTCTCGAGAAAATAGTAATTTAGATGGAAAATGGCGTCTGCTAGGACTCTCATAACGTTTCATCAATAAAAATGAAATGTATGGCATCTTGTTCCATGGGATCCAGAGACTTTTTCAGAAAATTTTATTTCACCAGTGCGGCCGAAACACGAAAAAAGACATTCAAGACTCTGATGCCGTAGCTACGCTCAGGTGCTGGTGTTTCGGGGCAAAATTTGATAATGAAACTTTGACTCAATAATTTATTTTCGAACAACGAAACTATTATCAAGAAATTAATGACAATAGAATTCTTGAAAAACAATCATATGCAGTAGCAACTCACGGAAGACAATCGGCATGAAGGTTTGGCCTCTGGGTATCCAATGGCAGGCCAGTGGAATTTCGAAAGGCCACACGTGTGGCTATGTGTGCGAGTGCTTATGAAAAACTTCATAGACGTTTCTGTGCTCCAAGGTGGAGTTCCACACTTTGCACAAAAGTAAGCATTACCGGAGTAGGTAAATGCAGTGAGCTCCGTATCAATTCACAGATGTCATGAAAGTGAATCCTTGCAAAATGTCATCCTTGCAAGATGTTTTAGGGGCGAAGCTCCTAAGGGTGTGGGTCTGTCCCTCCTCTGTAGTTGTTGTAATAGTAGTAGTAGTAGTAGTAGTAGTAGTAGTAGTAGTAGTAGTAGTAGTAGTAGTAGTAGTAGGTAGGTAGGTAGATAGCCACGTATAGTGGAATGTACCCACTACATGTGATAGCGATGAAGTATAAGCGTGTTCCAGTATAGTGGAATGTACCCACTACACGTGATAACGATGCCGATGACGCTGATGACCATGAAGTATAAGCGCGTTCCAGACCACACATTCTCTTTCTGCCATGGATGAAAACGATCGAGCTTCGCCCACTCATCATCATTCACTTCGTGGATATGGCGTGATTTTTTCCTTGGTTTATTTTTGAGATGGGAACATAGGTCGGCAAAAGAAAATGGAACTCACTCAGACTCGCTCAAGAAATATATCTTGCACTTCGGACTTGCTCTGACTCGAACTCACACTCACGAAAATTTTCTTCCGCCGGACTCGCTCGTACTCAAACTCACCAGAATATTACTCACCCAGACTCAGACTAACGGCTCGATCTGAGTCTGAGTGAGTTCGAGTCAGTTTGCCGACCTATGGACGGGAATGTTTTTTAGATGCGAAGCATCTTATGCTCGGGGCAATGTCCGTCCCTCCCGCGTCCCGCGCCCGGACACTTTCATGAAGTAGGGAAGCACCCATTATGCGAACCAGAACACTCTAGTAATATGAAGGCCGTCAACCACTACTACAGTCATCAGAGTCATGGCCGAGAGCACAGAGAGGCTGCTTAGCAATGGCTAGGCAGGTGGTGTCTGTCGCCCAGGTTGACGCCATTCCTTGATCTTGCTTGCAAGTGTTTGGAGGGGGGCATAGTCCGTCCTTCCTTCCCGCGTCCCACACCACCACAGCTCATGTGTGTCCCCTCCCCCCTCTCTCTTACGCTCACCCCCTTTCTCTCCTCTAGGAATCCTCTACTCTACGGAGCGGCCCCCCGCGTCCCACAGCGCATGCGCGTCCCCTCCCCCCTATCCTCTCCTACGCTCACCCCCCCCTTTCTCTACTCTAGGAATCATTACTCTACGGAGTGGCGCCTGCGTCCCACAGCGCATGCGCGTCCTCTCTCCTCTAGGAATCCTCTTCTCAACGGAGCGGCTCCGGCGTCCCACAGCGCATGCGCGTCCTCTCTCCTCTAGGAATCCTCTACTCTACGGAGCGGCTCCCACAGCGCATGCATGTCTGCTCCCCCCTCTCTTTCCTCTCCTACGGTCCCTCCCGTCCTCTCCTCTAGGTAGAGGAGGGGAGGTGGTGCGACAGCTGCATACTCCGCTGGGGGCGCCACGGTAGTTCCGCGGTATGAAAATGACGGAGCGTGCGCGCCTCATTCTCTCTCCTGTGCAGCAGCGCCCGGACCGGTGCCGTGAAACAAGAGCGGCGACGTTCCTCCCTCTCAAGCTAATTATCTCCCCGCTGAAACATTTCGACCCTACGGTCACAGGACAGTGCCTGCACTGTGGGGAGGTGGCAGACATCTGCCACATGGTGTGGGCCTGTCAAAATAACGCTGCCCTTACTCCTCACCCAAACACTACGCGTGGGAGGTGGCCCTGCTCAGCTGCTCAGACCTTCAGGCCCAGCGGGCTTTGGTACAGAGAGCCAGGGCGGCGGCTTCAACCAATGGGGTCCCGGAATAGACTCCACCTAGTCTGTAGGGACCTCTAACGAGGTTCTACGCCTCTCTTTTGTTATTAAAGGTTTTTCACCACCACCACCTTCACATCCACACATGGTTCCCTTTAGCATTCTCAAGGTATAAAAAATTCTCGAACACGGGATGCCGCTGGAGCTGGCTCACGCTACTCCTTGGGATTCGAGAATTTTTCATATCTTCAAGCTTCCATCTTCCCCTACACTCCTGCATTATTTGAATGCTCAGAAAGCGCCATACAGAAAATCTGTACTGCAGAATCCTGCTAAGCACAAGGAAGATCAGTTTATTAAGTACGGCTGAAAACTGACAAGTGTTTGAAGAGAGGTTGAAAGCAGTGTTGAAATTGGAGAACGGTAAAGCGTTTGAATAGTGAACCATTGAAATTGTTTTGTTTCGCTGTTTTACACAAAACGTAGCTATCAGTTATTTAACATGAAAGGGAAAAATTCCGCAAAACTCATCTGCTGTGTTTAGTGACCATGTGCTTCAAAATGTCAACTCTCCTTAGCATAGGTCGGCAAAATTTGTGGAGTTCACTCAGACTCGCTCATGAAATATATTTTACACTTAGGGCTCACTCGGACTCAGACTCGCCAAAATTTTCTGGAGCCGGACTCACCCAAACTCACTCTCATGAAAATTTTCAACCGAACTCACTCGGACTCAAACTCACCCAAACATTACTCACCCGGACTCGCTCAGATTCAGACTCATGGTTCAATTTGAGTCTGAGTGCGAGTGAGTCGACTCATGAGTGAGTTTGCCGACCTATGCTCCTTAGTGCTACAGTTCACTGTCCTCTTGGCTCATATGGTAGTGTGACCGCCCTAGAAAGGCATTGGATTGGCCTCAAGTTCCGGGGCAGGACAAGTTTATTGTTAACGTGGGAGAAAGGATGTTTCTTTTTCTTTTTCTTTTTTTAAACGCTGGAGACTTCTTTTCGAGAAAACTTGTGAATTTTCTTTGTAGCTTCTTGGTACTCATCGGATGGATGACAATGTATACTACCTTGTAGTGCTCTTGCAGTGCTTTGGCCTTGTCAGTGAAGCCGATTTTTTATTGTGAACACAGGTGAGTCTTGCACAGCAAAGCTCACCTTGGAGGACCGAGAAGATAACGATTCACCATTCACCTGCCATGTACGCCACGAGGACGGTACGGATGTTTCGCCAGATCTGGTGCAAGTGACAGCGGGATTCAGCTTGGCCTACGGTCAGTGTTTCCTTCTTTGGGGGGGGCTACCTCTGTGTCCTGTGTCATAAGAGTGCTGTTTCTTAGGCGAGTTGGAAATTCATACTTGAAAGGGTAGCGCTAGTGGACAGGGACTAAAGGAAGACACACAGACAGAAGCGCTCTAGCAACTGGTTTTTTATTGGCGAATTTACTTAAGAAAGTTACTTAATACTTAAGAACATAAAAATAAAATGCGGGACAAAGACAATCTTGTTTGAGCCGGGCTGCTAGAAAAAGGTCGCTGAGCCGTGTGTTTTACGTCACTGATATGCAGCATGGGTGCACCTATTCTGTGGCTCAGATTTTCCGGCGAGCTACGCATATACATGCTTATGAAAAATATGGACATGCAACATTCGATCTCATTCTTGGTTTCGTGTCGACTTCTCTGTCGGTCTAGGTGGTCACTGGTGCCGGGTGTCGAGCGTCATAGACCCACCTGAGATGGAGCTGTCCCTCTCTGGTGGGCGTGGCTCTAGCAGCTAAAGGCGGAGAAGCCGAGCCCGTCCCCCCTGGCGTTGGTAGCGCCCATCCAGCTCGTCCGCGTGGAACCAGTTGGAGCCAATATTCAACTAGTCTACCTGGCCGGTCCCAGCGTGGCCACAAAGATCATGGTATGCGTTTAGATAAAATTCAGGCTCACTTGGCAAATCTTTCTGAATGAAAAAAAAAAGATCCATATATTGTGATGTATTGTGAAGCTGTTGGAAGGGGGGGACAAAATTGTGAACAATGTGCATACAGAAAGAAGTTGTTGCGGGGGTGCCTTCACCACGTTTGTGTGGTGGAATGATACTCCTTATGCCAGAGCGAAACACCTTATTCTTGAGGGGTCCTTCTTTGAAAAAGCATCTTTGTAACATTGTAATGTCATAGCATATTTTTTTTTCGTCAAGGAATAATAAATCAATTTGTTTGCCTTCATTTTTGACCACAGAGAGCACATTTGTTCCTCACAGTATAAGCTGCATGAACATTCAGTAAAGTAATGCTATGCTTCATTTCATACATCAGGGGCAACGCTGTGGAAGCTGTGCAAGACGTTTGGTTTGCAAAATGTGGAAGTGCACGTCTAGTTCTTGGATTTTGTCGTCATAAGCATGGCCTCTGTGATTGGCTCCAACTGCGCGCTACCGCTACTAATCGCAGAGGCTGTGATACTAAATCAAGGAGATGCTAAGTGATTCAGAAAAACCTATTGGTGATCGTATATAATTAACAGGATTTGTTTATTTGTAAGGCACAAAGCATCTTCAGTTACTACACAGTCTGAAAATGAAAAAAAAAATCACATTTGTGGTTGGTAAAATCATTGAAATATTTCTTGGTGCCGTTTGGTGAGTGGTGTCACCACGGACCTGAGACATCGACAGGCTTTCGACACTCTCCCACACCTCGCCATGCATGGCTTTGCATGTCTGGGGAAAAGGGTATCCTGAGGGGGTTGAGCAGACCTCGGGTGATTGGACCTTTGAGCCCCCCCCCCCCCCCTTTCCGTAGAGGCAACACACCCCTTGGGCTGACCCACCCTGGGGAAATCAATGGTCGCCTTTTTCTATTGCCCTCTCTCACCTTTCACTTCCCTATCTTCTTTCTTTGCTGTTCTGTATCCTACTCCCTTCAGTTACATCCCAATTTAACCTTGGAAATATGTCCTCTCATGGACATGGTATACCGTATTTACTCGCGTAATGAACCCACTTTTTTTTTTTTCAGAAAATGTGACGCCAATTTCAGGGGAGGGTTCATTACACAGGGGGGAAAAAAGAATGGTGGGGGGTTAAAAGAGCTGAAATTTTGCGTGACAGTATTGAGTAACATGTTACGTTTTAAATTTTACTATACTTAGTGCCGGTATAACAATGTTTTAAACTTAAAAAAAAATGAATCGATGTGAGGGTAATGTCTTCATTTAACCTTGAAGTAGGGCTTCCCTGCAATGTGGATTTCCCCTGGATACGTGTTTTCACTACACTTGTGCGAATATTCGAATGCTTCGAATATTCGAACAAATATTACTGTATTCGAATTCGCTTCGATTCGAATTTAAATTGTTGAAAATTTCGAAGTATTCGAAATGAACGAATAAATGTATATTAGTCCGCATGTAATCCCCCTGTAAAGGTGGTTTCACCGCATCGGAGGGGTGCTAAGCCGTGAAAGCACCTCTCCAGGTGTATATTAAATGTAACTCACTGTAAAGGTGGTTTCACTGCAGTGAAGGGGTGCTAAACCGTGAAAACACCTGTCCAGGGGAAATCCGCAGTGCCGCGAAGCCCCACATGAACATATTACCCTCACATCGATTCATCAATTTTTAAGTTTAAAAGCTTGATATGCCGTCTTATATGCTCTATAGTAAGTTTTAAAATGTAACATATTTTACAGGTTATCACTTGCATTCTTCTGAAAGTCAAATCCTGCTACTATTCAAAGTTGTTTCCACTTCCTTTGAACCAAAAAGAATGGCATTTGGACAGGCCTTATTTCAATAAAAAAATGAATACCGTGCAGGTTAGTCGGTTCATTACAAATATGCCCATTTTTATTTATAATATGTGATATATACTATTCAAATTCGATTCGAAATAGAATACCAAAATCACTATTCGCTTCGAATTCGCTTCGAACCTAAAATTCATTATTTGCAGAAGCCTAGTTTTCACGAATTAGCACCACTTCACTCCAGTGAAACCACCTTTACAGAGAAGGTTACATGCGAGCTAAAATGCATCTCGGTAGGTGCTTTTACGGCTTGGCACCTCTCCACTGCAGTGTAACCACCTTTACAGGGGGTTGCATGCGGTCTACTATACATCTATTTGTTGGTTTCGAATACTTCGAAATTTTCTATAATTTAAATTCGACTCGACGTGAGCTCGAAATCAGTAATATTTGTTCCAATATTCGCACAAGCCTAATTTTTGGTGAGAGAGGTTTGTTGTATCGAGGTTTTACTGTATTGCACGTATGTTGGTGACATCCAGATAGTGTTTAAATCATGCAATCTCGCGAGTTGCGAGCAGCAAGTCCATCCAGCTCGGCCTGAACAAGGTGTCTAAATGGGCAGATGAGAATGTGTTCAGGTTAAATTCACAAAAGAACACCTGTGTTCTTTTTTCTAGAAGGAGAGGCCTCCACCCAAATCCTGAAATTGAGCTGCATGGTCAACGAATACCTGTTGAGACGGAGCATAAATTTCTAGGATTAATTTAGAACTGGGATGCCCTTTTAAACATGAATTATTGTTCACATATCATCATCATATTTCTTGGTGCAAACGCATTGACTGCAAGAAGTCTTGCTAGCTTCCGTTGCGTGGGACCTAATGAAACGGAGTATAGTGTTGACAAAACCTGTAGGATGTGTAGGACACTTGAATGGTTTCTTTTGGATGTTGTTTTGTATCTTAAGTTCAAGGATCGGATCAAGTATATATGAACACTCTGAAAACAGTTGTGCTCCTTAGGGAGTATGATATGTTGTATAACAATAATAGTTTATGTTGTGTTTCTTTCCTTGCTTTAACCCTTTGATGGTTTTCGCCGTACATGTACGGCAGCACCTAACAGTGCCCAAATGGTTTTCACCGTACATGTACGGCACGGCCTTTATCTTTAAAACGCGCGCTTGTTTCGATCATTTCTCTCTCTTGGCGTGTGCTGCCACACTTCAGGAACAAGTGGAATTTTTTTCATGCGCCGATGTTTCTCCGATGTTTTTTTGTTTAGCTTCGCAAAGCGGCGCTCCGGCAACCGCTTGCGCACCCGAGCGTTCGCGGTCCGGCTGGTTTAAAACGCGCGCCTTTTTCTATCATTTTTCTTGCTTGGAATGTGCTGCCATGCTTCGAAAAACTGTGAAATTTTTTTCATGTGCCGGTGTCGCTCCGTTGTTGCTTTATTTATGCTTCGCAAAACGGCACCGGCTATCGCTTGCGCATCTGAGCGCGACCGCGGTGCGGCTGGTTTAAAACGCGCGCCTTTTTTAGATCACTTCTCTTGCTTGACATGTGCTGCCACGCTTCGGAACACGTGGAATTTTTTTCACGCGCCGATGATGTCTCTCTGTTGCTTTTTTGCTTTCCAAGGCGGCACGGCGGCTTTCGCTTGCAAACCCGAACGCGCGCATGCGGTGCGGCTGGTTTCGGTTTCGTCCTTCGTTGCTTATCGCTTCTCGCGCCCGCAAAGCTGATGGCTGTTTGGTTTCTAATCTCTCAAGGGGTGAGCGCTTGTGACTCTCTCGTTTATGGCTCCTCGGGGCGGGATTACATCTGTTTCGGGAGGCGCTAAATTACACAAACGACGCCGCCGTGGTTGAGTTTCCTGTTTCGGGAACTCGGAAAAACTAACTCCGTCTCGTTGGCGATAAGACGAAGGATTATTATAGCTTTTTCACTCGTTTTGTTTTCCGGACGGGTGCACAACCCCACAGTTTTCTTCCGTGCGCTCAGTCACGCTATTCGCCTAGGCTACGGAAGTGCTCGCCGGTTGCTCTGGTGCTATAGGGAGTCGAGCGGCGATTCTTCCGATGTGGACTATTCCCCAAGTGCCGAATCTGATTCATTGGATATCATTTCGTCAGGCGAGGATTTATTTACGAGTTCAGGCTCGGACGATGATGAAGGAGCGGCATCTTGAAAGCGTGCGCGGTGAGACGATCCGGATCAGATCAAAGGTGACTTTTCCCCTAGTGTTTAGTGATAGAGGAAAAGCATTTTTTACCGGAAAAGTACTCTGGTGCGCTTATTTTTGTATGTCTGTGAGCTATGTTTATTATAATGCATAATTTTTATTTATAAGAAATCGTAAAAGTGTTTTTGTTTAGGATTTTGCTTGATGTTACTATGAATAAACCATGTGTATTTAACAATACAAAATGATTTTTTTTGTCACTTTACGGTCACGAAAAAAAATTTTGGACAATTTTTTTCTTAAATAGAATGGTCTGAAGAATTTATTTCAGCAATAAAAAAAATTACACATTTTTGGCACGCATTTCGCGAAAAAATTCGACCCTGAAAGGGTTAATGCCACGCAACCAATACTTCCAAGTCAGGAAATGCACCCGTGCCATCAGCGTGACTTACCATTCTCTATAGACTAATTTCACAAGGAGGACCAATTTCACAAGGAGGCTGCCATTTTTTCCGCCGCAGCGCTGTCTAGCGTCTGCGATGTTTCGCTGCCGTGCCGGTGTGTGGGGATCTGCGGTGGTGTATGCAGAGTATGCACTCAGTTCACAGGGTATTGCTGTTCTTCGTGGTACACGGTCAAAACACAGCAACGTTTCGCGAGTGTAAAGGCGCTAGTAAGTTATTGCTAAGCTGTCAGCATCAGAATGGCTGAAACAGAACGCAGCGGTGATCCACGAGACGTTCCTGCAGCGGTGCCGACGATAGACGTAGGAGGTGAGTAGAATTTCAATGCATTCCTTAACAGCACGTGCAAATGGGTAATTGGTTAGTATGTTTTGTTATAGCTGGCCTTGTGGGGTTCTGGGAGTATGCACCAGCGTTAAATTTTTGGACAACTGTCGAAGTAATAGGTGAAACGTAAATGGGGACGAGCGAATACGTACGCCATTGTCCAGCTGCATTTTAAGTGCGCGCATTAGTGTTTAAAATCACTCTCGGGTTTCTTTGCCGTGATTATTTATGTTCAACGTAACCCTATAATCGCTAGCAGATTATATGGTTCCGCCCAGAACGTCGCAATACAAAGTTTATGGAATGAAGGAAACGCAAACACCGATGCCTGTGTTGATTCGTGTCATCGCAGTCAAAAGCTTGTGTGTGATCGTTGTGCAGTATAAGAAACGGATGTACGACGGATGAGCTCAAACTTCCTTGCAGAAGCAACAAAAAAAAAAAAAAAAAAAAAAGAAAATAAATGTCTTGCACATCTGGAAGCACGGCATGGCGTAAATTACTTCAGCGTGAGCAGCCGCCACTGGCGATACGCCGAAAATGCGCCCGTTTTTGGTAACGTTGTGTGTGTGTGTTTTTTTAAGAAGCATATCATGATGACCTTTAACGATTGTGGGACGATTATTCATGACACTCAGGCTGCTGCGAAAAAAAAAATCAGTGCGGTTGTCATTAAACTGCCCCAGTTATCGTCACAAAATTGACAAGCGAGACGAGAAATGACGTGCCGTCCAAGAAATGCTAGAGGCACGTTCCTGCGCCAAAGAACACTTATGTCGGGCCTTTCTGTCATGCAGTTTGGAAAATGCTCATTCGGTAATCTCGAAATTGCAAGCGCTTAGATTTCGGTAGCCGCAGGCATTGTTATTAATTTGCTGTTGCACAGAAATGAGGGAAAACACTTTCTGTATTAACCGTCAGCATTGACATTGCTTCTTTTTGCTGCAGATGATGAAGTGTACCAGCACCCAAGCAGAATCGCAGGCTGGTGTAATGAAGAAACGGCCACGACAACAGACACCACATATAATAAAATATTTGTCGGATAAGAAGGCCTGAGACCCAAGTAAAGTCATTTTGAAGCAAGGTGCACTTCGCATGTCTCGGCTGCCAGCCTTTTGAGCTTTCGATAATTGTTGTCGGAGCCAAACACAGTGCCGTGGTAGCCTGTCGACCTGTTCTCGTCCGATATTTCGATTTTCGGCAGCAAAACTGTGTTAGCGCATAAAAAACATGGAAACAAATTGATCTCTCACGCGCCGCGCATGCAAAACGCGGCGTGCCCCACACACCAGCGGCGGCGGCCGAATGGCCGGTGGAGAGAGAGAGTGACGAAAATGCACCGGTTCGAGGCTACGCTCCTCCTCTCCGTGAAAACGGTCTATAGGAAAGCAGCGAGATTCAAGTTTTTCAAGAAAGAAAGTACTATAATAAAAAAAAAAAACTTGCAAAAGAGGGCAACTGTTACCACAGCGAATGTGGCTGTAACAGTAGTTGGCTTTGGATGGTGAAGTCATTGGGAGAAATGTCCTTTAACATTGTACAGATTCGGCGACTGGACGGTATCCTGATCGGACCGCAGAAGGGGCCCGAGCGTATCGGCGAAACTAGCCACTGGAAGGTGACGTTCCGGGCACCCTCGTACACTTCGTGGTTATTACTGGAGTGTCCAGGCACGAAGCAGCGGTTACGTGTGCCTTTGGAGAAGTACCACCTAGGTACCAAGCTTCTTGCTAGCCTTTTTTTCTTTCTAGCTGGTGTGATGCGATTGAGTTACGCAGAAACATAACAAATGAAAATTTAACAAAAAGAAAATAGAAAAATACGTGCATGAAGATGAAACAAAAGTAACAAAATAGAAATGTGAAGCTCTAAAAGCAGTGAGGACGCACCAATCTGTGTTTTGTCCACTTTTTATTGCACTTGAGAAGTCGATTACAGTGAAACCTTGGTAGTATGATCATGGTTGGTACGAGTTTTGGTTTGATACGGATTCATAATACAGTAAACTCTCAGTAAATTGAAATATCTTATAAAGAAATGGCTGCTGAAGTGGAACTGCCTATAATACGATTGGTTTCATATTTGAATTCTGCACCCCTGTTCATATATCGGTAAATGGAACTCCCGTTCAAGGAAAAATAGTTTCCTGGTTCGTTCAGGTTTCGTGTAAAGAGTCTACTGTATTCCCCAGCCGAGACACATTGCTTATAATTAGGGGTGTGCGAATATCAAAATTTTCGAATACGAATCGAATACGAATACATAGCTTCGAATACGAATCGAATACCGAATAATCATGAGATGCGATTTTTTTCACTCGTAATCTTTTACTTTACCATATATTTATGTTGAAAGCAGTGCACTTAGCTATTTTAGTCTGTTGCACAAAAAAATGTCACTACCTGTACTTGCCAGGAAGCATATGACTGTAATAGTTGAGCTTGTGACTGTGATGTCTTGGGTTGAATTCACATGTTGAACAAACTTTTCTATCTTTTTTTTTATGTAGTAGCACTTTATTACATAGACACACACGCACAAAAAGAAGCTTTTGTACCTGCCATTATGACTAGTGAGTACGAGGCCGCTGGTTTGATACCTGCCATGGCAGCCGTATTCTGATTATGTGAAATCAATTAACACCCGTGTACTAAAATCTAAGCGATTATTAAAGCGCCCTAGGTGGTCACAACTCGGCCGGGTTCCCACACAATGAGTTTTAGCTAATGCGACCCCAGATTTTGTCGTTTTCTTTTTAATTTTCGCCCCTGTTCTCACCGGTCGAGCCACTAAGGCAAACGGAAGTACTTGGTGCGTCTTTCAAACACACAGCAACACTCGTTATCTGGCTGGCTTTCGTTCCCTTTCTCGAGAAGTGCGCGCTCGCCATTTTCCGATCAAGAGTGCTCTGTCACGTTGATAGCCGCACGATCGTGACCAAGTACCGGGCGCGCGGTGATAACGCGAGGAAAGCGCGCGAGATAGATGATTACTGATGTGTGACTGAAAGACGCCCCAAATACGCCTTTTTGTTAACGGAGCCACCGAGCCACAACTCGCGGCGGTGAGGGCACTATTTTGCCGCATTGCGACCGCCTTCGGCGCACTGGCCGCCGACGGCAGTAAACTGACGTTGTCAACACAGCGCGATCGCAGCAATAGTGTAACGGAGGATTGATTGCAGGAGACGCTGCCGCGCGAGTGTGATGCACGTACGTACGACGGATGCCCAAAAGCGCTGTCGGGAGGGAACCCAGCGGAACTGCCTCAAATTTCCGTCCGTCGCCTTATGTGCGCTGCCGTTAGCAACAGAGAACTATATGTGGTGACGCCATTGTAACGTTATCGAACGTGCATGACCTTTTCTTTGCCATTGCGCGGAATAATACCCTTGAGCTCATTCGCATGACCACGCGCTACCATCAAATCATTTCGGAACTATGTAGGGAATACATGCTGAAGTAGCGGCACAGCTGACGGACGACTCGTGAGGCTTTCTTCGACGCTTGCGCGTATGGCGATCCATTAGAGAAAACTGGTGCAGTTACACATGAAACGCGTTACCTGCTGCAATGCATGTCAAGCTGAGCGTCCCTAGCTAGTTGCGTACAGTGCGTCGCCTACTATCGCACTCCGTAGGCGCCGCTCGCCGTAACGCACGCGTGCATTTGCCCTTGCGCAGTGACATTTTTTTTCTTCGCGCTCGCTCAGCACCGGACCGTGCAAAGGCGCGTGCGACGAGTATTTTGTCGGGCCAATGCGGCGGCGGCGAGTTGTCTTCATTGCCACGAGCGATACGCACCTTATTGAGGCGGTCCCGCGCACAAGGGCGCGGCAGCGAACGGCGTGTTCGGTACACTTACAGTATGCTTACACGAGCGGTAACAGCGCTAAACCGCAAAGCCACACGTACCGCCGAGCAGGCATTTCATGAGCTAGATTCTTTAAGATTTTTATCGTTGGTGGGTTTGTCGCGATGACGTGCCGGCGCGTTCGTCGGTAGCCGTCATCACGCTCCCGTGTATTTCCGTGCAGGCATCATCGCACTCGAGCCGAAGGCGTAGTAATCACTGCATGGTCTACTGTTGATGCTGGTATCGTAAAGGCGCAAAATCGGAAGTTCTTCAGAGTAACATATGTGACCGAATATTCATAAGATCGAATATTCGAGTTAGTTCGAATATTCGAATTTTTCGAATATGTGATTATCGAATCGAATACGAATATTACGGATGCAATATTCGACGAATATTCGAAACTTTCGAATATTCGCACACCCCTACTTATAATACAAAAAAGATTGGCTGTTTTAAATGCACTTCCGTGCCACTGCGCGAATGTGCAAGCAACAGCGGTGACAGTGGCAGGTGAGCCAGCAGAGCAACCGATGCTGTGGGCGAACCAGCCTGGTGTGATCTGGGTGGGATCCATAGTTGCCAAGAAACGCTCTACCTCACGAGGTCGCACACTACAGCACCAATGTCTGAAACATGACATGGGCTTGACCTTGCTAAGGTGTGTGGAAACCTTAATGAGGCCTAAAGGATGCATTTTACAAGCTTGCACGAATATTTGAGCACTTCGAATATTCTGACGAATATTAACATATTCGAATTCGCCTCGATTCGAATTTAAAATATTGGAAATTTCCAAGTATTCGAAATGAACGAATAGGTGTATATTAGTCCTCATGTAACCCCCTGTAACGGTGATTTCACTGCAGTGGAGAGGTGCTATACCGTGAATACTTTTCAGGAAAAATCTACACTGTCGCGAAGCCCCACTTCAGGTTTAAATGAACATATTACTCTCACATCGAGTCTTCCTTTTTTAAGTTGAAAAGCTTGTTATGCAGGCTTTCTAAGTATAGTAAATTTTAAAATGTAACATATTTTACAGGTTATCACTTGCATTCTACTGAAAGTCAAATCCTGCTGCTATTCAATGTTGCTTCCACTTCCTTTGAACCAAAAAGAATGACATTTGCACATGCCTCGTTTCAATTAAAAAAAACGTGCAATTAGTTGGGTCATGACAGATACGCTCATTTTTCTTTATGCTATTCGAATTCAATTCGAAATTATTCTAACCAAATCACTATTCGCTTCGAATTCGCTTTGAACCTGAAATTCACTATTCGCACAAGCCTGTTTTACACGTTCTAGAATGTGATCATTGTCGGTTCGGGCAAGAAGAAAGCACTGACAAACATAGGGAATGTTTTATGCCGCGAATATATTCTTTCTTTTTTTAAAATATTGTTTATATTGATGACAAAAATTTCAAGTCGTACGAATATTTCAGTCGACACTGTGAAATTCGTATCACCAAGGTTTTACTGTAGAGTGAAGCACGAGTCCTGAGCGGGGCCACAGGACCTTATCGGAGACCTTTCATATATGCTTGATTACTCTTTCTGCTTCCCACTGTGGGGGGCTTAGCAAGCATGCTACGCCACTAAGCATAACGGTGTGGGTTCAATTTCTAGCCAAGGCGGTTGCATTTCAATGGAGCGGATATGCAAGACCTGTGTACTTGCCTTTTATATGCGCATGAAAGAACTCCAGGTGGTCAAAATTATTCAGTTTCACTACAGCATGCCTGCTAATCATATCGTGGTTTTCGGAATTTAATATTAAAAAAAATTTTATCTATCTTTGGTAAGAAGGGACAACCTTTAAAGGGACCCTGAAATGGTTTTGACGATTTTGTACAAACACATTGGGCCAGTAGACCAAGTCCCAAGGATCATTTACAGACTAATTTAAGCTCTCTGCTTACACTGTGTAATTTATTACAACGCTATAAAGCTGCGAATTGCTCAGATCACTGCGGCTCAGCCCAACGCGTTTTCAACCGCCCCTTGCGAGTACGACATGCAGTGTCCGCACGACGTCATTGGGGCTGCTGGCGACGTCATTGGGGCTGCGGTGTGCGGGCATGAAAAATTGGCTGGCAGGGTGGCGGCACCTGTCGGAGCAGATATCAACCACTCCGCGATGTCTCTGTTGCCAGACGGCGTGCGTGCTGCCGGGCGCATTGGGCTATGGTCTCCGAGATGCACGCAACCTGTCGGCGTGCTATCTCGGAGGTGATCACTGGGCGAAGCTCAAATCGTCGAGTGTGCTCACGTGAGCTCTGCGATCGCCAGCAATGCCAGCGTGTCTCACGAGTTGAGGAGGCAAGGCAGGTGTGAGGAGGAGGGTATGATATAATTGTCCGTAGCCGCCTTGGTACACGGCGTGCCGCTAAATTTGTGGGGCCTATGGTTCGATGATGCTCTAGTCTAAACGCTGACAAAGCTTCAAATAACCGTTTCAGGGTCCCTTTAATGTGTGCCCCTGTTACCTTATTATTATTGGTGTCTCGTATCATTCCGCCTGTGGTAATAGTTCAGACTCCAGGATTTCCGGTCTGCATTTTCACTTTCACTGTTGACTCCCAGTAATGTCTTTGCGCAGCAGTAGTAGATGGCAACGCCATTTTTTCCATTCAGAATGTGAAGCTGGAAAGATGCAAGTTCTACTTCACCCCAAAAGTTGGAGATGAGAAAGCGAGGAGCGTGGGGGGAGGTGGCTAGGCTGGCGGTACTGAACTCTGTGAATGAAATCGGGTGCAGAAAAGTGTGCCAGCGAACTGCGCCTAAGCAGCAGTGATAGCAAACGTCAGTTGCACAGCATGCATGAATGAAGAGCTCACATAGTCCCTTATGCATTCACCACAGTGTTCACGGTTCGATCCAGGTTCTTCAGGTTCGATCCGGGCTTTGGCGGTTGTGTTTCGATGGAGGCGAAATGCTAGAGGCCCGTGTACTGTGCAGTGCACGTTAAAGAACACCAGACTGTCAAAAATTTCGGAAGCCATTTACTACGGCATGCCTCGTAATGATATCGTGGTTTTGGGACGTAAAACCCCAGATACTATTATACAATCTTCTTCTTGTCAATGTGTAGATCTTCCATGCCCTCCTCCTCCCCCCCCCCCTCCAAAAGCTTTCTGCACCTAATGTGGTTTTGCTCTGCCTCCAGGATTGCAAGCATTGCAAGCTTTCTGCACATTACCTGTTTTTGCACTGTGCCCACGATAAGCCCGCCTTTCACTGAGTGAAGATGTCATGTGATGACATGTGATGTCACAAATTTTGGCTGTGTCTGATGTCATGATGACTTCATATAATAACATCATCTTGTGATGATTTTTTTTTGCTTCGCTCATCTTGACAACAACAACGATGCTCAATTTCCATGTTTCATAAGGCACCTAAGGCTTTCATCTTAAAAATAAATCCACTAATAAGAGGACAGTGCTGGCTTTTATGGTAGTGTGTGTGGGATCATATGAGAATGCAGGTGCATTTTATGTCTGTACTGGTTGGAAAACTGGGCCAAATAGCTTCGCCCCGTGTAGACGCTGCACTTTGTCATGATTGTGAAAAAACTGCAAATCTTGCGCGATAGACCATATGGTGGTAGACCCTTAGTTATGGTGACACCTCTTTCTTCAAAACAGAAAACGAGAGCGGGTGGAGCTGGCCACGAGGCATAGGTGCTGTTTTAGTGGTATTAGCTACGGCCCTAATTTTCCACCAGAAGATGAAGGGTGACCGGCCTGTGGCAGCCACTGCGGCGATGACACCAGGCACAATGATCATGACGGCGGCTCTCAGGTCGCATGACCCACAACAGTGGTCGCCAAGTGGCGGTGAGTCCTTGTTTCGTGCCAAGAGCTTCTTGGTAGGACTGGATGCTGGGGGAATGCGCTAATCACTTGAATACGCTTGGGTATAGGTCGGCAAAACATATGGACCTCACTCAGACTCACTCATGAAGTATGTTTTGCCCCTGGGACTCACTCGGACTCAGACTCGCCAAACTTTTCCCCAACCGGACTCGCTCGGACTCAGATTCGCAAAACTTTTTCCCAGACGGACTCACTCGGACTCAGACTCACGAAAATTTTTCCCAGCCGGATTCACTCAGACTCAGTCTCAAGGCTCCATCTGAGTCTGAGTGAATCTGAGTGAGCTGACTCATGAGTATATTCGCATACAATTGGCTTCCTCGAACTTGGTGTAAATGCTTTTTGTCACCAATATCTCGCGTAATCGAGGCTGTACTTGGTGCCTTTTCATCTTGTACCTTATCAGTGGTTGCAATCCAGTAAGGACTTTTTTTTTTGAAAGAGATAACTCGCATGAAATATTTTTATCGAAAATTCCCAGGAAAGAGTTTTCAAGGGCGGCCGGGGGGGGGGGGGGGGGAAGGGGGAGTCACGGCACTCCCCCTCCTCCTCCGTAACTCGCACCTCTAATCATTAAATATTGAGCTGGCATATGGACACTGGTCACGGAGCAAGAATTTTTGAGGAGGAGAAACTGCGCTCGCTCGGGCGTCCTAATAAAGTCACGAAATCGGGCACAGCACTGACGCGCCCTCTGTCGTGAGAGTCCGCTAGCGGAGAAGGAAAAACGCCCGCTCCGCTCTCACTGTGCTCTCCGATGAAGCTCGTCGAGTCGAGGCCATTCGGCGCCAATTCGCCGTTCGCGCTTCACGTTCGAATGGGTATGTTTTTGTGCGTCTTTGCCGGCTCCAAATTTTAACGCGACAGTGTTGAAGAGCTCGTTTCGCAGAACTGCTGGCATCGACGTCGTTGGTTGTGAGCGAAAAATCAGCGTTGTCCGTGACCACAAAATCGAGAAAGATGCAAATAAAAGAACTACAGACACAGAGCACCGTATTATGCCTTTCAACCTCGCGGACGCCGGTGCTTGTTTCTTCATAGTTATTGGAGTAAACTCGCAGGAAGTGGAGGTTACAGGACACGCAATCTCAACTTCTTCACCCTTGCAATTAGCGGGCATGTTTGTACCTTGAGCCACCGAAGTATCTGTCGTCGCATGCTTTCCGCACATCACATCAGGTCCAATTCGTTTTCTTTCTTCCTTTTTTTCGAACAGCGGACAAGTAGCTGGGACGGCGCAGAAAGATTGAAGGCACGGCGTCTGGTAACAACACTGGCCGTTTCGGTTTGTCCAGGAGAACTTCGCCACAAAACTCGCCACAATAGCTCCGCCTGCCTATGTTGCTGTTCGAGAAGTGCTTCCGAGAAGTGTACGAGGCGTGAGCTATCGGTCTTTCCTTGCACAACACATTTCCGCCGCATCCCGGAGAAACACTGGTCGGAATCTGGAAAGCACTCTCCTTTGTCGCAGCGTGAAAAGCGCGCGCGCAAACACCGAGGAGTCGGCGCCGCCGGCGCAACGCGCGGAAGCCACTGCACGCGCTCGAGACACACAGAAAGCCTGCAAATCGCAAAGGGATGCGATGCGCGGCGGCTTCTTGGAAACTTTCCCTCCCAAGGCCGCGCACAACATGCGAGCGCGCACGCAACATGCGAGCGAGGAGCGAGCGCCGCGTGCCTGCGGCAGACGACGTCTGCTCAAGGGCCTCGTTTCAAGCGCTGTATGGCCTATAATTTTTGTAGTATCAATTAGGAACTGCAGCTAAAATATCTCTCACATTTACCGATTGATGTCGCAGCGAGAAATCTGAAAAGAATTACAGTGTACGAGGCGCTATCACGATTTTTGTGTGTCGCGTCCATAGAAGCGCATGTAAAAGATGGCAACACGCCGAAAGCGTCATCTGTCGAGCTGCGGCGTAACCGCATACCTCCGTGACGCTATCGCGTCGCCCTCGCGCGCTGCCGCGGCCTGGAAGTTTCTCCTCCTCAAATACTTCTTTCTCCGTGACACTGGTGCTTTTAAGTATGCGTGAGTCGGCATGAGTATAAACGTGAACCTACGTAAGGCAAATGGTAAAGCTAAGTTGTGTAAGTAGAACCGTAGATCGGCAAAAAAGTGTAGAGCTCACTGAGGCTCACTCAAGAAATACATCTTGAGATTAGGGCTCACTCGGACTCGCTCACCAAAATTTTCCTCAACCGGACTCACTCGGACTCAGACTCACTAAAATTTTTCTCAACCGGACTCACTCTGACTCAAACTTGCCAAAATATTACTTACCAGGACTCAGTCAGACTCAGACTCACGGCTCGATCCGAGTCTGAGTGAGTCCGAGTGAGTCGACTCGTGAGTGAGTTTGCCGACCTATGCACTTGGGTCTCGTTGCTGCGATACTGCATAACACATTTGTTGGGTTAATGTCCTGAATTATAATAAATTATAATGCTTTGTAATCTAGCGTCTGATACCACTAGCTCCTGTGTACTTACAGCTACGTGTTTTCTGCACTTGCCATCATTCTTGATGCCAACCTACTTTGTTCTTAGTTTTGTGTACTTGCCTGTGTTTTTTATATTGACATACATTATTATTTTGTATCTGGCCTTCCTTACAAAAAATTTATTTGTAAACAAATAAATAAAAAATCACTTTTTTCTTCTTTGCCAACATGCCATAGGAAGTGTGGACTTTCATACAGCTAATGATCTAGTGTTCTTGCCTAAAATTGAATATGATTACAAAAGTGGCTTTTTATGGGTATTTCTAAAACTCGAGGCTTTGTTTCATGCAGGGGCATAGCCATGATATTAACCTTTTGAGGCTTCAGTTCTTTTGCGAAACACACTCCAAAATTGTGTAATTTCTTTATTGCTGAATTAAATTCTTCAGATGATTCTTTTTGAGAAAAAAATTGTCTAAAATATTTTTTCAAAAAAAAATCAAAAAAAAAATTTATACGGCTTTTTATAAAGATTATGCGTTGTTTTAAACATAGCTCGCAGACATACCAAAAATAAGCACACCAGAGTATTTTTCCTGTAAAGAATGTTTTGCTCTAACACTAAAAACGGGGGAATAGTCACCTTTGATCCAGTCCGGATCGTCTCTCCGCACACGCTTTCGAGATGTCGCTTCTTCATCATCATCTGAGTCTGAACTCGTAAGTAAATCTTTGTCTGACGAACTGCCATCCAATGAATCAGATTCTGATTAGGCACTTGGGGAATAGTCCACATCGGAAGAATCACTGCTCGACTCGCTAGCAGCGGAGCAACCGCCGTGCACTTCCATAGCGTAAGCGAACTGCGTGACTGAGCGCACGGAAGAAAACTGTATGGTTGTGCGCTCATCTGGAAAGCAAAACAACTGAAAAAGCTATAATAATCATTCATCTTATCGCCAACGAGACAGAGTTAGTTTTTCGGAGTCCCCAAAACAGGAAGCGCAACCATGGCTGCATCGTTTGTGTAATTCAGCGTCGCGCGGAAATATAGATGTAATCGTGTCTTGGGGAGCAATAAATGAGAGAGTTAACAAGTTGTCACCCTTTGAGAGATTAGAAACTAGACAGCCATTAACTTTGCAGGTGCGAGAAGCGATAACCACCCGAAGGACGAAACCGAAACCAGCCGCACTGCATGTTCGGATGTGCAAGCGAAAGCCGGTGCGCCGCTTTGGAAAAAAAAAAAAGAAAACAATGGCGAGACATTGGCGCATGAAAAAAATTCCACGTATTCGCGAAACGTGGCAGCACTTAAGCAAGAGAAATGTCTGAAAAAGGCACGTGTTTTAAACGTACATGCAATGCCATACATGTATGGCAAAAAGCCTTTGGTGCCTGCCTGTTAGGGGATGCCATACATGTACAGCGAAAAGCCTCAAAAGGGTTAATTCGGGGGGGGTGGGGGGGGCGTCGTTAGTAAGGTTCTTCTATATGTTTGTACGTGTGTACATTTGTATGTGTGCATGCATACATACTCATGCTAAGTGAGAAGAGCCCAAGTTTTTGGAAAGCTTGGGTACTCCCATTTCCCTTCTTCCACCTGGCATTGTAATATATAAAATATGGCATTGTAATGACCCCTGAACAACACGCTACAGTCATTTAGTAGCAGCACAGAGAAATCTTTATTGGGAAAGAGTGGTAGTAACTTTAAGTTCCAGAGGCAATTTTTTTAACAGCAAAGCTGTTCTTGGTCAATGCTTCCCAGTCCGGATGGCGTAGCGCTGATCATATGGCATCGCAGTGTGCCGAGAGGCTCCATATAGGCAGGGGAGGCCTGTGTCCATGCCGAGAGTGGCGAGGGTGAAGCTTGACGGTTGATCCAATGAGAGGCATGCCAGAAAGGGGGGACAGTGAGTCCTTGCAGAAAGAGTGAACCAATTAGAGGCACGTTCCTGAGGGGCGAGTGTGACGTTCAATGGAGGAATCCGGCCGTTTTGCGAGAAGCAAGTCAATGAGTGTCCCGTTGTAGTATGAAGGAGGGCGTAGGTTCTTCGTGAATTTGCACTTATAATGGCTAAGACAGCTCCTGTGGTAGAAGCCGTGCGACGTGAGCGCCAGTGGGAGCTGATGCAGGAATGGGCACGTCATCGTTGAGCCAACCGCGATGTTCGTACAAGGGATGGCCGAAGCTAAGCGCCAACAAAGGGCAAGATTTTAAAACATAGAAGTAAGAAAACATAGATGAAAACATAGAAGCCTGATGAAGGAGGGGTGTCAGCTTCGCTGTTTCAAAAGTGTTCACGAAGTGGAGCTGGCTGGATTTTTTGCAGTTTAGTGCAAACTGAACAAGCCATGTCAACGTTGCTGAACAAAAGTGCATTGGCTGCGGTTCGTATGACATCATGTGGACACTGGCAGCACTTGGTGCAATAATTTCAGAGCTGTGTTGCAGGAATTTCCACTCTGACGGGACAGAGTTGCCGCATTTCCTGCATGCCAGGCGCGGTCAGTTTCAATAAACGTTTCTAGAACTACTTCAGCTTGAAAACTCCACTTTGTTGCGCAGCTCTGCCGTAAGCGGAGGCGGTGAGGGGTGCTGTAGTAGTGTCAGGCTTCAGGGAGGTGCGCCAGTGCGGCTGCTGCTATAGCGGCTACTGTATCGGCGAGCCTGATCAGATGTCTCACTGCTTTGGATTGACGAACAGAGAGTCTGGATTTTGTAATACGCAGCAATAGAGATTACACATGTTACGCCTCTTCAATGCCGACACGTTTTGTGCTGGGCTGCGCAGCGGGCCAGTTCTTCATATTGAACATGAAAAAAACCTGCGAAAACACACAAACATTAAGCTAGAGCAAATGTGATGTTTTATCCTTTTTTTTTGTACTTTGTTTAGAGCACGCATGTGTTGGCCGTATTGGTTGTTCCAAGCTCATGTGGTTTTTAGTTACATGTCAGTTGATGTCAAGCGTGGTGTCAAGCGTACGTGTCTTTTGTCGCTGGTTTTCTCAAGTATCATTAATGAGCAAGCCATGAAAGCCAGGATCCAAATAGTAGCTCTATGTTTCTGAAAATCTTCAGAGGTTTGGAATGTAATTATGTAAATAGTGAAGTAACCATGCAACCATTTCAATTAAACGTATGATTTATGCACATTTTCTGACGTGCACCTTTGGGCTCTGTAAATGTACCATTCCCATTTCCATTAATTGAATGTTTAATGATAGTTTTCAGCTAATTCCAAAGCACCAGGTTTGGGAAGACTTATTTTTTATTGACAGGGCCTTGGCCAGAAGTTTAATTCCCGGGAGGGAGGGGCGAGGGTGCCTAGAAATACCAACTCACCTCCTCGCTACACCACGGATTTACTGTCAAGATACGTGTGAGCAATAATTGCAGGAATATTTATTCATTGGATTTATGGGGTTTAACGCCCAAAGCTACTTGGGCTATGAGAGAAGCCGGAGGCTCTGGACAATTTATTTCGACAAACTGGGGTTGCTAACGTGCACTGGAAGAGCACAGTACACGGGCACCTAGCATTTCGCCTGTATCGAAGTGCAAAGGCCGCGACCAGGATCGAACCTGCATCGAGCAGGTCAGCAGCTGCACAGCTTTAACCACCGGGAGCATAGCCAGAATTTTTTTCGGGAGGAAAAGGTGGAGGGGAGAGGGCGGGTTCAAGACACGACTAAATGAGCGCTCTTGTCTTCTTGTGTGTCATCCTCTTGTGATCAAATCTATTCCAGACTATGAACCAACGCGCTCAGGCTAAGCATTTTATTAAGTTATACTTTATCTATGTGCGTATGTTTGCACGTGTGCGTGTATATATGCACGTGCAAAGCTAAAACTTTCGGGGGTTTTAACCCCCTCCCCCCCTTCTGGCTACGCCAGTGTAAACCACTGTCATCGTGGCAACTTCATTCAAGGGAAAGGTAGCTTTATGATGCAGTTAGGTATACTATGACAAGGAAAAAAAAAACAAAATTGGCTGAAAGGGTGTTGTTTCAAAATATAGTAAAAATACAGCTAAGCTTGTGAATGTTCATGAATATTTGAGGAGGAAGAGAATAAAATGGCTTTAAAGGAAAGCAGTGAGTGTCTGAAATTTCATGAGGATTTTTATGAAGGATTAAATTATATGCAGCATTCAGCTCTTAAGTTCGAATTATGTCGTGTGAGCTGAGGGAAGAATCGACCATGTTAAGGCCATTTTCGATTTCTGCTAGATACTGCTTCACATAAGCAGTATTCCGAATTGCAATAAAACCTGTAATTGGGCAAGGCGAAGGCTGTCTGAGGAGGAACTGCATCAAAGGAAAACAATAAATGTTATTGTTCCCTCGTGAGCTTATGACGAAATTATGCCATGACCTCTTCGTTTCCAAATACCTACGAGAACCTTCACAGACTCTTCTGGTAGCCAGGCAAGAAAGGTTTGTGAAATCAGCTCTTTCGGTATTTCAGTATTGCATTTAGCCAGTGAGCAATGCTAATGTCCGTAGCAATGAACATGGCAAGAGCAGCAGCCACGGCCGTGCTCACGGTGCCTACTGTCATTCGCGTAGTGCAGAACACGAGCGGAGAATCGTGTTATTTAACACTATTACTTTTCCTCAGAAACGAGTCATTTTCGCAACCGTGTTGATAAGCAATTCAATATTTGCGCAGACAATCGCAGCCGTCCACCGCCTTCGCTTGCGTTTTGCCATCTGCTGCATAGTGTTGCCGCAGTAGTGCCACTTGTACCAGAAGTTGGTTCCGCCCCGCTTTCAAATACTTGAAGGCGAGGAATTTGGCAACTGAAACAAGTTCGATAAACGTTGGTTTCAATAGCGCCATTAAAATTTGATTGTGGGTGTCTCAATTTACGCACAACATTTGTGATTTCTATAAAGTGGCTGTGTGGTAAATTGTCATCGTGTACAATTTTCGACATAGAAACAACTGCCTTCAAGTAAATAAAGAAAATTGTTAAAAAAGGCATGTTTGAAATGTTCGACATAAGCATTGCCTTTAAATACTAGTGTGTCGTACACTCAAACTTTTGTATGATAAACGTGCATATAACGAATTATCGGCTATATTGAAGTAAATGAAGAATTGTTGTGATATAGATGCAGTGTTACGAATATACATTTATAACAAATTTCTGGATATAAAAAATTTATTTTCGGGTCAGATGTGACTTCGTTAAAGTGAGGTTTGAGTGTATCACCAGGCTCGCCTGCATAGCCTTTTCCACTAGCAGATATGCTACCAGGCCTCAAAAGGAAATTCTGAAGTGCAGTACAGTAGACTCTCATTAAACGGAACCTGAAGGGACCGGGAAAATATGTTCCATTTAACAGGAGTTTCGTTTACTGAGAGATGAACAGGGGAGCAGAACACAAGTACAAAACCAATCATATCAGAGGCAGTTGTTCCATTTAAGCAGCATTTCCGTTTAACAGATTTCCGTTTACTGAGAGTCCACTGTAGTTTCCTGTGCGCACTATTTGTAGCACACATGATCTGGTGTCTACGCAGCACTGCCTTACGTCACCCAGAATGAGCCAGTGCGCCTGTGGAGCAGGCTGGACAGCAGCACCAGCTGGTCTCAGCCCCGTACACCACCTGAACCACAGTACACATTCTAGCCAGGCTCGGCTTGCGCGGGCACCGGAGGTCGAGCCTAGAAGCTGTGCCAAGACGCAGGGACACTGGGGGGTGGGGGGGGATTTATTTCTGAATTCATTTTAAATTCGATTGCCAGACTGTGTGGAGTGACTGTGTGTGCTATTCGTGTACTCGCTCTCACCAGCCGCAGTACACTACTGTTGCTAGCAGTACTACTACTACTAGGAAGCTACATTTGTGGTTTGCAAGCAGCTCACGAAAAGCATATTTGTGAATTTTTGTATTTGATTGCCACGATGTGTGGAGTGACAGCTTGTTCAATCGGTGTACTCAATTTGACTGGCCGTAGTACACTTCCACTATGATTATTTACTATTGCTAGGCAGTTACACTCTCTAGTTGCAAGCAGCAGCAGCAAGTGCCTTACTGAATAAAAAAAAAAACTCTGCAAAAGAAAGAAAACAAAACAATGCAGTGCTGCTTCTGAACATAGAAGAAGCACTAAGATTATCTGTGTTTCATATTACTGCCCTTGTCTTTTTTAGGAGTGAAGCTCCTCCAGGTGGGGCTATGTCCCTGGTGCTGTGTACACTAGATGGTGATGACGATGAGGCTGATGACGATAAGAATAAGCGCGTTCCAGACCACACATTCTCTTTCTGCCATCACGGCACAGCACATGGAATGTACGCACTATACATCATAACAATGACGATGATGCTGATGACGATGAAGAATAAGCGCGTTCCAGACCACACATTCTCTAGGGGCGAAGCCTAGAGGCGCAGCTGTGCTATAAGTCAAAGGGCATCCGCTAGATGGCGCGCTGGGAGCTCAGTCAGCGAACATCTCCACGCGCTACTCATCATGAGCACCCCAGAGGCAAAAGCAGCGGCGCGGCGGGCTCGCAACGCTCGACGGCCTCGCAACGCTCGTAATCTCCGACATGCTCGTCGGAGATTTCTACGTGGACATCATGGCTGACGACTGGCTAGTCCCACACATGATGTCCCGTTACGATCTCTGGTGCAGCTCATACGACTAAGCGTCCCACCACCATCATAGGGACCTGTATCAACATTGCCTTCTCTAACTTTGCATTGCCTCCTATAATTCAAGATCCCCTCGCCACGTACTTCACTGACCACAAAGCTGTAATCTTCCGGGAAACCTTTGACCACTCCTGTACATATACGTTTAGTATGGATGTGAGAGCTTGCACTCATGCACTCAGTATGGGTCCTTCTACAACTTATCTTTCTTTGTATTATGTGGGTGTCTGCTGGCCATATTGACCATAGCGACAAAGAACAAGCCATTTTATGCATTAATGACATTAAAGTATTAGTTGTAGGCAAGTACCTACATGCATTAAGACTGGCAGTGGAAAGTTCATCCAGCCTTTCTCTTTTTCTCACTTTTCTTTCCTTGCTGTATGTGTGTATGTGTGTGTGTGTAGGCTGTACATAATGTATATAATAGAGGACAAGGTGTTTTGCAGTTATCAAAGAAGCAGACTGCCAATATACATCACTCCTAATTTGACAGCACCCTGGTAGTTTAGGAGAGGTTTATGTATTTGGTGGTCAATAAGCACAGACATTTCTCTCAAGCGCTTCATCATAAGAGAACTGAAATCGAAAAAGAACTGAAATCGAGGAGTTAATTTTTTAGTGTTACACAGCTTGCGTTTACAGGACAAATAAGTGGTTTTATTTAATGAATTTCTTAATGTTCTTCACATCTAATGTTTTAATATTTGTCCTTAATATATGAATATAATGTTGTATTTATAATACATGCATTCGTTGTTGCATACATGCATTTTAAGTGACTGTGATGCACTTCCCATCCTTAATTTTTATCACCCTTGTTAATGAACTTCACTGTGTACTTGGCAATTGCCATGGAGTGTCTTCTCATCTCTGCATCTAGTTTATCATTAAACTCACACATTTCATCTGTCATGCTTTCTCAGTTTCTGTGAACTAAGACATCCATAAAAATGTGATATCTAGTACATTTATGCGAACCTTTTAACGCGACAGCGTTAAAGAGCTCGTTTCGCAGAAATTGCGGCATCATTGTCAGCGTCGTTGGTTCGGAGCAAAAAATTTTGTCCATGACAGGAAAATCGAGAAAGATGCAAATAAAATAATAAAGATATTCAGTTCGGGTGAAAGTTGGAGCCCTGGCCTTCTGCGTGGCAAGCAGGCCTTCTATCATAGAGCCCTGCTATTGCTTGAAACTGCTTTGGAAAACACTATGTGAATATCATGTAGTGGGTGGAGTCTAACATGTAATATTGCGTGGCAGAAGCGTAGAATCGTGCCAGGCCTCAAAACATGTGAAATGCACGGGTGGGTTTTTTTTGAAGACCCACCCATTACAAAGCTCTCGGACCTACGCAGTCAACATCTGCGTAGGTTCGAGCGTTGCCTTATGGACGTGTAGTGGGCCCTTCGCTGATTCGCAAAAGGAATCGTGTCGTAGTGGCCAGGCTCTTAACAACTGTAGTTGCAGCAGGCATTCTAGCATAGTTTTGAACGGCCAGTGTTACGCTCACAGTTGAGAAGGCGATGCACGCGGGGCCCGATTACGCTATCGCGTTCTACTTTTGAAGGCGTCCAGTACGAGCGGAGTTACAAAGATTTGTCGCACGCTGCAATTGCATTCTCTCTTCTCATGCCCCAACGAAAGCGCTAGAAGCTAAGCAGGGATGGATGGCACGGGGAAAGAAAATACGTCACGCGCGCCTCGTGACCGTGAGCACTTTTTATTTTCTTTTTCTTCGAATACGCGGCTTTTCAGTGCGATCGCGCGCGCACGCGGGGAGAAGTCGCGGCCTCCCGCGGGGACCCCAGTAACGACCGAGCGCGCCATGCTCAAATCAGCCAATGGCTGATACAATGGCTGTGACGAGTGACTTGAGCTTGTAGCGTCATTTTTCGAGAGAAGAGCAATTCTCGATATCGCGACACGCGTCATCTTGTCGCGGCTTGGTGTTTATGCCCATGGTGTTTATGGTGTTTATGAGTGGTGAGGTTTCTGCAGTTTGTGTGGCAAAACAATTGTGGCAGGATCGCACCAGTCTTACCAAGCCTGAAGGAAGTGCGGACCTGGGTGGCCTTCCGTATATTTCTTTTTTTTCTATGTTTCTTCTCTTCCTTTCTCTTTCCCTCTATTTCTTTCATCTCTTTTTCACAGCTCTTTCTTTTTCTGTCTGCTTCTTTCTCTCTTGCTTTTCTTTATTTTTTTTTCCTTTCCGTCTTGTTCTGTTTTTTTTTATCTCTTTGTCGTGTCTGTTTGCTTCTATCTCTATTTCGTGTCTGTTTCTTTCTACCCCGTTCTCTCTTTCTATCTCTTTCTCGGCTTCCTTCTCTCTTTCTTTGTTCTTATTTCTCTTTCAATCCTTTGCTTTTTGTTTTTTCTACCTTTATTTCTTGTCTTTTTATTTCTATCTCTTTCTTTCTATGTCATTATTTGTCTTTATCCTTCTTTGTATCTCTTTCTCCGCTTCTCTCTCTCTCTTTCTTTGTTTCTAATTATTTCTTTCCTCTCTCTTTCGCGTCTGTTCCTTATCTTTTCTTCTCTCTTACTAGTCTCAATCTGTCTCAATACTCTCAGTGTCTTGCTAGTTCTCTCAATTTTCTCTTTCTCTTTCTATAGCTTTCTTTCTCTCTGTTTATCTCTTTCGTCTCTCTCTATTTTCTCTTTCTTTCTCTCGCTCTTTTTCCCGTGGTTCACGCGCTCCACTTGGGCGAGCATAGTTATCGTTTTTAACACCACATGCTACACTCGGTAGTCGGTCTTGCCCAACTCCCGTGGCGCATACCCACCTGAGGAAATTTGAACGACGGAACACAGAAGGCCAATAGCTCGAAGAGCTTCGCGGGTAGATTCAGATTTTGCTGACGGACAGGCATAATACGCGGTACCATAGCCGTAAACAAACTTGCTGTAAAAATAAAAACGAAAGGAAAGAAAAAAAAAGCCTTTGCTATGAGCATCCTGCTGCGCGTGAGTGGTCTTCAAATTGAAATTGCACGCACCGGCGCCACTGTTCCCACTCTATGAAGCTCTACGCCTTTTAATAATTGTTAACTGTTGGCGTTATTACTAGAGACCGGATTTTAGGCAAATGCCTATTTTGTTCCTTGCCTATTTTCAAAATAGGCGCCCATATGAAGGCTATTTAACCTCAACTTTCGCTTTCGAGTGCAGTTTGAGACCATTAAGCGAGTGGGAAACATTGATTGGTTTCAATCAAGTCCTCTAGTTCAACCAACTTCCAGGGGAACAAATGGCTGCAGATCCACGAAGTGAATGCTGATGATGGGGCGAAGCAGTGTGCATCGGATCGTGAATCGTGGCCTTCTATATTAACGCGATAGCGTTAAGGAGCTCGTTTCGCAGAAATTCCGGCGGCGGCGTAGTTGGTTGTGACCGAAAAATCCAGAAAGATGCAAATAAAAAATGTCGTCGAAAGACGATAGTCTTGTGCAGGCCGTACTAATATGTTTTGCCGTGCCTCAGACAGCGCCTACTCTACGTTGAATTGGCCGCATCTGGCTGGCATTGATAAAATAGAGGCGGCGCTGCGCGAGATATGGACGCCATCGAAAAACATGAGCTTGTGCTGAACCAAGGGCCACTGCCAGAGGCAGCACTTCATCGTCGGCAAAGCGCTTTTTCGTGCAAAGCGTCGCAGTTCATGCACAGCTTCGCATTTTCAGCCCAGCCTAAAAGACACTAGGGTCTTTAGAATTACGTATCTGTGTATTTTCTAATAAAAGAACACACGACCTGATACTTGCATATTAATGTTGCGCCTCAGGTATGCGTAGTATTTGCTTTTTTCATCGAATGTGTTCACAAGTATGAACGGCAACACCAGTTCAAGATGGCTGGGCGTTCAGAAAGTGGTTACACTTTGGCCGAGTAGCTGAATCGGGTTACCGACAGACAGACAGAAAGACCAAAATTTTTGCGTTCAAGTATCCCAAGAAAGACTATCGTCTTTAATAAATAATAAAACCCGGGTTCGATTTCGATAAATAATAGACCCGGGTTCGATTTCCACTCTGTCATGGGTGTCTTTTTGTTTAATTAGTTTTTTTTTTATTTCGTGCGATATTTGTTACGGACACCGGCGGCGGCGGCGGACAACTAGGCGCAGAAACGACCCTTGTTGTGATCTCATAACAGCTTTCGCTGTAAAATTTCCGGGTCCGAGTGAGTATCGAACCCAGGCTGTCTGCGTGGCAAGCAGGTGTTCTGCCACACAGTCACGCCTCTGCTTGGAAATACAGTGAAAATAACTTCCTCTGCTTGGAAATGCAGTGAAAATAACTTTCATGCTTTACAAACACACGCGTCCTGTATACAGGCGTCACAATACAACATGTAATATCGCAGCAATATTGCGTGGTACAAGCGTACGTTGCCATCGGGCGTCAGAACATGTGAATATCACAACGACATCGTGGTTTAAAGCCAGCCACCCATTACAAAAAGGCACACACGTTACTGCGCGTATTCCCTCAAGATCTCGTAGTGGGCACATAGCAAGTTCGAAAACATTTCACGCGCATAATTGCTCGTCGTTTAAAGCATGCTGCCCATTACGTAGTGTGCAATAAGTGGTTGAAGTACGCACTCGGCACAGGATATCGCTATCGAAGCTTAAGGGCCCCCCATTTTTTTTATTTTGTTCTTGCTAATCTTTTGTTCTGTTGTATGCTTGGATTGATGAGTGGTTAAAGTCGGTGTTTTTACGGTGTTCTTGTTTTTTTTTTTTTTTTTTTTTTTTTTTTTTTTTTAAACCGTATGCGCGCTATGTACGCTCTGTAGACGGTATTGCGCACAGATGTTTCGCACCTGCTGCGCTTCGACGAGGGACTATACGGCGAGCCTCGACGACATTGTGCGACCCTAAGATGCTTCGCCCCTAAAACCGCTAGCAGCAGCTAGAGAAATGGAACGCGCCAGCCACCATACCGCCGCTGCGCTGAAAAATCACGACCGGTTGACGAATTGCGAAAACGTGGAGAGCCGTCAGGGGAGGGTAGAGTGAAGATCAAAAGAAAAAAAGTCACAGTTTCACCGCAAGGGTGAAGCAATGAATGCGATAGCAAAAAATTGTAATGTTATACGAAGTGAGGCTGGCAGCTAACTCTTTTTGGATCCGATCTCACGCAACTCTAGAAAACGCTTGTTTAAGAGAATTCTCTTCGCGTTGAGAGCGCAGCACGTAGAAGGGTACACTGGCCCCCCCGCTGTCGGCCGCCGAGAAGGGGAGATAACGCGCGCGCCCGCGCCCGCGCTCGTAAAATCGAACGTCGCCCCCCCCCCCCCCCCCCCCACCACCTTGCCCGCTGTCGGCCGCAGAGGAGGGGAGATAACGCGCGCGCCCCCCGCTCGTAAAATCGATGGTCGCTCGAGGGACCCCCCCCCCCCCCTCCCCCCTCGCGTCTTTTCACGCTCACGAACGACGGGCGGGGCCGGTTATATATATATACATATACGGCAAATGACGCCGACGCGGACGCCGACGCCGACGGCGAAAACCAGCCGCGAGTGTCCATATAATTGCTATCGCAATAAAATATAATATATGATGTGCACGCGGCTTTTGTTTTTATTTACTTCTTAAGGTGTTCACCGACAGGGGAGAAATCGTCCCTGCGTTATTCGTCCCGGCCTCTCGAGGCATCCTCCCTTTCTGAACTTTTAGCGCTATGGCTTATCTGCATCCTGTGCTGCCCTTCTCATCCGTGCCGAAAAGAGACCCACGAGTGTTTCGATTCGACAGTGGTCACTTTGCTCAACATGCTAGAGGAAATGAGGAAAGACCGTATTCTGCGAACCATGCGGTAAAAAGACAATTGCACGGCTAGGTTCAACTGTTAGCACCTTTGTGCCATCATAACCACTGACCAGCAATATTTCTTGCTTTCCTGTCGTAACCACAGGTCGCGCCAGTCTGTTTTGAAATAATTTGCATTTCTGTAAATATTTAATGTGCCTACGCGTTTACGACGTTCGAGGCAGGCAAAACGTTGTTTTGCCTGCCTATTTTTGGTGCCTAAAACGTTTTTTTTTTTGCCTGCCCATTTCTGGCGCCTAAAACGCGCTTTCCTAATGCCTCAAAAATCCGGCCTCTAGTTATTACATATGTTTATAGTGTTGCATTACCATCGGCTATAAACCTGTAGTACTGTAAACCTGTAGTACTCTGGTAACTGTGAAAAAAAAGACACAAAGATGGCGAAGCTCATGACGAGGAGATGGTATAACGACAATGATGTCGCTGTCAATGGCCGTCATCAACGTAACGGAATGAACTCACTTGCAAGGCCACCTATTTCGAGCAATTCGTTGCTGTTCTCGCGAAAAACAAGTTATGGTCCAGGAAAAAAAACATTCACGGTGCAAAGAGTACGGGGACGAAGTGAAGAAGCGAACAGACAGACACGGGCGCCATGACACGGGCGCCATGGCGACAGACAGACACGGGCGTGTCTGTCTGTCGGTTTTTTCACTTCGTCCCCGTGTTCTTTGCGCCGTGAATGCTTTTTTCCTGAAGTATGAACCAACTAGCTCAGCAACAAGCCAAGTTATATTGCCTCACGCGTTTCTAATTTTCACAGTTGCTGTATTCGGTTTTCGCCCACAAAGACTGTGAGCAACGCTCATCGCAAACCGCGCCTCTTTGTTCGAGAAGCTTCGCGATTGTTGCAGATCATTTTGTTAAGATTGAGCGCAAAACGCGAACACTCGAGCTTATTCCAGAGCTTGCGCGACAACCAGCGATAAGGCTGGAATATTCCATGCCACACTTATAAATGCCGACGCGCTTCACCGCTCGTCAGTTGATCGAAGACCGACGCTCTGTTCGCCGCTATCAGTGCCAGTGTGTATTGCTGTAATCTGACTTTCTGTTTACCGGCCACAAGTTCCGGCCCAAATAAACAGTTTCATTTTGAACCTACTGACTGCTGCCTTCGTCGACGTCACGACCACGTGACAATATGGTCACTGGCGAATAATATTTATTAAAAATTGTTGCGTAGAAAACACAAATTCACGCCGTGTTACACCGGGTGGCGTAATCACAGTCTTTAGTTTCTTCAAGTTGTAGTGCTCGTACTGCTAACACGTTGGAGACGGATCACTTCGATTTCTTGCATGCGGCCTTTTGTCAGGGGTGGTAAATTGATCACTTTCTGGTTGCCTTGTTTGTCCTGGAGCGCCACGCCACTGCGAATAAATGACGCAAACGCATATGTAGATTAAGACACGATGATAAAACATCACCTTCGCTATAATAAATGGCTTTTAGCTCCTTTTGTAGACGACCTTCAAGTGACCTCGAGCCAAAAGCCAGAACCGTTATCCAGGCATTCTAACGAGTACAAAAGGGCAACCAGACAAATGTTAAAGAAATGGGGCCTCCGGCACCCAACCTTTGTACAGCACTACATTAAGTACGCTAGCTACTGCCCTAACAAGTTACAAAAACAATTGCTTTCCAGTTCTTAATGGTTGTTCATCATATACGGCTTTCTTTAACTTCCATTATGCTGGTTTTATTTGTAATTTCTAATAGCCACGTTCCAAAGGCAGATGGAGGGCACCATACACATGATTGTCACTTTTGGCGCTGTGACAGAGTTGCCTGTTCGCTTTTCAACGCCCACGATCCGTTGAAAACTGCTCTCATAAATGCGAGCACAAGAAATGTGTTTTCTTATTCCTGGTGAAGACCACACTCTAGTCGAAATGTAAAAAAATTCACTAGGTCCACTATACATTCATCGAAGGCCAACGGAATTGTCCTTTTCGTTTTCTTCACAGTCGATTGCAATTGTTTTTCCCGCACCCGAAATATTTATGCGCCTAGCGAGGTTTTGCACATCTTCTGGGATCAGAGGCAATGCAAGATTGCTCCCCCTCACGTTCCTCCGGCGGGCCACCAATTACCAAGTGACGATGTGATGCGATAATAATAATAATAATTGTTCGGGTTTTACGACCCAAAACCACGATATGATTATGAGGGACTCCGTCGTGGAGGGCTCGGGAAGTTTTGACCGCCTGGGATTCTTTAACGTGCACCGACATCGCACAGCAGACGGTCCTCTATATCGCCTCCATCCAAATGCGACCGCCGCGGCCGTGATCGAACCCATGACCTTCGGGTCAGCAGCCGGGCACCGTAACAGCTACACCACTGTGGCAGACAATACGATGTGATCACGGCACGTTATGTGACCTCAGAGTGACGTCACTCTGACGTCATGATGACGTCACCAATTTCAGCGATTTGTGATTTCATGTGACGTCACCATGCGATGGTTTTCTTGCATGATTGGTGTTGGCGTCGACGATCACTTTTCGTCTTTGATGAGGCATCTGAGGTATTCGCCTTAAAGGGACCGACGCTTTTTCAGCATGGTCAGAAAACGCTGCCAATCGGTAGTCGAGGCTCCTGAGAAAACGCGAGCCAAACATTGTAGCGCAACACGCGGCCCGGAATTTGCACTTTATTCTCGAGGTCAGCCAGAAATCATTCCCTCCTATCTCGACAAATGATGCCATATATCGAAATGACAGCGCCATATACCCAGATTCACGGCCATTGGCTGATATCAGCATCGCGGGCTGCTTAGTTACCGAGACCGCCGCGGGAGACGCGCACGCGCGCCCGCGATCACACTGAAGGTAAGCCGCGCGCTGGAAAAAAAAAGTGCTCAAGATCATGGCATGCGCGTGGCATAACTTATTTTCCCCATGCCATCCCTCCCCGCTTAGCTTCCAGCGTGTTCCTTCGGGACGAGAGAAGACAGAAAGCAATTGCAGCGTTCACGTCACTAGGCGGAGCTCGCGAGGAGAAAATCCCCCAAATGTCCCCCCGCTCATACGGACGAAGCGAATGGAGGGGAAGACCAGTGTTACCAGACTACTCTGGTGTATTGTACCGCCTGTTTCACCGGCTGCAGACAACGAAACCACCAGCGCGCCGCCGCACCCTCTCAAAGAAAGTGCAACAATGTGGCCAAACACCTGCACGAAATACCACCATATCCCCCCACCGCCGGAGGATAGTTTGACCTGTCGGGGAAAAGGTCCCCGTCTCCTCCGAGGAGGCGCGGAGAAGTCGCGCCTACTCGCTAAAGGCTGGTTCACACCGAAGGCGGCGCGGCAAAGCGGGAAAGTGGGCTTTTCGAAGCGGCCAGGCGGCTATTGCGCGCACCTGTTCAGACCGCACGCCGCCTTTGGCTGCCCGCGCGGCCGAGGAGGCGGGGCATCGCGCGCGTGTCGCTATCACGTGGCACTGCTTCTCCCAAAGACACACCAGCTCCACCGCCGCAGCGTGTTCTGATTGGCTGCGGCAAAGCGGCGACCTTGGGCGGGCGGCAAAAAATTGGTCCGGGAGCAATCGGACATGCCGCCTCGTTTTGCGCCCGCTTTCGCCGCCTGGAGAGGAGGTTTTCCCCGCTTTCCGCCTTGCCGCTTGGCCGCTTTGGCCGCCCCGCTTTCGGTGTGAATGAGCCTTAATCCGTGACGTCTTTGTCACGTGATCCGCAATCCTCGCTTCTCCCTCGTGTGAATACCCCTTTAAAGACGAGCGGGGCGTTTCTTCTCTGCTTGAGCATTAGACGGCCGCTCTAACAGGCAGGGGGATCTTATCGCATTCGCCTCGGAGCGACGGGACGGAGATGGGCCGGCTCATTTGATCTCTACTTCAGCCGCGCTCGGCGCCCCCGCTCGCGCGCTGTTACCCGCGGGTAGAACGTACGATGCACTGGGGGGATCTTATTTATGTGGACTTTATACGCAACATGAAGCCGACGGCGACGGCAAAAACCCGTCGAGACTGTCCATATAATTGCTATCGCAATAAAAACAAAAGGATAAGAAAAGAAATCACCGCGCAATGTCAAATCGTCGTCTTTGCATTATCGCCAAAGAGTGCCGAGAAGCCAACTCACGCAACAAAATTCGTACTGAAGATGCGGTAAATACTACAAAAGCTTTACCTCGACGTACACGATATATTGAAAACGGATTCCCGTTTTTTAGCATGCTCGATACGCGTGGATTCGACTAATATATATATACAGGGTGTTTCAAGAAATGTGTCCACTATTTTTTTAAAATCAGGAAAATGCGGTATTGGCTCGCTGTCTTCACAGCGGCTTTTTCTGTGGCGACAAGCATCTTAAGATGGTTGAAGACATGATTTGGGACAGTAATTAAGAAAGTTAAATTAATTAACTTTTTAATTAGAGGAGATAAGTGGTTAAGTCCAATGGGAGAATTGAAGTCCTTCCTGCGAGGAACCCATTTCAGCTTTGAGATTACGAAAAAGCGGCCTCTAGGAATAATTGCGAAGTAATGAAGTTTTCCCAAATTCAGCGGCGAAACCGAAACGCGGAAGAGCGCAACTGCCACATTCGTCTGAGACGTCCACAATGAGTGTACGTCATTATATCAACCAACAACCGACTTCTCGGTGTCAGTGTGTGGGCTGCGCTTGTCGTAGTAGCACGTATGACGCACATAGGTTAACGAACGGGGAAGAACTGCACCTCTTTAACCGTTGTATTGAACAGTGACGTCATTCTAGTCGTCTGCTTGTTGCGCTCATCGGTGCTTGGGTTTCGGTTTCGCCGTTGAATTCACTTGAATTTCATAACGCCACAATAATTAACAGAGGCCGCTTTTTCGAAATCTCAAAGCTAAAATGGGTTCTTCGCATGAAGGACTTTAATTCTCCCATTGGATTTAACCACCTAACTCCGCTAATTAAAAAATTAATTAATTTAACTTTCTTAATTACTGTCCCAAATCATGTCTTCAACCACCTTAGGATGCCTGCGGCTACAGAAAAACCATATATGAAGACAGCGAGCAAATACCGCATTCTGCTGATTTTTTAAAAAATAGTGGACACATTTCCTGAAACACCCTGTATATATATATATATATATATATATATATATATATATATATATATATATATATATATATATAGGCGCGCTTTCTTCTGAACCGCTTCTGCGCTCCCCTACGCAAGACGATAACTGGGTTTCACCAATAGACAGTATTGCGCAATAAAAGCGCGTTCACGGTGATAGTTGAAGGTGCGCTTGCCTTATTTCGTGGTTGCCACTCTTTTCCGGGCACAGGAGCGCGCAGCAGCAGGTGCACACGACGCAGGCGCCAATGAAAGCGAGGATTAAATAGATGACATTGAGGACATCCAGGGCAGATGGCAGCGCACCGGTGGTAGGGTGATCCCCATTGGGTCCTTTCTGCCCGCTTCTGAAACGAATGATACACTAGTTATCTCCCTTAACGATACGTGCGGGGGGAACGTATTTTGTGTGTCTCCAGATCTCAATGCAGGTTTGAATAACAATTTGGCATACATACGTTTAGTGTTTCGAATTTCATGTTATCGGTTTATCCCCTCCTCAACAATCACAACATCATCAACAACACATACCTCTAAGCCTTGACAATATACCGAGCTTTGAATGTCCGAGAAAGTGTTGAGCGCTTATTGGTTTATTTGACATGATCGAGAAATGCACATGTCAGAGTTGCCAGATGCTACCGAGCTAACAAGCAAATAACTATCACAAAAGAAGCGGATATTTAATGAATTTGCCCATCCTTGAAAACGCTTTTAATTTTAATCAAAAAATGTCACTCAAATACGAAGGGGAGTTGAAGAAACCATTTTAATTACTTTGTACAGCGAAAATATGCGCAACCATGGAGGAAAGCACGTATTTGCTTTTTAACATTGTCTCCAGAGTCCAGGGTAGTCTCCGTTACGGAGAATGCACTATTGCCTGTGCATGATTAACGTTACTTTTTGGTCCCCCCAATGTATGTCTGACTTCAGTAGCGAACTACTCCAAGTCACCGACAAACGCGCTATTAGCGAACGACAAATTTGAAGGTGATGATCACTAAAGCGACTATATTTGTTGAAAAAATGCATATAAGCCCGAAAAAACGCAACAAGACTGGAAAATTCTGCAGGCGACTCGGCGAAAAAAGAAGCCCAAATTCGCTTATTATAAGCGGAGCTGGCAACTCTGGCAAATACACAGTCGAAACACGTCACAACGAAGTAGCGTCGAGACCATAAATTTGTTCGTGATGTCCGGTATTCGTTGTAACAGTAGAGCAAAAGCTTGGGCCCAACGAATTGGACAATTTCGCTAGCGCAAGAGTCTTGGATACAAAAACACGTTATTCTAAACTTCAAACACGCTATTAACGAGGTAATCCTTAGCTGTCTCATTGATAGACGAAAACATGAGAAGGCTAAATTTCAACAGAACAAGGTTCGTTTGGCAAAACAGGCCTGACAAAACAGGTGGCTTGTCACAGCAATTTACAACCACATTTAAGAAAAAAGAATGTGGCTGTGAACTGGCTTTCAACATTTTTTTTAATGTGACCTTTCGAGCTTTGAACTTCACGCGCACCGAGTATTTCATCGTTATAGCCGATTTCAGGGGAGCTCTGGCGTTTACGGTTTTGTTATAAAAGTAATATATGCGATTGAAATTAAGAGTGCAGAACCAAAGTTCACAGATAGTTCGCTATAAACGATAATTCGCCATATAAGTGTTTGTTATAACGAGGTATATATTTCCGCGGGTCGCGGGATCGAATCCCTGCCGCGGCGGCCGTATTTTTCAATGGAGGCGAAAACGCTTGAGGCCCGTGTATTTACATTTAGGTGCACTTTAAAGAACCCCGGGTGGTCGAAATTTCCAGAGCCCTCTACTACGGCGTCTCTCATAATCATATCGTGGTTTCTGGACGCTAAACTCCAACAATTATTATTATGTCTTGTACTCCGAAATGCATGATATCAGTTTATCCCCTCCTCAACAATCAATTCAATAACAAAAAAAAATGCCCCCACCTCCCCGAAGGGAATCGTGAGGAAATGCGAATGCATTTCGCGCGCGCTTCACTCCATTTATATATACGTGCGAGCGAGCGAACGGGAGAGTGGGGCGCAGGGAGGAGAGAGAGCGAACGGCGAGAGAAGGAGCGGCGAAGCACTGCACCTACCCTCTCCTACACTCTCTCCACACACGCGGGAGCTCCGCCGAGCTCCCGCGATGCGAGCACCCTCACACACACCAGAGCGTGCTCCTCCTCTTCACTCACTCTCCGCTACTCCGCCCGCACCACCTGCTCCGGTTGCTAGGGGCGAGGATAAGCGCGCGCCCCCGCAGCTGTTGCTATTGGAGAGGGAGTGAGAGCGGAGAGATAACACCTGCCGGCGCGCGGACACCTCCTCAACCTATCCTCCTCCTCCTCCTCCGCGGACAACGCCGGACAACGCCGGATGCCTGACATAGCCCGACTAAGAAATGCATTCGCATTTAAAAACTTGGAGGACGCTCGAGCTTCGCTTTCAAGAGTATTACGCGGTAATGTATAACATCGGACCCTGATTATATCGCCTTCCCAATTGCTAGCGTAGCTTCGCTTCTCGGAGAGCTAAACCGTCCCGCAAGGAAGGCCGAAGTGCAGACGCCCTCCGGTCAGTGGCGTAGCCAGGGGGTGGACACCGGGCACCCAAGCCACATCTTCCATGTTACGAGTGTAGTACTTTATTTATGCCACTGAGTTGCCGTAATGACCGCGTTCCAGTGGCATCTTTTTTTGTTGTTTTTACGTATTTGTACGAGACTATCACTGATGTCATTACCTAGCATTACTCATGGCGAATAGTGGTGGATATATGAAACAAGCTGTCAAGTATTGGTGTGAGCCCTCTTCTTGGTGAGACCATGGGTATAGACTATTCTGCCCCTTTTCTCAAATTACACTTCTACAAGACTCTTGTGATCAGAGAGCAAACGTGTGGGGAGGACAATTTAGTCGAAATCAAGAAGAACAAATGGGCATGGGCAGGGCATGCAGCGCGAAGGTAAGATAACCGCTGTTCGTTAATAGTAATAAACTAGATTCCAAGAGAAGGCAAACGCGCGAGGGAGAGACAAAGTTGGGTGGGCAGATGAAATTAAGAGGTTTGCTAGTATAATGTGGCAGCATTGGCAGAACATGGGAGATGCCTTTGCCCTGCAGTGGGAGTAGTCAGACTGACGACGATGTTGATGATGATGAAGATTATGACGATGACTTGTGAATGTGTGGCCTCGATATGGGATGTCTCTACTGAGATACATCCCATATTGCCGCAATTGATATAGATGAGCTTTTCAATATCGACGAAGGAAAGCTCGCGTTAAGTGTTAGCAACACCCGTTCAGGTAATAAGCAACTAAAACACACCGTTGTCACCCTGATATCCAATTCCATAGACTACGTGTTTAAAGAAACATGTCACTCTTGCAAACGTTAATAATGAGCTCACCATAAAATAATACAAAGAGGACACACTTACGCTACAGGATCCCTCCAGAACATACTCGTCTTGCGGACTATCGTATCCTTCGCACTTAACTTGAATCGTGCCGAATTTCTGCGTGTCGTTCATCTCCGCCTTGCATTCCCACTGTAAACCAACGGGAGAAAGCTATGAAGCACTATAGAAGTCAACCACTTAGTCAAAGTTCAAAAGCGTTGGATAAAAACATTGTGAAGGATGGACTGGCCGATGTTTGTTAGATTCCCATTCGAGTGATTTCATTTAAGTCATGCTATATCAGTATCAGCTGGTACACTCTCCACGCCTCTCCGTTAATCAAACACTGCAGCGGGTGAGCCGTAACGCATAGGATTTCTCTTATCAGGCTATCATTGCTAGTAGATAACACCAAAGCTCGTACTTACAGGACCACATTCATAGAGCCAATCGTAATGCTGGACGTAGGACGACCCTGTACGGAAACGCCCGAATTCCATTCCACTAATTCCGTCCGTTTTCCGGAAGAGAATCGTATAAATCTCCGGTATCATACTTGGAATCCGTGTATTTCCGGAGGAATTTTTCGAAAATACGTGTAGAACATCACTGCGCCAGACTTCGTCGTAAACACATATCTACGTCCGTAAGGTCATGTGCAAGCTATCAGTTAGACGCTACAAAGCGACGCAGGACGCTACTATGTCGCTTACGTGTCGCTGTAAGGGTGTCGAGGATGATCACCTGCACGTCCCGGCCGTTGGTCCCGCGGTTGTAGCACTTGACGACCGAAGGCTGATCTTGGCAACCTGCGCTGCCGCCGCGGCAGTTCAGTTGCGGCACTGAAGGGGACCGACGAGCGGTTGTGTACAGTCCCTGCCGGAAGGTGAGAACCTACACCTCTGTCAGCTTCACCTTGTCACCTGCAGATGTCAGCGTGCAGATAGATATGTGATTATTCAAGCATCTCAACGCAGCAATACAGCAAGTACGCGGTCACGAGAACGAGAAAATGAAAGAAGCCAGAAGCGCCTATGAGAGAATGCCCGCTACACTATATATCGGGCGTTCAAAGTTAAGCTTTATGGTTTTCTTAAAATTCAGCACTGGGAAGAATATGAAAACCACCTTTGCAGATAACTTATATATCCAGGGGGGACACAAATACTTATCGCTCTCAGGTTCCCAATTAACTCAGATGCAATAATTACCTTTTTTAGTGACTGCAGCAAGCAAGCACGTTTGTATTGAAAAGTTGGAGGCAGTCGCGTTTATACACAGTTCCACTTGGAAGAATTCGTCTAGCATGTCTGTGCTCCGAGATATCCCTCTGCAATGTTTAATTGTGGTTTACGTGATTACGCATGCAAGACAGTCAGCAGTGGCGCAAACTCCTCCCCGGTGTGCCGTGGCAGTTGCGTGCGTCGTTTAGTCTGTCGAAGGCACAGGCAAAGATGATAACGGTTACCCTTTTGCTACTGGCTGGCGATAGCAAGCAATGACTTCGTCACATCGGGGAGGAACATAGCGCTTATCCACAGCGCCCTGCATGCGTAATCATGAAAACCACAATCTTTGCAGCGGAATATCTCGGAGCACAGACATGCTAGAAAAATTCTTCCAAGTGGAACTGTGTATAAACGCGACTGCCTTCAACATTTCAATATAAACATGCGGTCTTGCTGCAGTCACTAAAAAGTTAATTATTGAATCTGAGTTAACTGGGCGCCTGACAGCGATAATTATTGTCTCACTTTGTGTCCCCCCTGGATATATAAGTTATCTGCAAAGGTGGTTTTCATGTTCTTTCCAGTGCCGAATTTTAAGAAAACCATAAAGCTTAACTTTGAACATCCGGTATATTCGAAATTAACGTATTGAACACGAGCTGACGGGTTTCTTGGTTTGACCTGTTAAGGCGGCACACAGCAGTGTTTTAGAAGCGCACACTAAGGCAGCAGTAGCGCATACTAAAGATGCACCCTAAACCAAAGGAGTCGGCGCATACTGACGGCATCAGAAACAATCAATGGCGTAGCCAGGGGGTGAAACAACGGGCCCGCGCACCCCCTCCCCCCCCCCCCCCCCCCAAAAAAAAAAATTTTTTTTGCCATAGTATACAGAGCATAAAATTACACTCGACTACATCTGCCTGCCTGGGCGCCACTTCAGATCAAAGTGGTGCCCCCCCCCCCCCCCTGAAAAAAATTTCTGCCTACGCCCCTGGCAACAATGTTCTTCTCCTCATGTCCTCGTATTTCCTACCCCGCGACCATAAACTGTCAAGCCGAAGGGAACTCGTACTGAAAAAATTCAGTTCCAGTACCCTGAATTTTTTAATGTTTTACATGTAGAAGTAAACGTGGTCATACAAACACTCACGTGCACATCGAGGGGTCGGTCGGACTGCTACCTTGGAAGGCAATATTGCATCCATAGCAATAACAGGCTGATCTATTCCAATATGTTCTAATGCATGCTCATTACGAGTCAGTCATTAAGCCTTACACGTTATGTATGTTGTCCTTTGGGAACAACATGTACTACGCTGCAGTCAAATTCAACGAAATACCAAAGCAGTATATATCTACGGCTGGGAGTTCTATGACAACGAGTGTGTTTTCTTTCTTATTTCTCGTTAGTGAGTTAAGTGTACATATATCGCGTCGTTTCCAATACACCACACACACACACACAAAAAGTATGCGTTACTCTTTTCGCCGAGTCCTGACTTAACACGTACGTGTATGACTCTCTTTAAAGGAACACGTTAACTCTCTTTTGGGTGCTACGACTCTCGAACGAGAGTACGGTGATCACCAAAGAGAGTTCACGCGTCTCTTTAAAGAGAGTCATACACGGGGAATGTCAGGAATCGTAAAAAAATTACACCATCTCCCACTAAACGGAACCATGTGGAGATGCGAAGCAGCGCAGGTGTTCACCTGTGTTTCCATTTGTTGTTTCCATTTGTATGTTTCCGTGTGTGTTTGATTTGTGTGTGGAGTTGTCTATCAGCGGTGCTGCTTACGCTGCTTGCGCTGCTGTCACAGCTTGCGTTACTGATGCCGCTACAAGTGGCGCCAACGTTGACATCCATAGCGCCGTTGCGAAGGAGAGTGCAACGGAGCGAGCGCGCGTCATATTATATACAAGCGCACGCCGCATAATATACGAGCGCACAGCTGCGCCGGAGAGAGAAACAGGAGAGGAGAAACGATGCGGAGGCAGCGCTCACCCCACCTCCTCCCACCTCCTCGCGCTCACGCGAGGAGAGGGGCGAGCGTTGGCGCGTGCGCAGTAAGGGTGGTCAGGCCGCGCACCACCGGATTGAACTGGGCTGCAGAAATTGCGTCTTTTCCTTTTCCACTCTCTCCTCCTCCTCCTCCTCCTCTAAGCTGCTTCGCATCTAAAACAAAGGAAAATGACTCTTTTCTTCTATTAGAGCGTACAGTATTGTCATCTCTCTCAATTTACAGCCACTGGAGACGACGTGAGCTAACGCGTTGATCATAACGAAGGAGGCGGTGCAGCAAGAACGCTGGCTCGGAAAGCCGCTAATGCTTACCTGACAAGCAGCTTGGAAAGAGTGTGAACAGGCAAAGCAGAACGCCGACAGCCCGAGATCCTGACACCGACATTTCGACAGGTAGCGGGATGACAGCCTTACTTTCGGGCTCGCCGTGTACGTGGAGTACACGGACGTCGGGTGAGCTATCCTGTTTACTGTTGGCTTATTCAGTGATCTCTCTCTATGTTGTCGATTGGGAATCAAAGTTGAAGAGCAGCGTCGGCGCATCAGCCTCCGCCCAGGTTCTTCGTCGTCTTCTTCTGTCCAGCGATTGGTAGAAGGAGGAAGAAGTAGATGTAGATGTAGATCCTACGCTTCTGGCTCACACCCACACTGGGGGGATTGGCGAAGAATCGGGTAGCTTAAAAAAAAAGAAAGAGAATGTAGAAACTAGAAAAGAGAATAATTTCTCGTTTCGGGTAAAAATAAGATTTTTGAAAAATTATTTTTGTTAAAATACAAAAAGTTCGGTCGATTTGATTCTTATCGAATAAGAAATAAATGAATAATATAGAAAAAAAATTCTGGAGTCTAGTTTGGTTAGCTGCGGAGCTTTGGAATCGTGGTTATTATGTATATCTCTTTGTCTGTTCTATAAAATCTTGCAAGGCCTCGCATACTTTCCCGTTGCTGTGCCCAAGGGTCAGTGCACCTAGGGATAGCAAAGTTAAAGTTGTTAAATTTAACCCAATGATGCCTAACGGCGTTTCTAGAGATACCTTTCTTAATGCAGCGTACTTGACAAGTGCAGAAATTTGAATGAGAACACGTCGAAGTAGCATCTGGTCAGGAAAACCGGCAAGCGTTCTGAAATGCACAAGTAGGCAGCTTGTGTATAGCGCGATGTGTAGTGCTTATCTGTTTCTTTCTTAAACTATAAACTGGCGCGAAAAGCTATAGCTCGCCTGTCTGCAAGAGGAAGCGCTGCTGTGAGTGCGCCTGAGTTTAATGCTTCATAGAAAAAGAAAACATTCATATTGCGGCTTTCCTACGCAGAGTTCGAAAGAAATAGCTAAGCACGAAACACCAAAGGCAAAGTAAAGGTAAGATGATCGCTGGTGCAAGTGAGATGACTTGACGCTTTTCACAAAAAACAAAAACAAAAACAAAAAAAAAACGCCACCATCATGTCTAGATTTCGGAGTCCCCATGGTGCGCGTCTTATCTTTGTAACTATGAGATGCGATGACGGTCATGTTCAAAGGTTTGTAACTGGAGAGCTGTTTAAGTCGATTGTTAGTCCGTGCAGAGCGAACAAAAAACTATCATCATCATCAACCCCTCTCGCTCTCTTCGTCTTCTTCTTCTTCTGCCTCTCTTTCATGTTCTCCTTCGCTTCCAGAACACGTGCGCCGATTTGTCCGGAGTGGGATGCAATAACGCTGACGGGCGAGAGAAAGAGTACAAAGAGTGAGTGAGAAAGAAAGAGAAAAAGAGAAATAGATCGAAGAAAGAGATGAAAGACATAGAAAGACGGGAATAAAGAGAAAAAAAATACAGAAAGATGTAGAAAGAAACAGGCACAAAAAAAACGATAGAAAAAAAAGACAGAGCAGTAAAGATAGAGAGGGAGATAGAAGGAAAGCGGAAGCGAGCAATAGAGAGATAGAAAGGGAAGAAAGAGAAATAAAGGTAGAAGGAGCGAGAAAGAGAAAGAAATAGATGGATAAAGACAGATCTCGAAATAAACAGAGACAAAAAAAAGACATAGATGAAGCAGAGAGAAAGAAAGAGCTAAAGAAAGAAACAGAAAAATGAAGAGAAACAAGGCAGGCCCAGAAAACATGGCAGGCCGCTCAGCCCGCATTTTCTTCAGGCTTGGCACCAGATGCGCGAAGCCGCCTCAATTTTTTAAAATAAATTTTCTCGAAAATACGCGTGTAAAGTGAAGGTGGTTTGCCATTATGCACCCAGTAGTGCATCACTACTAACAACCGCTGTGCGTGATCGGCCAAGAGCACGGTTAATTGTTGAACAACAACAGCAGCACCCCTACTAGTCCTTGGGCCCGTCGCGGTTGTCTGGCGGTTATGGCGCTCGACTGTATCCCCGAAGGTAGAGATCGCATCCCGGCCGCAGCGGCCGCACATAGATATACAGAGGCGAAATGGTAGGGGCCCGTGTACTTAGGGGGTCGAAATTTCCGGAGCCTTTCACTACGACGCCCCTCATAACCATATCGTGGTTATGGGACGTAAAACACCAACAATTACAAAGAGTTATTAGCCATTGGGTCGTTTATTTATCTTTACGGTAAGGCAATACAAAAAAAGAATCATCCAAGTAATCATTTCCAAGGAACCGTGGAAACGTATACAACAAAAATATTTGGTTTTTACCCACACTCAACGCATCGCGCCAGCAGAAAATTAGTACGCCCACGGCTACGTAGAAGAAAAGAAAACACCAATAAAAACTAGCAGTTGTTCCGTGTACGAATACAACCGATGAGCGAAGCTCCTTAGAAATGGGACGCACGCGGCGTTCGGCGCGCACGGCGTTTCATTGTCCAGGCAACGGACCAACCACTGGGCGGACGACAGGGTGAAGCGATGTTTTCGCGCGTTCGCCGGTTTGAGGGGAGAGGGCAGAGTCGAAGAAAGAGGGAGAGGGACGCTATTCTGCCTCCGTTTCGCATGCGTTCGTATTCTCGCGCTTTACGCATCGTGCAGACGCCATCCGCGTTCCAGCGCTCATAAAGCTCATTTATCCTCCCGCGTGAGGGGGAGACGCCACAGCTGGCACCTTGCCAGGGAGCTTCAACGGCGACGGCGGGGTTCCGGCCTAAGGAGCTTCGCTCCTAAAAAAGAATATTCAGCGGACGCATCGCGCATAACATTTATGACGGCCAGACACCTTGCCGGGAATGTATGGCGCCGCATGTCTACATAAATTGTCAACTCATTGTCAACTTATTGTCAGTGGAGGACCTAGCGTGCTGTCATCGATGTAACGTTACGCTCTACCTTCGGCATTGAAGCAAGCCTGCCTGAGGAGTACTACCATCTTCTGCTTATGTAACACAGTACTTCCATGTCCTTCTGGGTCCCGAAGACAAAAGCATGTGGCTACTTTAATTTCAAGGGCCACGTTCCACTGAATTGCTTGCTTTGTCGGCGTTTGCTCTGACAGTCAGATCATTTCGGTTTTCCTGTGAACGGGGATGAGATTAAGCTGCGTTTGTGTGTATGCGATAAAATGCCGCACGCTGCAAATATTTTAGAGGCCGTGCTTCTCAAAACAAAGTTTTTGCCTGAGGAGCAAATAAAGTCCTGAGGAGCACTAGCGTCTGTCGTGACTGCACAACAGTTGCTCTGAGTTTGTTATGGCGTCCAAGACGATAGCTCCAAGACAACAGCAACCGGGCTCGTTTGATCTCTAAAGCCACGTTTTTCTGCTTTGCCTGGAAGGCTTTCGTTGTCATTCACGATAGTTTGGTTTAACCGCGGTCGGAAAACCCAGGAAGATAGCACTTATTACTCACCGATGGTTCCATTACGGACAAGCTGTTCGGCCTCTCTGCTGTGAAGTTTTGTTCGTGAACATTCGTGATCTATTTAGCCGGAGCTTGCGAATATTCGTGGCTCAAAATTAAACTCCTTGCTTTCGTTTTTTGTGTGTGTGTGTGTGTTCTGGTGAGCAAATGACATTTGCTCAGCGAGTGGGTTCAAATCGAGGCTAAGTGTGAAGTCGGGTAGAGTTCTCGCCAAAGACGATGCCAACGACGCGCAGTGTGTTCGGATTTGTTTCTCTTCAATCAGTCCATGGCAGCACAATACACCATAGCCTCTTTCCTGTACACTCGTTTGCACGAGCCTATGCGAAGTGTAGGCATACAAAAATGGACCTAATGCAGCGGTAGTCTGGGCTGTAATCCTGCGCAGGTCCGCCGCGGTGGTATAGCGGTTAGGGTGCTCGGCTGCTGACCCGAAGGTCGCGGGTTCGATCCCGGCCGCGGCGGTCGCATTTCGATAGAGGCGAAATGGTAGAGGCCCGTGTACTGTGCGATGTCAGGGCACGTTAAAGAACACCAGATGGTCGAAATTTCCGGAGCCCTCCACTACGGCGTCTCTCATAATCATATCGTGGTTTTGGGACGTTAAACCCCAGATATTATTATTATATTATTAATCCTGCGCAGTACTGCGATGGTTGTGAACGAAGGGTATACTAATGATTAAGCTCAGGACGAGGACATCAGTCTGATGACGATAGTAACATTGACGATAACAGTCGTCACCCTAACGGAATAAGCTGACGCACAAGGCAGATACAGTTTCAAGCAGTAGGTACACAGCTTTTATGGTGAAAAAAAAAACCGAAATTTAAACCACTGTTTGTACGAAAGATATATTTATTGAAAACTGTAACACAGAGAACACAACTTCACCGTGTGTTACTGCGTCGTATGGACACCGCGTCACCGCTTCGTATTAGTTCGTAGTGTTAACCCATCTTCTGCTACTTCGATGTCTGCTTCGGAACAGCACGTTGGTAACGGAAAGTTTCTTTTATTTCCTCGACTATCACACCATCTGTGAATAAAACACCAAAAGCACAGGTTTAGACACGCTAATAAAAGAAGATCTTCGCTCTAACAAAAATAGCTGCCGTCGCGTTGTTGACGGCTTAGCATTCTTTTTTTTTTTTAAATCTGCGGGCTTCAACTGTACTGTGACATGTACTGTGATAGTTTAAAGGAATGGCGCACAACTGTAACGTCGTTATTGGCGTCAAGCGCTCTTTTACTTCAGTAGTGACACTCCAGGCCCTAAATAATGTTGAGGCCCAAAGGCTACGCCACTAATCACACTGCTGCGCAGCCTCGGTGTCTCGTTTACATAACTGATTTCAAGGCGAAAGCCTCAGATGCCTCATTAAACGGGAAAATTGGCCATCGGCGTCGGCGTCAACGTGGGTGATGCGAAAGATCATCATCGTGTGGTGACGTTGCCATATGACGCCATCATGAAGTCACAGACCGAAAGAAAATTGTGCCGACAACATGAAGTCACTATGACGTCTTATAAAGTGACGTGCCATGATGACGTCATCGCATGACGTTGTCGCTTGGTCAAAGGTGGGCGCATCACGGAGGCACTGCAAAACAACGTGAGGCGCAGAAAGCTCCCAATGACTCCGATCCCGGAGGCAATCACGTTGGGTGCAGAACGCTTGGGGTAGGGGAAGGTCAATACAATTGACTGAGAAGAACAAGAAAAGAAGAAAAAAAATTGCGTTGAGTTAGCCCACCGGTTCACGGCTCAGTGTGATTCTTAACCTAGTCAGTAGGTACCCGTACCGGGCCCAAGAGATCCAGGTCCGTCCCGGACGCGTTCTCTTCAAACAATTAGCCTTTGAGGTTTTGCAATTATAAGCATGATTGAGTTCCCGTTTGCGCTGAACACACTAGCCGCACTCAGTTCCCAAACAACAGGCGAGTGGAACTATACGGTACGGTACGAAGAACTTTATTTAAAGATCCGGAGAAGTGCCACCCCTTAGGGTGACGCCGCGGGCCGCTCCCACGTGGGGACAGTTAGACCTAGCCTAACCGCCGCATCGCAGGCTCTCTGGACAGCCCAAAGTTGACGCTGGTATTCCGAGCTCTTGAGGGCCGAGCTCCAGTTCTGCTCTGTGAGGTCCTTATCCCCACGTAACGAGGGGCACCGCCAAAGCATGTGCTCTAAATTGCACGTTCCCCCGCAGCCAGGGCATTTCGAGCTGAAGTCACTCGGGAATAGACAGTGCATGAAAGCGAGGTTCGGATACGAATTAGTTTGTAGCATCCTAAGGGTCATCGCCTGTGGCTCTCGTGAGCTTTTTGTGTGGTGGAGGAAATACTCTTCTTTCCAGATAGAAGTGCTCTGTAAATTCATTAAATGTGAATAAAGTGTCTCGGACCTCTTGAACTCTGCTCTGTGACAAGGCTTCTCCTCCCGCGCGGAGAGTTAGTACGCGCGCTTGGGAGTGGGCGATGTCATTGAGGTTGGTGAGAGAGTCCAAATTTTGACCTAGGTGTGCCGGGAACCAAGTGATCGTGTGCATAGTTATGGTCCTGTTCTTAAGGATGTCGTGTGCCTCTTTCGCTATGGAGCCCGTGGCAAACGCCCTGACTGCCGATCTAGAATCTGAATAGATTTCCGTCCTCTTGTCATCCAACAGTGCCAAAGCAATAGCAACTTGCTCCGCTTTAGAAGAAGTGGTCCCAGTCAGGGAGGCCGACGAGATGATTTCACCTCTGTTATCTATTGCGACCACGGCATAGTGAGATGAGCGTCCATATTGTGCCGCATCTACGATGCAGACCGATTGAGGATCATCCTTGATCTTCTTCAGGATCGCAATCGCTCTTGCTCTACGCCTTCCCTCATTGTGCTGCGGATGCATATTGCGAGGGATTGGTGCAACAAGAATATTTTCTCTTTGCTCCTCTGTGATTCGATGGCTTCTCTCCTCTGCCAACACTGGATTGAGGCCCAGAATGGCTAAGATTCTTCTCCCTGCCAAAGAGCAGGATAGTCGAGCAAGCTGGGCTGATTCCTGTGCTTCGATGATTTCGTCCAGCGTATTGTGCACGCCTAATTGACAGAGGCGTTCTGTGCTAGCAGTCATCGGAATGCCGAGTACCCTTTTAATGCTTTTCCGAATGAGGGTGTTAAGCTTCTTTTTCGCGAAGTTGTGCCAGGTGTGCATGGCCGCTACGTAGATGATGTGGCTCATGAGGAAGGCATGAAAAATCCGGAGTAAATTGTCTTCTTTCAGGCCTCCTTTTCTATTAGACACCCTAGTAATGAGTCTGATGACAATTTCCGTTTTCTTGGTAATCCTATCTAATGTAAGCCTATTGGATCCATTGGATTCGATAACCATGCCCAACATGCGTATGGACTCGACTCTAGGAATGAGGTTTCCATCACGTGTGGTTAGCTTGATATCGACATCTGCGAGTGGCTTCCATCCCCTGGGCTTGGGACCTCGTCTGATCGGTCTATAAAGGACTATATCCGCTAGAAAAAAGATAACTTTATTTAAAATGACTTTTTGAGGGCCTAGTCGGTGCATATTAACGAGAATTACTTAGCGCAAGAAAAAAAACGCAGCACACAAGAAAGCGCTTGTCCATTGCGTGTCTTTCTTATGTGCTGCGTTTTTTACTTGTGCTAAGTAATTCTCGTCGATAACTTTATTGATGAGGGTTTGGGGCAAGGGGTCGAGAGCTCGATGGATGGGGCCTCAAGTCCAGGCTCTACTGGCGGCCGCCGCCGCCGCCGCCGCCTGCCTGACGTGGCCCCGAAGCGCAAGCTGTACGTCTAAGTCAGAGCTGGCGAGCTGTGCCTCCCATTGCTCGAAAGTGTTGGAGAGATTTAACTGTCCTAAAAGGGTATCTAAATTTGGTGGACTGTTTAGGCATCCCCACGAAATCTGATGGAGCGATGGCGAGCAGCCGCACCATGGAGGACTCAAACGGGGTTCTTTGAAAACATGCAAATATCAAACAAAATTCTTCCAACGCCGTATGGGCACGAAACTACGGTAGGCTTTCTGTTTAGGTTAGGCCTTAAAGGAGTCCTGACACAAAAATTTTCGCCCCGCGTTTTTTTGCTGCAATGTGTTGCTGGGGGGCCTGTTAGTCATAACACGGCACATCGTTTGCTGCAGCGCGCGACAGATAATTAATTACAAGCTCCTCATTACCCACACAGCCTCAGTTTCGGTTTGACAGAGCTCCAAAAACGACAAGCCGCCGGGTGCAACTATCACCACCTAGCGAGTGAAACGCTCGGTCACATGAGCACACAGAACAGTGACGCACCTCCGCGCGGCCTGCATCGTCTGCTTGCATTCGCTTGTCACACATACACTGCGTGATGTCGTCGCCGTTATCGTCCTCACTGTCGTCGTGGGGCTCATCGTCGTCTGATGGCGACGATTTTCTTGCGGCGGGGATGGAAGGAATTTTCGACGTGGCGAACCACTTCAGGTTTGACCCGCTGGCGAGGAGTGCTTCGTCGGGAAGCGGCAGCGATACCAGGGACGACGACCATGATGAACCTCGCGTCGGCAATGTACAGAGGTAAGACCTGACACATTCGTGCACAAATGTTCTGCAGGGCAATTCATTTAGCCAAAGTATGTTCGCTTTTTGTAGTTCAATATCCGATTGAATCATTGGATAACATTGTGATGCCCTTCAAGTTGTTGGTGCCGAAAAAAGCTAGGTAACACCGCAGCACCAGACGTGAGCGATGCACAGGGTCGAGTCGTAAGACCCATGTACGCCAAGTCCGGCGCCTTTGTGGTAAAGCAATGCGCCTCGAAATGGAGCCCGCAAACGTGACTGCTCTGCACGGGGGACCAGTCCTGGTACTCCTGACGTCCACAAGCGCGCACGAACTCGATCCACTTCTGCCGCCGAGGTTCGTCGCCGGGAAACGTATGCAGCGATACGCCTGATCCCGACTTCGACGTGCAGAAGGAAACAGCGCAGAAGGATTTCGGCATTGTGGCCTGTCACAGCAGCCCAGGCAGCACAGGGAAATCAAGAAGTCCTTGTGAGCAGGAAACGGGAATGCTGTAGTGTCGCCAAACACAAAACTTTGAACGCGTGCGCCGCGGCCACACACTCGCGAGCAGCCGCCGAGCAGTCACCAACAGCGCAGCGGCGAGCGCGTCAAAACAGAAATGGCGGCTACGACCTCATCATAACTTGTTGTACCGGCTGCAGCGGTTACGTAGGGGAAGTAGGGGGGGGTCACTTCGGGTCACCTCCGACGGTGTCAATGCCGCCAGGTGCGGCCTATAATGCTGGATCGCGCACGCGAACTTCAAAATTCATATAAAATACCTTCCAAGCTTTATTCGCTGTCGATATTTTGCAGATGGTACACGCATGTACACGGGAATCGATCCAGCAGGCTATCTCGGCCGCGAAATTTTGTGTCAGTACCCCTTTAAGAAAATTTTGACATATACAAAATTACATTCTTTGTTGGGCATGTGTTCGGTGTTTAAATGGTGATACAGGAAAAGTTCGTTAATTTGACACTCGTTAATACGGAAAATAGGACAATTCCGACGTGTTCCCTGGTCCAGGCCAGCATACACACTGTTCCAATGGCGTCAACCTCTCGTTGATTCGGTCATAATTGTCCCAGTCCGGTTCATTCGGACCATCCTCGGAGCGCACCAAGCACGAAGCGCCGCAAATATGCGACGAAAGACAGCGAAAACGGCGTACGAAAACAGCGATCAGTACAATCAACTAATAAGAAGATGACTTTCGCCTTCGAGTCGTCTTAGCCATATGCATAAGGGACCGTGCGAGTTTTTAGAAGAGCATATGTTCTAAGAACCAAACACTCGCGTCGTTTGACGGATTGCGGAACATCGAATCGACAGACCGGAATGCCAACGTAGGCTTTTCTGTTTTAAATACGACAGTCTTTCTTGGGATACTTCAACGCAGAAATTTTGGTCTGTCTGTTTGTCTGTCTTTCTGTCTGTCACACGATTCAGCCACCCGGCCAAAGTTTAACCACTTGCTGAACGCCCAGCCATCTTGAACTGGTGGCTGCGTTCATAGTTGTGAACGTTGTCGATCAAAAAGCAAATATTACGCATATCTGAGGCGCAATATCAATACGTAAGTATTAGATGGTGTGTTCCTTTACTAGAAAATACATAGATACGTAATTCTAAAGACCCTAGCGTTTCTTAGGCTGCGCTGAATATGCGACGCTATGCACGAAAAAGCCTGGCAGTGACCCAGGGTTCTGCACAAGCTCATGTTTCCCGACGCCACTGCCAGATGGCGTCCACATCTCACGCAGCGCCTCCTCTATTTTATCAATGCCAGCCAGATGCGGCCGATTCAACATAGAAGAGGCGCTGTCTGAGGCAAGGCAAAACATGGTAGTACGGCCGGCAGAAGACTATCGTCTTACAACGACATTTGCAGCGAAGCACGCAGAAACGCGGCTAATTTTTTTTATCTGGGGGGCCTTAAGACAGAGGAGCACGGCACACCCAGTGGTGCCATCCAGTGAGCTATACGTCAACTAGAACACAGGCAACTTTATTACGAACTAACACGCTATTTCGTGAATGTTTTATTTCTTTGTGTAGTTCTGGGGCTGTATGAGACGCAGGACATGTACTACATCTGATGCCTGGTGTGGAAAGGAGATTTTTTTTCTAACCCCCCCTCTCCCTGCCTTATACATGTGACAGTTTATAAACTGTCTTGAACCGAACAGCGCAATTTAACTTGGCAAGGTGTGAAAGTAAGCTCAATGCAGTGCTTGAACAAGCTTCACAAGGTGGCGCTAGAAGTAAAGCTGCAGTAGCGTTACTTTAGATATAGCATTACTATGAAAACTCGATCTAACGAAACCCGATTTTCACAATTTCGCGATCAAACGAAGAAATCTCCATTCCCCGGCAGGTACCCATAGGGTTCAATGTTGTCATCAACTCTAATTAACGAAGCTTTCGAGGCACTTGACTCGATTTAACCAAGTTTTCCGGAAAGAAATGCGCGAAAATGCAGTTGATGTCTTTCCAATTTTTACACGGATGGCGTTTATTCGGACGTGCGCTGTAACGCTGTCGTGTTAAAACATCAAGCCGCCCCAGTCACGACGCTAGCCTTATATATTGACGAGGCTGTACGCCGCGGTCGGTAGCGCTTTCGCATATCAAATGGCACAAAGGGCGGTAGCGGTTTCTTGTTCTGCAATATACTCCCACAAGAACATGGTGGCTGCTTTGTTATCTAATGGTTTATGCGACAGATGACACTGATAGCCTCCTTGGAACTTCCTTGCTTTGCCTGCTCGCACATTAACTGCATCCGTTCTCCGCGTTTTTGAATATCGGCGACTTGTTATAACTTCATGTCACCGCCCACGTCACTGTTTCGGCCGGACACGGGAGGCTTCATGCTCGGGTTGCCCTCGGGAACTTTTCACGCGTGCAGGCGTGTATTAGTGGCAAATAAAATGCCGCGGTAGCTTTCGGCCGACGCTTCACGTTACAATTTTAGATTGATTTCGAAGGACCGGAAATTCCCTTCCCAAATTTTGCGAACTCTCCGATTTAACGAAATAATTCGACCACGCTGATCACTTCGTTAAAATGAGTTTCAACTGTACTGTATACGGTAACTCTATTCTGCTGCATTCGTTTTATCCGGAGTTTCGGTATTCTGTAATGTGAAACGTATGTTTGCGAAAGCTCTTCAATGTGTCCTTACCGCAGTTTGCCTTCTGAATGTCAATTGACTGAATTGAAGAACTTGGGGTCATTGGGGAGCGGCTGGCAGTATCGCTCGATGTATTTCCTTGACGTTGATGAGAGGTGACGGTCATTTTACCGTCCCCACCGCTGCATAGGGCCAAGCAGCAACAGCACACGCAGCAGGCGCCAACGACGGCAAGTACGAAAACGGCGACATTCGCCAAAGATGAAAAGATGCCGTCATCTGAAGAAGATGAAAGCGTACTGGCGGGGCGGTGATATCCACGGGGCCTCTGCAGCCCGCCTCTGCAGAAAATAAAGAAAAAAAAACCGTCCGATCCCACGCATTGTGAGAATCGATGTAATGCGAAGCTGTTGGAAGTGCCGCCCGTTTTGTCGTCCTATTCGTGTCTCACTTGTGTGTGTGTTTTATCAGCGGCAATATGTCACACAGCAAACAACACCAACTAGGCCAAGAAGAAGTTCTCCTCAAGTATGATGCGAAGCAGCCAGCAAGGAGCGAATCGTGCTGCACAAAACATGCATGTCATGATTTTAGGACCTGTCATTTATGTTCGTCATACAGTCACGTCACGCAATGCCAACTTTGGTGTATATCAAGCTAATGAAACGGCGCGCACCATAAGCGTGGCATGTAATACATGCTGTAAATGACATGGATGTCATGATTTTCATGCTACCACCTGTCATCTATGTTCGTCATACAGTCACGTCACGCAATAGCAATTCTGGTGTATACCAAGCTGACGAAACGGCCGCGAGCGCACCATGTGCGTGGCATGCAAGTCATGCCGACATGACATGAATCTCGTGATTTTCACATTACAACCCGTCATTTATGTTCGTCGTGCAGTCACGTCGCGCAATACCAAATTCGGTGTATATCAAGCCTGCGAACTGGACGCGAGCGCAATATGAGCGTGGCATGCAGGTCATGCTCACATGACATGTCATGATTTTCATATTACCACTTGTCATTTACGTTTCTCATACAGTTACGTAGCGCAATACTAAATTTGGTGTATATCAAGATATCGAAACGGCCGTGAGCGCACCATGAGCGTGGCATGTAAATCATGTTGTACATGACATGCATCTCATGATTTTCATTTTACCATCTGTCACTTATGTTGGTCATACCAAATTCGGTGTATATCCTGCGTACTGACCACGAGCGCACCATGAGCGTCGGCATGCAAGTCATGCTTGTACATGACATAAATGTCATGATTTTCATATTGCCACTTCACAATTAAGTTCATACAATCACCGCACGCAATACCGATTTCGGTGTATATCAATCTAACGAAACGGCCGTGAGCGTACCATGAGCATGACATGTAAATCATGTACATGAAACGCATATCATGATTGTCATGTTACGACCAGTAATTAATGTTCGTTATACAGTCACGTCACATAATACAAAATTTGGTACATGTAAAGCTAGCGAAACAGCCACGAACTTACCATGAACGAGGCGTATATGGCATGCTATGCATGACATGCATCTCACGATTTTCATATTACCACCTGTCATTTATGTTAGTCATACAGAAATATCTCGTCATGCCAGTTTTGGTATATATTTATTTATTTATTTATTCAAAATACTTTACAGGCACAACAGGGCATTGCGTAAGGGGCGCATCAAAAGATTAAATACATGCACAACTTAAATTCGAGCAATAACAAAATAAGGAAAAATTGGTGAATGTTCTACAATGTATAACAGTGACAACGATAAATAAAATACAACGGGAACTAAACGCAGAGGATGAAACATGTGAGATAGTGACTATACTACAGGCTACAAAAAAGTAAACACAATTTCTAAAAAAGGCATTGAGTTATACATGTCATAAAAGCAAAAACATTGCTCGAGATTACACATCGAAATGAAGTGCACGTTATTATTCAAGGCTACTACCAAATCACCAAAAATGAAAAAAAAATGAAACAAGAAAGTACCGATCGGTAAACGGATAAATACCAAACTTGGTATGAATAAATCAAACAGTTAATCCTGGAAATGTGTGTTGAGGCGGTGCTGAAAATTTTCTTTGTTGCGTTCAGCTAACGAAACTAACGATATGGAAACTAAGGAAACTAACGAACTAACGTTCAGCTGACGATATCAAGGTAACAAAACGGCCGTTAGAGCACCACGGCCATGGCATGTAAATCATGCCGTTCATGACAAGTAAGTCATGATTTTTGATAATATGACCATTTATACATGTTCGTCATACAGTCGTGTTATGCCGTTCCAATTTTGGTGTTAAGGCGAAAGCCTTAGATGCCTAATCAAAAGCAAAAATCGACCGTCGACGTCAGCACGAGGGATGCAAAAAATTGTCATCTCGTAATGACGTTACCGTACGACGTCATCATTACGTCAAAGATCATCGTCATTTGTGACATCATGATGAAGTCATAGTGACGTGGCTATCACGTTACATAACGTCACGTGGCGTCACCGCATAATATCGTCGCTTGGCCAAAGGGGGCGCCGATCACGCAGCAGTGCAAAGCCACGTGATGGGGGGCGAGGGACGACCAATACATCGATTACGAAGAACACGGCTTCGCCTTCGAGTCGTGTGGCGAATGCATAAAGGACACTGAGTTTTTGTTCACAGGCACTCCCCAATTGCAACTTATACAGAAAGGAGTAGTGTAAATAACTCACGCGCTGAGCGATGAGCCACCGTTATATCCCGTTTTCTCCAGGCGATACTCTAGCTGTCGTAGAACGAAAAAAAAAAAAGGTTAAATGCTTAGCGAGGACAATGACGAGAGAATAACGGTATATAGCAAAATGTGGAAATGTTACTGAGGGACTTTATTTGTTTTATTCTCATGTTCACAACGACGTTGATACTCGTACTTATTTTCCCTTTCCGTGGCAACCGGTTTTCGCATTTTATAACTACTACGCGTGCTTTGGCTGAGCGCAGGTTGCGTCTTATGGTTCAGAAACCCTGTCGAACGAGAATTTTGATGTCTTTTGTTCACTGACTCTTTAATCCTATACTTAAAGGGCACACTAAAGAGCAAAACGATTTTTCTCGTATGAGTAAAGTACCCTTTCACGATACCAAAAACACCACGCTTGCTGCGAGAAGACGCTTAGTAAGCGAAAAAACGCGCGAAAAGAAAATATGTGTGGCGACGCTACCTTGAAGTTTCCGCACCATGCGCCGTGACCTCACATGTTTTGACGGCGCCTACATGGGGTCCACGCAGAACCGAATCAATCAAAGTGAAGTACTACATTGTCCTCTGAGGGGGGCCATAGATTTAACACACCAAGTCTGAGGAAATTTTGTGGAGCCGATGGCGCCAAAATACGATAAATACACTTTGAAATTCGTGACGTCACGCGGGTGGAGATTTCGGCGCGAAAATTTAAATATAAAACTTTGACCTTGATTTTCTCCGCTATTAATAAACCTATTATTGTAAAATTAACGACATTAAGCGTTCTCAGAGTACAATTTATCAACCTTAAACCGATTCATTGTTTCTCTTTAGTGTCCCTTCAACGTAATAACCAGGATTTTTTTTTTCTGAAATTGTACCTTAAAGAGGTACTGGCATGAAACTTTTAGTTGCCTTTTATTTTTATTTTTTTTTGCACCAAGTGAAAGGCCCAATCCTCAAGAGCCTAGAAAATGGACTGGTAAGCATAAGTGCATCCTAAAAAGGTAATTACAATATGTATTTAAAAGCTATACTCCATCTCAGAAGTACCTTGCAGCACTGTGGAAGCTGCAGGGCTTGTTAGCCAATAGGAAAGGCGAAAGCCCCCCTCGAGACGTGTTCGTCCGCGTCGCGTCGTCTGCTCGTCGCCTCTTTGGCGTCGGCTCGCCTACCTTGTCGATACTTACCCTCCACTTCGTACAAAACGCAAAAACCTCTGTGGGAACGCCACCTCGTTGTTTCTTTATGTTCAGAAACCCACTTGTGCTGGGCGTGTTCGCTGGCGTTTGTGAGGAACGCGGTTCTTTTCATAACAGCGTTCATACTGGCGTTTTCACAGAGTTCTTTTTTGTCAGCGCGGTCGACGCCCTTTCAGCAGCTATCGCGTACTATTCATTGAGTGGAACAGCAAATGATTGGCACAGAAAACAATATAGACATTCAGGGTGTTTCGCATCGTCAACGCATCACCGACGCTAATGTTGTGGCGACATCTGCTCAGTTAACATCAAACCATTTTTACGGCTTGGCATCGCCTCAGTAGTCCTAGCAGCACTAAAACAAACGAGCGATATAAATAATAGCGAAAGAAGATACCTGATTATTTGCCCTCAGCGTTAAATTAGACTAAGCGATGACAGATTATGCCACTTATTTCTTGCTGTCCGGCCAGAGAGCCATGTAAAAAGCACGAATTCGGATGGAAGCGGGTGGTCTGGGCTGATTGGGTGTATGGTGGCTGCCATGCTGCTGTACGTCACCGAGGTTAGGGTGGTTATTACGGCTACCAGCCGGTAATTTCTTCATTATTTCAGAAATTTCGAAGTGCATGCGTGAATGGCCTAATGTGCCACGCGGCGCCGTAACGCGTCATGCGAGAAGCACAACTAAAGCACTTGCACCTCGTTGATAATGAGAGATAAGCCCGGGACTATATTATGTGCTGCGCAATGACACTGCCTGTTTACTCCTCGTAGCTTTGGCAGTGCTGCAAGGTAATTGTGAGATGGAGTATAGTTTCGGCTCCTACTGTACACTGACGTCACAACCCGGTATAAGCTTCTCGTCGCGTGCTCGCCCGAAACATCGTGACGTTACCACGGCCGCTCCATTCGGCGGCTCCGTTGGGGACGCATATTTTATTTATTTATTTATTTATTTATTTATTTATTTATTTATTTATCTCCAGGTACTGTTGGCCGATTGGGCCGTTACAGGGGTGGGGTACAAATCTGACACAAATCAATCATTGTTTACATGAACTAGCAAATTACAGCTTATACATGAAATCTAGAATTCACAATGTGTCATTGTAATAACTATCACGTCAAACATAAAGCAGCAATGCACAGACGATAAAGAAAATTACAACACGATACTTCGTTCTACAATTTACGTTATACATACATCACCTACTTCACAGTATTATACATCACAATACTAAATTCTACAACTCTCATGAAATATGTGATATTAGCTACATTCAATCGCATTATTGAATGCCGGTCATTTTGAATGTTTTGGTATCTGACGTAATCACAACTAGCCATACAGGTACGTGAAGTCACCAGGATTGGCACTGTGGCCTGACATCATCACAGTGTCGATATCAGCAGGAGCGCCATGCGAAAATCGACTTTGATGTCCAAATGAAATATCTCATGAACATTTACTGACCTTCACGCTTTCCATGAGCGCTCTCTGTATACAGGAGACTTGTATAGTAGAGTAAGCTCACCTTTGAAAGTTGGGGTCCGTACCCCTTTAACTGCTTATACAATACCCTACTAGGCTACTTGCTCTTTGGATGCAGAAGATGCTGCAGCTGCAAACGTTAACACTCGACACATCTCAAAGGAAATGCCAAGAAAACCTACTCACGCCGCAAGATCCGACCAGGATGTATTCGTCTTGCGGGTAATCGTACCCTTCGCATTTGACTTGAATCAAACCAAATTTTTGGGACCTCGTCATTTCTGCATCACAGTCCCACTGTAAAAGAACAGAATGAAGCATTCAAGAGAGAGAAGTGAACCATTTCAGCAATGTGCAGTCGTGTTCGAAGATGTGAAATATTTAATAGAGGGTGTCGCTGGAGCTCCAGCGACAAGTCATGCTCAATAATTTTTCCTGGCTCCAGAGACAACCCCTCTTCAACGTTTTTTTTTTTCATCTCTTCAAGCCTCCATCATCTCCTGAAGTTCTGCCTCGTTTCACACATGTTCGAGAAACATTGCCCAAGGCTCCATGGAGTGACCGCCGTTCTTTAGACTGTCCGATGGAGGGATTTCATTATGATAAGTTGATATGGATATCACGTGTTACGTGCTAACCTCGCTCGGCTTTTTCGAGCGCAGCAGCAGTTATATCGCTGTCTTCTCAGGTGAACATTGCCGATATCCCATATAAAGTTCAATTGGTTCGAGGAGACAGGCCGGCATTTGCAGGAAAACGAATTCTTACAGCACTCCTAACACTCTTTGGCGTAGCTAGAAAGTGGGGGGGCTCCAACTTCCTTGCACGGCGCCGGCACGTGGCGTCACCCCATGGCAACAAGCGTATCTAATCCAAACGTCACTCTTGATTTATGTCGGCTGTTAGCGAAGAGTAGAATGCTATCTGTTGTTCAACGTCAAACAGCAGGCGCTGGCAGCTACGAAGAGAGAGAGCACAGGCATCTGCACGAAAACAGGGCGCCTGAGAAACGTGGTAACATTGCGCTTCGCTTATGAACTCTCCTTGCCGTCCTCGACAGCAAGATTTGGCTGAGCTGTTCACAGCAGTGTCTACGTTCCGCGGGATGTGTGTTTCTCTCCGAGCCCGAAGTGTCTCTGATGATCCCTTTAAAGGGTTGTCCGGTAGCTGGAAGCATCACCTGCACGTCCTGGCCATTGGTGCCCCGGTTGTAGCATTGAACGACCGACGGCTGGTCTTGGCAGCCCGCGCTGCCGCCGCGGCAGTTCAGTTGTGGCACTGAGCGGGACCGGCGACCGGTTGTGTACAGTCCTTGCTGGAAGGTGAGGACCTGCACGTCTGCCAGCTTCACCTTGTCACCTGCGGATGTCAGCGCGCAGTACCACAATTTTCACGTTTTACAGCAAGGAAAGAAGGACGACATCAGAAGAACGAGGAAACAAGCAGACGTTGGAACTGTTTATGAGAGTTACAACAATTTTTAGATGCGAAGCATCTTATGCTCGGGGCTGTGTCCGTCCCGCGTCCGGCGTCCCGCGTCCGGTCACTTTCATGAAGTAGGGAAGCACCCACTATGCTTACCAGGACACTGTAGTACAATAAGGCCGTCAACCACCACCACAGTTACCAGAGTCATAGCCGAGAGCACAGAGTGGCTGCTTAGCAATGGCTAGGCATGTGGTGGGTGCAAGCAAAGAATAACACGCACTACCAGTGGTGTCTGTCGCCCACGTTGACTCCATTCCTTGATCTTGCTTGCATGTGCTTGCAATGGCTTTGTCCGTCCCTCCTTCCCGCGTCCCCCCGTCCCACACCCCCACAGCGTATGCGCGTCCCCTCTTCTCCTACGTCCCCCCTTTCTCTCCTCTAGAAATCCTCTACTGTACGGAGGATCCTCTACTGTCCGTCCCTCCTTCCCGCGTCCCACACCACCACAGCGCATGCGCGTCCCCCCCCCCCTCTCTCTCTCTCCTCTCCTACGCTCACCCCCCTTTCTCTCCTCTAGGAATCGTCTACTCTACGGAGCGGCGCCCGCGTCCCACAGCTCATAAGCGTCCCCTCTCTCTCTCCTTCCTTCGGTTCCCCCCCCGTCCTCTCCTCTAGGAATCCTCTACGGAGCGGCGCGCGACAGGTGGTGCGACAGCTGCATACTCCGCTGGGGGGCACCACGGTAGTTTCGCGGTATAAAAATGACGGAGCGTGCCTCATTCTCTCTCCTGTGCAGCGCCGCGATGAGCGCCCGGGCCACTGCCGCGAAACGGGAGCGGCGATGTTTCTCCCGCTAAATCCAGCAATCTCCCCGCTGCTTCGCATCCACACATGGTTCCCTTTAGCGGGAGATGGGGAATTTTAAATGCGAATGCATTTCATAGTCGGGCTATGTCAGGCGTCCGGCGTTGTCCAGCGTTGTCCGGCGTTGTCCAGCGTTGTCCGCGGAGGAGGAGGAGGAGGATAGGTTGAGGAGGTAAGCGCCGGCAGGTGTTAGATGTGAAGCATCTTATGGCGAAGCTTAATCCGGTGGTGGTGGTGGGCGGCGTGACCACCCATACTGCGCATGCGCAAGCCCTTTAAAAAATATAAATAAAAAACCTCCTCTCTCCCTCTCTCTCCTCTAGGCATCCCTCCCCGCGGCAACCACACCCTCACTGCGCATGCGCCTCCCCTCCTCCCTCCCCCTCCTACGCTCCCCCCTCTCTCTCCTCTAGACATCCCTCTCCGCGCTCCCACTGCGCATTAGCGTCCCCCCTCTCTCTCCTCTAATACGCTCCCCCCCTCCCTCCTCTAGGCATCCCTGCCCACAGCGTCCACACCCCCCACTGCGCATGCGCGTCCCCCCCCCTCTCTCTCCTCTCCTACGCTACCCCCCCTCTCTCGCCTCGCGACGCCGACGCAGGCAGCGTCTGCTAGCAAGTTTCTTGGTTGAAAAAACCGACTGCTCGCGCTGCACAACCGTTCACTGTCCATCCCGTATATATGGCAATGGATCTTGACCTCCAAGGTGGTGCCGGTGGGAGATTTCTCCTGTGCGTTGTTGAACAATAAAAATTCGCAGCGTGCGCGTTAACTAAAAGCCGACTGCGGGTCTCTGTGTCCAGTCGGAGTCTTCTGTCTCTCATTGCCCATTAGCAGCGATTGGCATGTTCCAGTAGGAAACACCGCTCCATCGCTGCGTGCTTTACGCATCTCCAGTTTTAAATGCGAATGCATTTCAAGTGCGTGAGGGCGCTCGCATCGCGGGAGCTCGGCGGAGCTATATATGAAAAAAAAAATTTAAAATTAAAAAAAAGGAAAAAAGAACAAAAAAGAATAAAAAATAAATTTAAAAAAAAAGAAAAAAAACAGAACAAAAGCAAAAAAAAAAAAGAAAAAAAAAAAACAGGCGCTGCGCCGTGCTCCCGACCGGGCTGCAGAAATTAGGCGCCTTTTCCTTCTTCGAACCACAACCACCATATATAAATGGAGTGAAGCGCGCGCGAAATGCATTCGCATTTCCTCACGATTCTCTTCGGGGAGGTGGGGGGCATTTTTTTTAAATTGCTATAGTGTGGCAGAGCATCTTTTAAGAACCGCATATTAATTAAGACAGCAGCAGTTTCTCTCCTTCCTGAGCTCATGTCATCCATTCGCTACTGGCTTGACATGAAAAACCAGCTAGCGAATCAACTCGTGGTAAACAAACTGTCCCCACCATCGCCTACCGCTGGAAAAATAATTCATCAGTAGCCTTCAAGCAATACACATAAAAATTCTAAACGTATATCATTTTTGTTTATTGTTTAAGTTTAAGGCTATCCGCACAATATTTGTGGTGCGGAGTTTGTTTCTTGAGCGATCAAGCGATCAACATTGAGCTACACGCGTCGTCGTGCATGCGTTCATTGCGACCGCTGCCTCCTAAAGCAAACAAATGCGTTGGACTGCAGTGGTTCCCAAGTCGCGTCGCGGTGATCCCTATGCATGGGCGTCGGCAGGGGAGTGCAAAAAAGCTACTTACCCCCCCCCCTCTCCACCGCGATGCAGTGTGTTTGTTAATCATAACTACGTTATGATTAGCAAACACACTGCATCATGACGTTGTGCATAAATACACTGCGTTATGATGTTGTGCATAACCCCTTCAGGCGCAGCGTCCACATATGTGGACGCCACTTGTTTTTGCCCGTTCCTCGGACTAGTGGGAAAGAAAGGGCAATATACATTGCACATAGGAATAATTGAACCTTCTGCATAGTCAACGCGTCTTGACTTGACCCCAATGTGCTGCATACGGCTGCAGCCGATCACTTTGATGAAGGCACTACGATGTATGACGGGTCACTGGACGTGCCGCGTTCCAGGACCACCTTCATAAATATTATTTTTTTTGCTCAAAATGAACACAGCCGCAAACGCACTGCGTGTGCATCTGGAGCCTAAGATTACCTTCTCTTTGCCTAAAAAATCCAACATGACTGGCTGCAGAATATTTAAATATACGCTAATTAGTATTAATTAGCACAGCTCGCAAAAAATAACGTATTTCTTAAATGTTTTTCTTGGAATGTAATAACGAGTGCCTTAGAATTATGTTGTGCGAAATTCAAACATTTCCGGACAGTGAATCATAATGCGCACCTGAAGGGGATAAACACACTGCATCGTGATGTTGTGCATAAACACAGTGAGTTATGATGTTTTGCATAAACACACTGCGTTATGATGTTGTGCATAAACACACTGCACCATGATGTGCATAAACACAGTGCGTTATGACGTTGTGCAGCAAGAACATTGACGCAGAAAGAAGGCTAGGCTTACCTGACAAACAGTCTGAAAGGTTAGCGAGGATGCAAAGGAGAACGGCGGTAGCGACGGTGCAGCGCATCTTGAAGGATAACTGAATGACAGCTTTACAACGTTCAGGCTCTAAGCACTCGTGCAGTTTAAGGACGCCGGATGAGCGGTCAAAACGCGTTTGCTATTGGGTTCATCCGTTCTTCTTATCCTCAGCCGATGGCTCATACCCAGTACAGTTATCTGCCTCTTTAATGATCCTGATGATGACGAACCATTTTTTTACGGGGTGAACCAATAAGGGAACGGGCCATTAATTGGGTGGCAGGAAGTGTTCAGTTAAGGGGGGCCGCCATTAAGTTAAACTTAACAAGATGAAACACCTAATAAAGGAAAATTCTGAGCGATAAAGCAGGCATTCTAACTGCCTGTATAATTTCAAAAGGGAACTGAACTTTTTTTTAAATGTAAATATATTCGACAGAGATCTGTCTGGCTGGGTAAAAATTATGCAAAAAAATATAAACTCTCCAGCCACAATTCTTAATCTAAGTTTTTAATAATGAACTTGAACTTGAACGTCAACATCGTTTTGTTTTGTTTTGTTTTGTTTTGTCACCTAGGGGAATCTGGCTCATACCCACGAGGGGGCGTTGGCCACACTGTCGGCTATAAAGCGAAATTTAAACGCTATTCAATTATTAAGAAAGAGAAGGACGAAATGCCATGTAAATAAAAAGTAAAAGAGATAAAAGAATTACAAGAAACGCCAAGACTGTGCGGAAAGAGCGGCACAGTCACTGCGGAAGCTGGGAAAGCGGCATTTCTAGAGCCTGTTGGAAACCCTCTTGGGGCTATTAATACTAATAATTGTTAAGTTGGGAAGCACCGACGACGCCATTATTCGTCTTTCTGCGGAGAAGCGAGGTATCCGCTACACATCTGCAAGGCATTATGTGCACTTTGTTGATGTGGTGGCTGATGACCACGAAGAATTATGCCTGAGCCCTTTGTAAGGGATTGGAAGACTTCAACGCCCCACTAGATATGTAATTCGCATTGTGTGACGCGCGGTCTTTATTTTACTCTCCTACCGCGGTATATTATATACGTTAACTTGAAAAAGAGATAACTTTATTGAGGTCCTGAAAAAAACGGATCATGGGGGGCTTCCTTGGCAACTAATACAAGTACACTTGCGAGTTACTCACTACGCTATAAATGATCATAATTTTTGTGAAGGGAGGCATTTAATATGCCATTATTCGTCGTTCTGGGAGAAGTGTGGTACCTGCGACACACCTGAAGGCATTATGTGCACTTTGTTGATCCCGTGGCCAGCGACGATGAAGAATTATGGCTGAGCCTTTTGCAATGGGCTGGAAGCATTCAACGACCCACTAGTTACGCAATTCGCATTGTGTGATGCCTGGTTACACAATTCGCATTGTGTGACACCTGGCTGCTTTAGATGTGAAGCATCTTATGGCGAAGCTTAATCCGGTGGTGGTGTGCGGCGTGACCACCCTTACTGCGCATGCGCAAACCCTTTCAAATAAAAATAAAAAACCTCCTCTCCCCCCTCTCTCTCCTCTAGGCATCCCTCCCCGCGGCAACCACACCCTCACTGCGCATGCGCCTCCCCTCCTCTCTCCCCCTCTAGGCATCCCTGCCCGCGGCGTCCACACTCCCACTGCGCATGCGCGTCCCCCCCTTTCTCCTCTCCTACGCTCCCCCCCTCTCTCCTCTAGGCACCCCTGCCCGCGGCGTCCACACTCCCACTGCGCATGCGCGTCCCGCCCTCTCCTCTCCTACGCTCCCCCCCTCTCTCGCCTCGCGACGCCGATGCAGGCAGCGTCTGCTAGCGAGTTTCTTGGTTGAAAAAAACCGACTGCTCGCGCTGCACAACCGTTCACTGGCCACCCCGTATATATGGCAATGGATCTTGACCTCCCAGGTGGTGCCGGTGGGAGATTTCTCCTGTGCGTTGTTGAACAATAAGAATTCGCAGCGTGTGCGTTAACTAAAAGTGGACAGCGGGTCTCTGTGTTCAGTCGGAGTCTTCTGTCTCTCATTGCCCATTAGGAGCGATTGGCATGTTCCAGTAGGAAATACCGGTCCATCACTGCGTGCTTTGCGCCTCCCCAGGTTTCTCTCCTGCGCAACGCTGCGATGAGCGCCAGAGTCAACGCCGCCGCCAGTGTAAGCGTTAGCGCCCGCTGCTTCACATCTGCACACGGTTCCCTTTAGCGGAAGATGGTGTAATTTTTTTTTACTATTCTACCATGTTATATTACGTATACCTGGTTTGTTCCCGACATGAAGCCTGTATAGGGTCTTCTTGCGAAGGATCTTCAAGCACCGGCATGTCTCTGTGGTAGAATACTGGGATGCCACGAAGAGGGTGTAGGTTCGAGCCCCGTTCCATCCTGGATATTTATTTCTGATTTGTTTTTGTTTTATTTCGCGCGATAGCGGTTACGGACACCAGCGGCGGCGGCGGCGGACAACTACGGCGCCAGAAATGGCCGTTGTTGTGATCTCATAACAGCTTTCGCTGTAAAAGCCATGGGAAAATATCGCCAGGCCTGCGCGGAACGCGCAGCACAGTCACAGCGAAAGCTGGAAGAGCGGCCTTTCTAGAGCTTTTTTAAAACAATCTTGGGACAACTACGACAAGTTCGCTTGCATGGTACCCACTACGCCATAAATCATCATAATTTTTGTGTAGTGGGGAAGCGTCCACTGTGCCATTATTCGTCATTCTTCGGAATAGCGCGGTACCCGCTACACACTTGTAAGGCATTATGTGCACTTTGTTGATGCTGTGGCTGACGGCGATGAAGAATTATGCTTGAGGGTTTTGTAATGGTTTGGAGCATTGAACGACCCACTCGTTACGAAATTCGCATTGTGTGACGCCTGGTTGTTACCTTACTGTTCTAAAAGGCTTTATCACACATGTTAACGCGATTCCTTACCCGTCATGAAGCCTGCGTAGGGTCAGTTTGCAACGCAGTTTCAAGCACCGGCGTAGCTCAGCGGTAGAGTACTGGGCTGCCACGCAGAGGGCCCGGGTTCGATTTCCATTCTGCCCTAGGTGTCTTTTATTTATTTAGTGTTTTTTTTATTTCGCGCGATAGTGGTTACGGACACCGGCGGCGGCGGCGGCGGACAACTACGGCGCAAAAACGGCCCTTGTTGTGATCTCATAACAGCTTTCGCTGTAAAAGCGTCACTCCAGACTACGCCAAGCTTCCTCGTCGTCTTCTACCGTCCGGCGATGTGGCAAAGAGCGCGATGCAGAACGGTTGCGAACTTGGACCTTACCTGTACAATAAAACAACTAAGAATAAGACTGAAATGCTCGCTTTTTATGGCTTGCTTCAGAATAGCAATGTAGATAGCAAGCGAGAAAGGTAAGCTTAAAAGGTATCTTTAAACAAGTGAGGCACGGATTCCCTTGTGTTTGTGTCAGCGCGCCTTACGTGATTTCATAACGATGCGACGCAGCTGCAAAGCAGTGAAGTAGAGCAGGCACGTTGCAATCGATTAAGAGAGAAATACATAAATTCATTTAATGTATTTGAGTACGTTACCACGCAAGTCGGCAGGGCAGCTTGCACTATTACGGATTCCATGTAAGCATTCAAGTGCCGTTGGCCATGTGGACGTGGCCTTAAACAGAGGCGTGAATTTCCCATTTGCACGGCGTTGCTGTTAGTATTATGGATGGGGCAACCGCCATCACTTGCCGAAGGAATGTGCCACACAAACTTTGGACTCCATTTCGCCTTCGGGAGTGTGGGGTATAAGCGAAGGCTAACGGATAATGGATAGTGGCCTTTAATGCTGGCTATCTCCTGTTACAGCAGTCTAATAAAATGTAATACATGCGTGTACAACTTTGGTAAGCCAGCGCGAGAGTCAGTGCAGGTGCACAGCCGATGCCCGAAATGCTGCTCTTTCAGAAAAACGATTTGTCTTTTTGGCATCTGAGATCAGAAACAGTTGCGGAGTTATGGGGCAGTACACAAGTTTTTTAACGTTCTAAAATGATTGATTAAGGTGCCTGTGATGTTTACGTAAAAGTCTTGCGAGAAATAGATCGAATACCGCTTTCTTCTCTTTATAACGGAGGGACGGTCAGCAAAAATTTTGAAAGTTCTGAATTACGCGCATATAAAACAAGTTGATTTATCCTAACTTCAATCACGCGGAAAAGTTCTTTCCATTGCAACGGCCACGTCTTATCGCGTGTCCCTTTCAAAGCATTCATGGTGACTTCGTAGTGAAGCTCTCTCGACCCAAATCTTATGTAAACTACCTACTAGTTATATCTTGCCTTGCAGCGCTTCATTATAGTTTAATCTTATATATTGTGCAAAAATAATCAGTGATTGCAGGGATATACGATGACCTTTAGATTAGTTGTTCAGCTCGGATATCTGTCGTACATTAGCCACTCTTTCGCGACGAAGTAAATTAAACTATGCTTCTATAGGCTATTCATTTGCCTGAATCTTATTAACGGTAAGCCGTTATCAAATTTAGCTATATTTAAATCTCACCACGCACGAACGAACGGTAGACCTTTTTAACTTATACTGGACCGGTGCTTCCAGGAATTTAGGTATTTGTGTAATATTTTAAAGAACTCCGGTAGTCGCGAACAAAAATTATCATCATCATGATCCGGCACGCACTCTCTTCGTCCTCTTCTTCTTCTTCGTCGCTCCCAGAACACATGCGTCGATTTGTCCGGCGTAGGATGCAATAACTCTGATGGGCGAGAGAACGAGTACAGAGAGAGAAAGAGATAGAATCGAAGGAAAGAAAGACAGAAAAAAAAAATAACAAGACAGAGAAAGAAATAGACATAGAGAGAGAAAGAAATAAAGAGAAACATACACAAACAGAGATATATAAAAAGCAGAGAGCAAGCCAGAAAGAGAAAGGAAGAGAGAGAAAGAAATACAGAGAAATAGAGAAAGACATAGAAGGAAAGAAGCATATATATATATATATATATATATATATATATATATATATATATATATATATATATATATATATATATATATATATATATGTATATATATATATATATATATATATATATATATATATATATATATATATATTATAGAGAGAGAAAGGAAGAGTGAGTGAGAGAGGAAGCGATGAATAGAGAAAGAAAGAAATAGATATAAACAGAGACAAAGAAAAGATAGAAAAACAGAGAGAAAGTGAGGAAGAAAGAAAGAGAAAACTAAAGAGAAACAAAGAAGGCCGCCCATCTTTCAGGCGCACCACTAGTGCGAAGCAGCCTACTTCTTTTTTAATCAAGATGATGGAGCTGCCGCGAACTGCTGTGCTGAAATTGCCACGGATGATCTACATGCGAATATAAAAATGTTCCGAATTCTTATCCGATAAACTTCTAGCGTGCAAGAAATGCTAGAACAGATGTGTTTTGAGGAATACAAATTTAGAGTTGCCGAACACGCGAACATGTGACCTGTTTGCTGATAGAGTCTGAGTCGCATGGGTGGTCAAATGTTTATCTAATAATAAGTGTCGCTTTTTTCGTATTGCGGGCATTGAACCTTATTGCTATTAGAATTCGTTTTAGAACAGTCCCGATTTTTCTCGGTCTTCACGGTTCGGACAATCGAGATTAATTAGAGTGATTGTTCGTGAGAATTTCGCTATAGTTACCCAAATACAGTTCTCTTAGCTACTAAGGTTCGTCACGTCGATGTGTCCGCACCCATATTAACCTTGCGCTAAAATTTTCCGGAACAGACAGCGCCAGTGTATGCAGCTCAACCAGAAGCGACACAGTGCCGAAGCTTGGGCGTGTTGGTGAAACATTAGACACTTTTAGTTGGGCGTACGTAACGAGCCTACGTACGCAGCATGGCTACGGGAGAGAAGTGCGCATGCGCTGTACGTAACGTATCTATTCCACGGATGCGTGCGTACGCCCGAAAAAAAAAAAAAATCCGGCGCACGCAAACGTGAGGAGACGTGACACTCTCGCGAGATCTCGAATGGAAGAGCACCCAGATTGCAAGATGGCATAGAACGTAAAAACCGTGGATCCAATGATTCAGCTTGACTTGGATGCCAGTGGCCGTTATAACGGCCGCTACCGCTGGATGGCGCTAAGAAGCACTCGAAAGTAGAGTTACTGTATATGCAAAGGTAGCATATACAGTAACTCTACTCGAAAGCTGTTTCATTTCAGATATGATACGTCTAGTTGAACGAAACGCATCCCGGTACTAAAGTATTCTAGTTCACTGTACCGGTACGGTCGATACGGTAAACTAAAAGTGTTGTTGAGCACTTCGCTTGCAGCGTACGCAACGTATCGTGCTGCGTACGTAGGCTTGTTGCGTACGCCCAACTAAAAGTGTCTATTGGCGGGAACGCAGCGCGAAAGAAGATGGGGACAAGGAAGGGCTACGCGCATACAGCGTTTTGTCATATCTCCGCTTGCACAGCGCTGTGTGCGCGTCGTCCTTCCTTGTCCCCGTCTTTTTTTTTTTTTTTTTTTTTTTTTTTTTTTTTTTTTTTTTTTTTTTTTGCGCTGTGTTCCGTGAAACAGAAGGTGCGGCGGACGCTGCATGAGAAGGAAGCGATAAACATTCGCGCTGATATCTCTGAACGCTTATCACAAAGTAGGAGCGTCCGAAATGAGTGAATATATAAATGCACATGCTCTTCATATGACTGGCCATGTTTGCTGTCTAGATCAGCGCGAAAATACGTGAGCCCCACCTCGCAAAAGCCGCATGCTTAACGCACACACATACAATGAACGACACGGTGTGACATTACTGTCTGGAAAGGCGTCTCACTTTACATCCCGATCAGGCTGCGGTGGTGACACTGAGATGATAAAGGCAAATGCGAAATGCGGTATATAGTAAGCCTGACTCTACATTTGTCCGTTTCATTAATTGTTTGTTTGTTTTTGCCCTCACACAAACTGGCGAACGCGTAGCGATACTGCTTGCGCTCGCTCTGTGCTGCAAGATAGCAGCAGCACCACTAGCGATGTCCGAGAGCGTTCACGAATGAAAAAGAAAACAACCTTCACTTTAAAATGTAGCTACTGTGAGCTTATTTGTAATAACCATGGAAAAGGAACTGCTGCTATACTTTTCGCAAATAGCAAGCGTGCTAATAATAATAATAATAAATAATAATAATAATAATAATAATAATAATAATAATAACAACAATAACAATAAAAACGGTCGTGGTAGCCCAAAGGTATTCTTGACTTTAGTACCTCTCGTAAATCTTTCTTAGCATACAGCAAGCCTCGTCTCACTATAAGAGTGGTCGTTATGCCATTCCAAAAGCCTTGTTTACATTAACAGCCGAGAGACACGTTCCCCTTTACCAGGTCTTTAAATGGCCCGTAAAGAACTCCGAGTTCAAATACGAGAGAGTGTTTTCTATCTAACCTTCACTATGCCCGTCCTACAGGCGCTTTCTCCTCTTCGCCACTTATTACAGAGTTTTAGAATAACGTACGCAAAGCTTTCCGTTAGCGTTGCGCATGCGTCGTACGCTCACCTCTTGCGGGCTCCCGTTAAGTGACGAACGCTAACGCTACGCCCGCAAGCTTTGCGTACGGTGTTCTAAAACTATCCATTTCTTCATAAAACACGCACACAATGTCAGGTCTAAGCGCCGAGTCTATCAGGATTTCACGCTTTTCGGCTACAAGTTATTTCCGCTTGCGCAGGTCGAAAACGTACAAAATCAGTTGATCGCGCCCGATAGTCGTGCGAGATAATGCAGAACTGGCATGCGACTGCATGGTAAAGCAGGGTAGGCGACAATGTGCAACTGATCATCCCGGTATAAGGACCAATCGAAAGCTTATTTCCATAGGCGTGCGCACGAGGGGGGGCGGAGGGGGCGGCCGCCCCCCCTAGTAACCTAAGAAGGGGGGGGGGCACAAAGTCTGCCCCATACATTGACTTAATAGGGAAGGGGGGGCGCTGCGACGAGCCTTCGCCCCCCCCCCCCCCCCCCCCACCCCCCGTCAAGGGGAACCCTGCGTACGCCTATGCTTATTTCCTCATGATGTCACGTGAGCGGATTGCTGGCGACACGAATTTCGCCGAAGAGACGAGAAACGCCATAGCGCTCGTTCACTCTCTTTTCAGGAGTTCTTCAGGGGCCCTTCAAGCTAGACTGAGCGGTTAGTTATACGTGTTTTGACATATACGTCGGTATCGCCGGAAACAGACGCTTTCTACATTCCGCAACTGCGCGCTCGAGAATCTCAAGCCACGCACAAACAGTGGGCCTTACGGTCATCCATGTTGATTGGCAGGAAACGTTTCTTAATAAACCAGACGCCGCCGCCTACGTGTATCACTATGGCGTTCGTAGAACTCGTGGAGGACCTGCGGGAAACGTACTCGCTAAATAAGTCTCAGTTTGCGCTGATGGCGCCAGCGTCGGGCGTCAAGGACAACCTGATTGGAAACATCTTCTGGACATATTGTGAGTTCTGGGGCAACACGGGTATAGCGCGTGCATGTAGTTCTGTGCGTCGGTCACAACTTAGGAATAAATGAAAGTTCCGTTCCCAAGAACTGCGGCGCGCCTGCCACTCACTTGCGCAAGGAAGTCGTTCTAGGTGGCTTTGGTTGTAACCGTAATTACTTTTTCGCTGCTAATATGAATACTACGCGTACTAAGAATTAAAAGTTCGTCGATCCCTACCTAAAATGTTACGTTTTACTGAGATTGATGCCGGAATCTTCGCTGAAACTTGTCCAGAAGCTAGAGTTCCCGGCCGAAAGCCAGGGACACGAACGTGTGTCCGTATGGGAAAATCCCCTACCTGAATCATGTGAAATGTTTTTGACGTCACGGAGATGGGCAGATACGATTGGATAGGGCATCTATGCAAATTCTCTCTGGGTGGGACAGTGACAGCTGTGGGCGGAGCTTAAATTTATTCTCAGGTTGTAAGTTCTAACCGCCTATAGGTGCATGCCCTAGTGGATCGGTAATAGGCAAGAGCTTACGCTTACGCGCGTTTCATAATGGCGAATGTACTTTAGTAAGCTTCACCAAAGTGCGCGTATGCGTAGCGACGGAATTATTTCAGCCTGCTAAAACATACGCACGACCGGAGCAGGCATAGCGTAACATCCACAGGACATCATAGAAGCAGCGAGGATCAAAGCTGCACCCAGGAAGGTTCGCGGTCTGGGACCACCGAGGCCAGAACGGTTCGTGCGGCTTGATGATTGCTTCATCGCCGTAACCAGTCGTCCTAACATGGTGCTCATAAGTTAGACGCGAATGGTTGAGAAGGCGCCTCAAGGAAGTCTGACGAGAGGGTTGATCAGAGCGGCGCTTCACTGTCTTCCACTGCACCACGATAACAGTACGTTACTTGACGGGGCGTTCCAATTTTTACGTGCACGCGCTGACAGCATTGTCTGAAGGTTCGACTTTTGCCTCTAGTGTGTGACCACTGACCGCACAGCAGAAACGACAGGGCGCAAGGGCTATTATGGGCTACTTGAAGGACGCCGGACTCCACTCGGGACCACACAATAACAAGCGTGTGTTACGTAGGGTTGCCGGTGGGTGGACAGGAAAAAGCGCCAGAACTCACGCCAAAAGTAGCCAAAGTAGCCATGTCATCTGATATTATCGCCAAATTTCTAGCCAAATAGAACAGAAGCGGTATTATCAACAGAGTTTTTACTATTGATGAATAAATAAAACCATTTTGAATAAGTAAAACCGCAAGTTAAAAAAAAAACCGGCAGATCCCACGCACTGTGGGAATCGATGTAATGCGAAGCAGCCAAATCATGCTTTACAAAATTTGCATGTCTTGTTTTACATGTTAGGACCTGTCATTTATGTTCGTCATACAGTCACGTCGCGCAATACCAAATTTGGTGTATATCGATCAAGCTAACGAAACGGCCGCGAGCGCGCCATGAGCGTGGCATGCAAGTCATGTCGCACATGACAAGTCATGATTTCCATATTACCACTGGTCATTTTTGTTCGTCATACAGTCACGTCACTCGATACCAAATTTGGTGTATATCAGGCTAACGAAACGGCCGCGAGCGCGCCATGAGCGTGGCATGCAAGTCATGTCGCACATGACAAGTCATGATTTCCATATTACCACTGGTCATTTATGTTCATCATACAGTCACGTCACTGAATACCAATTTTGGTGTATATCAAGCTAACGAAACGGCCGCGAGCGCGCCATGAGCGTGGCATGCAAGTCATGTCGCACATGACAAGTCATGATTTGCATATTACCACTGGTCATTTATGTTCATCATACAGTCACGTCACTCTATCCCAAATTTGGTGTATATCAAGCTAACCAAACGGCCGGGAGCGCGCCATGAGCGTGGCAGGTAAATCATGCTTTTCATGACAAGCTAGTCATGATTTTCATGATATGACCAGCCATTTATGTTCGCAATACGGTCATGTTACGCCATACCAAATTTGGTATAAATCCCATTAACGATACGGCCAGGAGAGCACAAAGTCGTAGGCGGCTAGATAGCTAGATAGATAGATACGCTCAAAGTCGCCGAAGTTCGCTAAGAAATGCTTCGCATTTAAAAGAGCCATGGGGCCAACTGGAAATTTTCGTCGCCAACGGGGTCCAGAAGTAGCCAATTTGGCGTAAACTAGCCACCAACGGCAACCCTGGTTACGTCGTTATTTTTCGTGCGCATCACTCCTTTCTGTCACCGCCGTGGAATATTGGCCGCTAGGTTGTTGCGCTGCTTAGCCGATGTCGCGGAGCCGATTTCGAGCCATAGCAGCCGCTTTCTAATGGGTGCCAAACGCAAAACTCTAGGTACCCATGTACCTAGATTTAGACGCACGCTCAAGAGCCCTAGGCATTTAAACTTAACCAAGTTTTCCGAATATGGAGTACCTATTAATCAGGTGGTGGTTGCGTCACACGAAGCGCCAGAATTTTTTTTCTCTTTGCTTCACGCCTCCACGTTCCCGCCCCGACTCGGGCTTCGCCTACGGTAGCGGCTGCAAGGGTGTCCCTCATGGATCGTCCGGCAGCTTAAGCTCCTCGGGACCTATCAATAAAGTTCTTGACTGACTGACTGGTTGCTTCACGCCTCGTAGTTAGATGATGGTTTTGCGAAGTATTTCTATTCGTACTGCCATACGATTATGGAGGCACGCCATACTGTGAAACTCTGGAATAATCTTTACCAGAAGGGCTACATTAAGGTACGCCTAAAGTTTCGTTTTACGCTCCCCATCAATATGCCGTCGCCTATACTACATCTCAGAAGTACCTTGAAGCACTGTGGAAGCTGCAGGGCTTGTTAGCCAATAGAAAAGGCGAAAGCCCCTCAAGGCGGGTTCATCAGCGTCGCGTCGTCAGCTCGTTGTCTCTTAGGCGTCGGCTCGCCTACCTTGTCGAGTCTTGCTCCCTTCAGTCAATATAAAACACACACACACACACACACCAAATCCCGCCATATCCACGAAGTGAATGATGATGAGTGGGCGAAGCACCGGTAAACTGTGAATCCTCCGTACATTTTGCCCACTAGATCATGCAAAGACGTGACACAAACACGGGGGGTGGTGTGATTATATACAGTGTATACAGAATGTTTTATTATGCACATATTCATACAGTATATGAAGCGTTTATCTGCCTTCTAATTTTCATGTTTTTCTTCTTGTTTTTTCTTGTGTTTTTTTTTTGCTTTGTTTTTCCAAACAGTATTTATGTGACGCCGCGTTGTGACCCGGAGTTACCTATTGTTACACCCCCCCCTTATGTAATGCCCCATGAGGGGCCCTTAAGGGTAAATAAATGATGATGATGATGATGATGATATACACAATGTTTTATTATTCACATATGGGTAGATGATGTTGTTTTGTCCAAGAGGTTTTTTTTATTATTATTTTACGGACCACAAGGAGGGGGTTCCCCTGATTTTAGTCATAAAAGACTAAGCTCAGGGTAACGTTTCCGTTTGAGTATAATGGCCTTATGGTCCGTGAAGTGTAAAGTCAAGGGATCTTGGATTGGATGTTGTGTAAAGTTCGAGAATGCAATGTCTATAAAAGTTCCCCTGATAGTGGGGGGTCGTTTGTAGTCATATTAACTGCACTGGAGAGCGTAACGGGACGCCATGTGTTGGACTAGCCAGTCGTCGTTCATGATGTCCACGTTAAACTCTCCGGCGAGTACGAAAGGGTCGTGTTTGTATTCAGTTTCGTAGTGCAACATCGCCTTCTCGATGTACTTGACGATGTTTCCCTTGGACAGGTTAGGTGCCAGATAGTCATGATGACCTCCGGGTCTTGACGGCGAGCCCGCGCCACCGACGCTTCGCGGGCCCTCGCTGCATCTCGATCTTGTTGCCGGCGCAGACGTCTCTCTTGGGCTTCGCGGGCCCTCAGCTCTGCGTCGGCTTGACGGCGAGCCCGTTTCGCTTCGGCTTTGCGAGCTCTCACTTCCGGGTCTTGACGGCGAGCCCACGCCGCCGACGCTTCGCGGGCCTCGCCGCATCTGGATCGCGTTGCCGGCGCTGACATTCCTCTACTGCTTCGCGGGCCCTCAGGTCTGCGTCGGCTTGACGGCGAGCCCGTTTCGCTTCGGCTTCGCGAGCTCTCACCTCCGGGCCTTGACGGGGAGCCCGCGCTGCAGTCACTTTGCGAGCCCTCCGCTCCGCCGCCGCCTTGTCTTCTTCGTTGTTCGTAGCAGTAGTAGCAGTATCGAAGCGCCATGCAAATCAAATGAGAGCACAGCTGCGCCACTAGCGGGAGCGGCGAGTACTAGCGTGGCTACACCGGGGGTGTGATGTACAAGGCTCGACCTTAAGGAGCTTCGCCCCTAAAAGAGAATGTGTGGTCTGGAACCCGCTTATTTCATCGTCATCAGCGTCATCGTCTTCGTCATGGCGTATAATGGTTACCTTGCATCTGCTGTGCCGTGATGGCAGCGTCATCGTCATCGCACTAGCGTGGCTACACCGTGGGACGGGGGACACCGGCGCAGTGATGTACAAGCCTCGACCCTAAGGAGCTTCGCCCCTAAAAGCTATTCGGGAACGCCACCTCGCCGTTTCTTTGATGTTCAGACACCCACTTTTGCAGGGCGCGTTCGCTGTCGTTTGTGAGGAACGCGGTTCTTCATCGTTTATATTGGCGCTTTGACCGGGTCCTCGCATAATACAACTGTGTTTAGAATAAGTTAATTCCACCGAAGTACGTAAACACTTCAAAACCGTGTCTATACAACAAGGACAGTAACTAACACACACAAACGGCTAAGCACAATGTACATGTAACGTAATTAGGTAAATGTCCAAGTCCACACGACGTCCTAACACATGCTATTGTGGACTAACACACACACTACACACAATGTGCATGACGATGTATGTACATAATATGCATAAGTTCACTAGCATGCAAGTACATATGTACATCAGATGTTAAGGCGCAGGCTACCATGGTACCTTGGTAGTCAGCATCTAAACAAACTAGCGATCTAAATATTAGCGCAAAATATACCTGATGCTTTGCCCTCAGCGTCAGATGAGACTGAGCGATGACAGAATATACCACTTATTTCGCGCTCTCCAAGCAGAGAACCAGTTAGAAGCACGAATTCGGATGGAAGCGGATGGACTGGGCTCTATGAGGGCTGCCATGTTGATGTACGTCATCGCGGTTAGGGATGCTATTACAGTTAACCGTCTGTAATATTTTAGAAAATGCGAAGTGCATTCGTGAAGGGCCTAACGTAACACGTATCGCTGTAACGCGTCATGTAAAAAAGCACAGTAAAAACCCTTGCACCTTGGTGATAATGAAACAATAACACCCGGAACTATATTATGTGCTGCGCAAGAATACTGCCTGTGTACTCCTCGTAGCTTTGGCAATGCTGCAAGGTAGTTGTGAGATGGAATATAGGCTTGCACCGGGTTCGCCACCTCGACCTCATAAGCGCAGTGCCAAACCTACTTGGCTGTCACGGCGGCTAGACCGAGTATTGGTTGTTCATAGTTGCGCAACCGGGCTCAAGGACAGCTCACAAGGAGCAACATTCATGCTTCTATGGTCCTTCGGTTTTTTGGGCCCCCTTACCGATGCGAAGTCGGATGCACATTCCTACATATTCAGCGGAATAATTCTTTGTATTTCAATAAAGAGTTTTGTCTCTCGCGCGCAGCACCCTCAGCCGATATCACTATCAAAAAAAAAAAAAAAAAAAAAAAAAAAAAAAAAAACTGGGTAGGGGCGAAGCATGCCGGGAAGGGTGTTTCAGCTCCACTAACGTGAAAGCTGGGCAGGGGCGAAGCATGCAGTGTTTTGATATAGATTTCTTTAATGAGGCACTAGTGGTGCCAAGCCTGAAGCCAGGCATGTAGGGAAGGGTGTTTCCGCTGCACTAACGTCGTCGGAAAACTGTTTCGGAATGCTTGCTTGCTTGCTTGCTTGATCCTTGTTTTTTGGCACTTACCCACTTCGGGGGATTGGCCATGTACCGGCGGTTAATATAGGGATATAGATTAGACTTGAGGCGAACAAGAAAAAACTAATAGGTTGACTGGGGAATATAGAAAAAACTTTTTTCAGATAATTATATTATGTACCAATATAATAATTATGGGACAATTCAGTGGTATGGAATGCAGCTTACCCTAAGGTGGTACTTCTTCTTTTTCTTCCTCTTCTTCCCAACATGCCTAGTTTCAGTTCCCCACTGCATGTAGGGAAGGGCGTTTCAGCTCCACTAACGTCGTCGGCTATTTGTTGGGCTAACTGCTGCCTTATTCATTTTAACACGGAAGTGTTTTATGTCGGGGTCCGTGCACCAAGACTTCAGTGACGTATTTCCGTCACGGAAATCACGTTGAAAAAATATACATGATCAGAAGACAAAGAAAAAAGTTCCGTCAACGGGAATCGAACCACGGCCGCTACATAAAAAAAAAGAAGGTGCGGCCTGTTGCGTCGCGTCACCGTCAATGGGCGAGCGCGTCTCAGCTGAGTTGACAGTTGCGGCCGCTTTTTTGGTGAGGGCGCCACTACTCCAGAGTAGAAAGCAGACGACACTTCGTGTTACAATTGGTTGCCTCAGGATTTATGCATGCCCGTGTGCTTTTTTGTGTGCTTTCTCGGGTGTTTTGTCTGTGATCGTGCGTGTGGGCAGCTTGTCTCATGTTTCCTGTGCTTGATTACGGTTCTTTGGAGCACGGAAGTGTGACAGACGGATTTTTCCAGTGGTGTGATGCCGCGAAGCTGTTGTGTGCCGCTGTGCAACTCGAACGCGATAAAAGACGCTACTATGGAGTACCACGTGTTCCCCTGCGACCTACTGTGTCGGGAAGCGTATTATTCGTAATAGAGCGCTTCTTTTTGTCAAACGAGCGCTAAAACAGGCGCACGCCGCTGCTTCCAGACGGCAGCATCAAATCACCGCGTCGACCGTACCCGTCAACGGATGCGCGCAATGAAAAAACAAAACAAACAAGTATCAAAAGACGCCCAGGTGGCCTAGGGCGTGCCCTTACCCTCTCCACCGAAGACGCCGTCGCGACAGCCTAACGCCCGTGCGGACCGTTTCCGCAGACGAACTGGCGAGAAGACTCCCTTTCCCCTAGCTGTCGCTGTGCTACGTGCTACGCGCCGAACAATCACTTGCAATCACTTGTTGAGTTGAACAATGTTCGCGAAGGATCCAAACGAGAGACGACGGAGGTTAGGACAGGATGATGAAGTCGGAGAAGAAGTTATGTTGTACGCGTGAGTCGTGTAGTGCGGTCAGTCGATCTTGCAGAATCGAGTGATGACGCCGTGGGAGCATTGTTTTGAGGAGTGTCGCCAATAACGACGACTATCAGCGCTGAGTTCCTTTGAGTGTTCGCGATACGTTCGAAGAATTGTGGACGGCACAAGTTTGGTGAATATTCAAGACCTTTAAATGTTCTTGAATTGTTTGTAATGCATGAGATTGCATTTGTAGAGCGGTAAGTTTGTTCCCGTTGTTTTAAACACCATCTTGTTGTGAGTTGTAATTGATACCTGCTGAGTGTGCATGTTTGCGTGATGCTTGTACTGCCCTAACTGAGAATACGTTTTGTTTGTGTTGTCAACTCTTGGCTCTAACTCGGTCTTTCTACCACAACCGGCGTATGCTGGCGCATTAAAAAGACCTACATTTAAATTGTCCGTGCTTTCGTGGTGCGTTTTTGTGGGCGGATACATCAGCTCTTGGAATCTGCCCGCCGATTGCCTCCCCATTGAAGGGATCAGTGAAACTTTTCATTTGAGGCGAGTCAAACGGGAGGCATTCATGGAGAGTATTGAGGCCCACTCTACGAAAGATTGGCACACCTAGGGCCAACGATTCACATACGTGGGGTAATAGGCACTTCTAATAACGTCTTCAGTATTGAACCTCTGATGTGCAAATGCAAAACGCGTTATTTACGGCCTCATTAGGGTCGCTATCGCACATACCAATGCGTGGGTAAAAGCGCTTCTCCGTGGACGAGCAGTGGCGCCAGAGCGGGTGCGAGGTGAACTAGGCCCGAGACGCCGCTTCGGTGACACTAACAGGCCGCACCTTCTTTTTTGTGCAGCGGCCGTGATCGAACCAACGACTTCATGGTCCGCGACAAGCGATACTGGGCACGCTATCCACTGCCCCATGATCACATACTCTGTAGGCTATACAAACGCGCTTTTTATATCTACCACTGTCCCCTCACAGTGCTCTTGCTTAAGTGAAGTAATGCATCATGACCGTGAAATCCACGATTAGTTCCTTCAAAGCGTTGTTTCTACGCGTCCGCCCCATTCGGCGCGTTTCGATTAGCAAAATTGCAATTTTGTCGACTCATTAACACACTGCCAGGTGGCAACGTTACCCGAGCGTCAGCCTCGCTCATAGCACCCACCCATACCGAAAAAATCCACGCATATCCACGGAGTGAATGATGATGAGTGGGCGAAGCTCCGGAGGTTCATCGGTAAAAACCGTGAATCTTTCGGGAATCTTGCCCAGTACATCATCAAAGACGTGACAAACACTGTGTGTATATATTAAGAAATTTTATTTATTCGTGAGCCTTGATTTTCCGTTTTCGTACTGGAGCCGTGTTTTCTTCGTTGGTCGTGAGCCGTGGTGGTTACCGTTTACATAAGCCGTGGCTTCCGTTCCGCCTTCATTATAACGGCTTTATGGTCGGTGAAGTGGAGGGATAGGGGTTCTTGGATGGGTCGTAGTGGGAAGTTCGCAAAGACATGCAAGCAAGATCAAGGAATGGAGTCAACCTGGGCGACTGTTTTCTATTCAGCGATGCAGGTTCCTCGGATGGTTGTGGGTTGCATGTGGTCGATCACTAGATGGCACCGCAGCGCCATCTAGTGATCACTCTGAGACCTAGAGGTGGCTACTACTACGACGACGGACGACGACTACGACGACGCCGGACTAGCCTACGCCTTAAGGAGTTTCGCCCCTAAAACAGCTCTGCGACGCGTTCACAACTCCGCGTTCCCAACTTACGCTCGCTCCGCGAAAAATTGCAGCCGTCCAACGGGGAGGACACGACGCGCGTTGCGTTTCCCTCTGGTAGGGCAGTGGTGTTCAATAACATGCCGGGAGTAGGCGACCTTAGCCCAAGTTAGGCGTCCAATCAGTGGCGCTCTTCTGGCTGTCACACCGCTTGTTCTGATTCCGCTCTCACCGTACAGCTACCACATGCATCTACGACCACAAGGGTGCGTTTAATCATTGATCATGGACGTTAGTCGTCGGGGGGATACAGATGTAACATCAAGCGTCAACGTGGGTGCATCCACGTTAAACGGTGCTGTAACTGTCAAACGCAAATAGACATAGTGCAAGCTATCTTACATCAATGTACAGAAAACATTCAACCACTTCTGTAAGGACACGTTTAACTTTCGTGTTATACCGATTCCTATGACGAAGGGATCAACCATGTTCTTTTTTTTTTTTGTGGACCAGTGGCGAGTAGTGGGATTTACTCTTTTTTTTTATTTTATTTATTTATTTATTTATTTTTTGTGGCGCATAGCCGTTTTTATGATGGACCATGACTACATGACACACCGTGACGACAGGAGACGCCGTCAAGCCCTAAGGTGCTTCGCACCTAAAATTGTAGAATCGACTGCCCACAATTCGTAATTAAGTTGAATCGCGTGCCGTAATATACTTAAGTAAAAGCTTACGACGCATCTGGCAATTCTTCAGGAATTCACCTAACTGGGCTGGTCTGCACATCGTTTAGAGTCGTGAGAAACAGCGCTTGACACGGAACGGTTATACAACATCAGCGTCCTGTCTGTCACCGTCCGCTGTCTTTAGCGCTGTTTGTTCCCGCCCTAATTTGGCAACTCGCCAGCCATTCAATTCTTATTATCGTGGCAGTGATGTCTGCGTCATCAGGCAGTACAGTTCAACGGCTACGACTGCGTTGTACCTTACCCGCCGCGGTGGTCTTGTGGTGATGGTGCTGGACTGGTGACCCGAAGGTCACTAGAGGAAATCATGGCAGCGCGGGCCGCGTTTCGATGGAGGCAAAATGCTAGGGGCCCGGGTGATTAGATTTATGTGCGTGTTAAAGAACCCCAGTTGGTCCAAATTTCTGGAGCCCTCCACTTCGGTGTATTTCACAATCATATCGAGTTTTTCATTTTATTTATTTTTATTGCGATAGCAATTATATGGACACTCTCGGCTCGTTTTCGCCGTCGGCGTTGGCGTCGCCGTCATGTCCCGTATATGTATATGTATCTATATATTTATAAAAGCCACAAAGAAAGATAATTCAGAAAAATGTTTCCGATGCGCGGCATCGAACCAGGGACCTCTCGCTCTGCAGCGCGCGGCGCTAACCGCTGAGCCACGAAAGCGCGCGTCCTTCAACGTTCAAACGGCGAGCTATTTATATACAGCGAGTTTTCAGCATTACCAGCGAGATGGCGCAAAGGCCGCGCTCGGCGGGCCTTAGCTGGGTGCCCCGTTCGTCGCGATGCGCGCTCTCAGGCGCTCCTAGCTCTCCGGCGCGCACTTTGCCCAAAGGTGGGGGGGGGGGGGGGGGGGGTAGATGCCCGTAAAGTCCCTAGAATAACTAAAGTAGCGCCATACGTGTCAATGTGCAGGCTCCTCCGCTCCCCTATGCTTGGTAGTGCAAGCGCCATCTTGTCCGTCCTCTGTCCATACCCTCTCCCGCGCGCCGGGAGAGGGTATGCCTGTGAAAGGGTATGCCTTTCGCACGGCCGGCTGTGCTTTCAGCAGTTTCCTGACGGATACCATAGAGGCGCTGCTGCAGCTTCTGGGAGAGGAGGCAGAGGCGAAAGGGCGCGGTTGGCGCTACTTTAGTTTATCTAGGGACTTTAGATGCCCGTGCGCGCGCGCGCTTATCTCGCGGTGGCGGCAAATGGGGCTTTCGCCGGAACGATAGCGTTGTAGTTACCGGGCGCGCGAAGGTCACATCGCTCGCTGCAGTCCCCCCGTTTGCGAAAAGAGCACGCTTTTCAAACACAGCGAAGTAACAACTGTGACACATGTTAGTTCACGCTCGTCTGTACCTGTGAATACGTTTCGTGCGTCGTTTTTGGTTGAGCAGCGCGTTAAGTGTCGAGCTGTGAATGTTTTTAGTTCGCTCTCGTCCTGTGCGTGTTGTTTTCGTGCGTCATGTGTGCGTGAGCAGCGCGCTGCACGTTTCGACCTGCTTGCCATTCGTCGCTTGACATTCCAATTTGTTGCTAACGCTTTCATTGCTTCGCCTTGTGGCGAAACTGTGACTTTTTATTTTCAGTATACGGTCAACCCCAAATGGGGCTTTTACGGAGGTGGGTACAATTAGGGCCAAAGGGACAAGAAATCAAGATACAGACATCTTACAATGCATATGTAGGTACACTTCATACATAGGTGACTGGACATATATAAGCAGCTAATAACGTAGATCCAAAGGTTGCAGGCTTGGTTCCTGCCGGCTGCAAATTGTCTTTTCATTAACTTTACTTTCTTGACATCTATGTCAAAGTTACGGCGATACGCTTAAGACAGTATAGTTAACGTCCACTGCCCCTTCCATGGCTTCATTATATGCTGGTTTTCATTAAATTTGTGTAAAAAACAAACAAAAAAAATGCCCCCCACCTCCCCGAAGAAAATCGTGAGGAAATGCGAATGCATTTCGCGCGCGCTTCACTCCATTTATATATGGTGGTTGTGGTTCGAAGAAGGAAAAGGCGCCTAATTTCTGCAGCCCGGTCGGGAGCACGGCGCAGCGCCTGTTTTTTTACTATTCTTTTATTTTTTTTTATTTTTTTTATCGCGGGAGCTCCGCCGAGCTCCCGCGATGCGAGCGCCCTCACGCACCAGAGCGCGCTCCTCCTCTCCACTCACTCTCCGCTACTCCGCCCGCACCACCTGCTGCGGTTGCTAGGGGCGAGGATAAGCGCGCGCGCCCGCAGCTGTTGCTATGGGAGAGGGAGTGAGAGCGGAGAGATAACACCTGCCGGCGCGCGGACACCGCCGCCAGACAACGCCGCACAACGCCGGATGCCTGACATAGCCCGACTAAGAAATGCATTCGCATTTAAAAAACCGAGCCCTCAAAATTTCCTTCCTTCGTTCATACTAAACACAGATAATTTACATAGGTTACATACATAGTTGAGCATCAAACAAACACTAAATTATATTGAAATCAGTCCGACAATGCAAAGCATCTAGCACCAGAGTATCATCCTTTCGTCAGACCGATGTCGTAATGGACAGCTCGGCAAGTTCTAAAAATTTTTGTACAGTCTATTGCAAAAACTGTTAAGGCGCCTAGCAGGTTCCACTCACGCGGCAATAACGCAAGAAAAGAACAGTAAGAAGTGTTGCTGCTGCAAAAGAATTCAAGAGTGAGTAGGTGTTTGCGTGGGGTGATCCTAGAATGGCTTATACTGATGTATTCTGTGGCTTTAATCTTGAATGAATGGCACAGAAGCAAGTAAAGAAGATTTAGACGGTGAAGCTTCGATCTGCCGTTCAAAGGGCAGAGCGCAGCGCGTCGCAATAATTCAGTATATAGTCGTATCTGTGCGCCAGTGTCCGTTGTAAATAAATGGTACGTACAGCTTTACGCTGTACACTTACAAGGGTAGCTACGCACGTAGATGTGTAAGGAAACCAGACAATGCATACTCTAATATCGGACGTATAAGTGAAACATAAGCCAGAAGCTTTATCTTGGGGGGAGAGGGGGGTGGCGAGTTATTTAAGGCACGTTTAAGATAGAAGAGCTTGTTCGTGGCTTTTTTTGCTATATGCTGAAAGCGCGTTCTCCAGTACAGATTAGAGCACTGCACGGGCCGGCTTTTTTCCGGCCCGGGCCCGGCCTGGCCCGAAAGCGCCATGCTCAGGCCCGCCCGAGCCCGGCCCGGTGTTTTTAAATACGGCCCGTACCCGGCCCGGGCCCGAAAGGTTTGGGCCCGGCCCGGCCCGGCCCGGCCCGGCCCATTTCAAAAAATTATTTTTTGAGCAAGGGTGTCCCTCATGGATCGCCCGGCAGCTTAAGCTCCTCAGGACCTTTAAATAAAGTTCTTGACTGACTGACTGACTTGAGCATAAACGAGCCCGGCCCATTTCAAAAAATTATTTTTTGAGCATAAATGAGGCGTTGTACAATCTTCGCTTATAGTGAAGATACCAGCCACGCACAAGATAGTTCCTGGACAGTGTTGTGAGAACTTATGACAGTGTCACGATTTTCACTGGTACTGTGTTTACCATCGGTTAATTACGCCCGTAACACTTTTGCGAAAGAATTGCAGGGGGGATATATGAGGAGGCACAGCTGGCTGTCCATGCACGCAGCGCTAACCATGCAATGTTATTATTGCATTTCAAAGAACGACTACAACATACAGCGCCCACATAAAGTGGAAAAACAGCGGACATTTATAGTCGAGCTTACATTAATTGCTGACAAGCTGGGACTATTGAGTAAATAGAGCAGAACATATCCTGCAAACTTGGTTTATTGCGCAATGCAACGAGAGAGAGAAAAAAACGTGCTCTAACTACTCCTGGGAGGGTTCGCCGGGCTGGGTCGCTTGTTCCGACTAAAGGAGGAAGAAAGTACACCTTTCTTGCATAACTTGTCACTCTCCTTAAACTCGACGTGTCCGAAAACAAATCGTGACGCAGAGGAGTCCAATAGTAAGGTCATATTACGGTTATCTAAAAATCTGTAGCAGGGCCAATTGAATATTTTTCTTAATTTCCTTACATAAAATTAAAACGAATAAATCCATCAGTCAATGAAGCGAACTTTTATTTCTCCCAAATATATATAAGAGGATGGTGGAGAAAGAGCCGCATAAACTATAGCTTAACAAACCTGAAACGTGCAGCTCGCGAGCAAGTCGCACTTACGAGAACACATACGAATGCCTAGGTGCGTGTGCGTGTAGGCGCGGGATGCCTTCTAGCGCGGCCTTAATAGAATAGTCTTGATCTTTAACGAAGATACCCCGATTCCCCCCTCAGACACCCGTAGGGTCCCGTACTTTGACTAACTCGATATAACGAAACAAATTTCGAGATCCGTCCCGATTTAACAAACCTTTTTTTTTTCTTTCGAAAAATGAGATAGAGAATTGATCATTCTTTGTCTATTTTTAGATAACGCCCCAAAAGTTATTGATTGCGAGCAAACGGCAACATCGCGGAACACCTTTGTCCAATTTAAACTGCGTGGCCATTGCTAAGAAAACGCAAGCAAGCCAAGATCACCGACTTCTTTGCTGGGAAATAAATATGTTGTCACCTGTGGCCCTTATTGTTGAGGTAACAAAGAGAGAAGCAACTTTATTGAGAGAAGCAACTTTATTTTAAGCTAACAATTTTTGTTTCTTCATACACCCTTGAGGTGGCGGTCGTTTCCTAAGTTCGCTATTTCATTTTTCGCGCCTTTACGCTACGCAAATATGATGCCATGGTAGCTTTCCGGATGCCGCTACACCATATAATCGAATGTACCGAATAAAGTAACCGCGAAATGCCATCTTCGGTTTAACGAAGTTTTCGATTTAACCAAATAATTCGCGGCTCCCCTCAAATTCGTTAAATCGAGTTTTAACTGTATTTGTGTGTTGCAAGAGTAAAGTCACTACAAAGCGCAAGATTAATACGAAAGCGCGCGTGGTAACGTACGGCGCCTTAGCACTTCGTCTTACAAAAGAGGCGCTCGGTAAGAGAGCTGGTACAGAAAGCAAAAATGCAAAAGAAAGAAAAAAGTGTACAAGGCGCGAAACCAATACCCATTCACAGCAATTAAGTCGGACGTATTAAACCGAAATGAGGAAATTAGTGACCTGACGAAACACGACGACATTCTGTCTACAAACTTAAAATGAGTGTCCTGGACTTCCCTTTCGCACTGTACATCCGTGATAGTAAAGCTTTGTGACTGTAGTAGAGCGAAGAAAGCTTAACAACTGCTAACTTACCTCAGAGTCAATTCCAGTTATGTCATCGACTGATGAAGTAGCCCTAGCAACTCATGAGGCTATGAAATCAAGCCCAGTTGAAGAGCCGGTGGAGCCGATGAACAGTGTAATCGACGTCAATAACGCTCGGTGACGCTGAGGTTTTCTTAATGTAACGAGCAGTTCATTTACAGAATTGCAGAACTACACTCGGCACCGTGACTCTGGTTATCCACTTGGCCCCTTTTCAAATGTTGAGCCAGAGAGAGAGTGAGTTGATATTTCTGCAGGAATCACGTGACTCTCGTGAAGCGTGCGTGATTGGCTTCCGTGATGAAGAAGCTGCCGTGTGCGCCGTACACATCACGCGTTCGGCGCCGCTGCGGCGCCGTGGATCGCCAACGGAGACGGGCGCCGTGGTGGCGCGGCGCCTACGCCTCCTCTCTCTGTCTATCCTCGGTCTTTTAAAATTCGTTGCGTTGGTTGCGTGTCTCTTAGTTTTGTGTTCGACCCAACATGCGTATCTTCGTAGTCGCGTTGACCAGTCTACAGAGTCACGAAGGCGGAAGCAGGCGCGGCGGGTATGCGAGCGTAGCTGCATACTCGAAATGTTTCCCATGATACCGATGGGCACATCTTATATGCACTAAACTGGGCAGTGCACCGTTGCTTCACTCTTGCCGCAGTGCTGCTCAGCTATACCATTTCTTTTGATACACGGTACCCAAGTACGTGTTTCACTCAATATAATGGCGGGAACATATATGAGACAATATCCAGAAATTATATGTAACATACCGACGGAGGCAAAATGCGCGACGTCTTGTATTGTGCAATTTCAGTGCACGCTAATGCACTTCAGGTGGTCTAAATTACCCGGAGCCTTCCACTGCAGCGTCTCAGATAGCCTGAATAGGTTCGGGACGCTAAATGCCCAAAAACAACAAAGCCAAACAGCATTACGCGCCATTGCCGACAGTGTATGAGAGTCGGGCCTGATACGGGCCTGACCCAGGCCCGGGCCCGGCCCGGGCCCGAAGCTCATGGGCCCGAGCCCGGCCCGGGCCCGATCTAACAATTACTTACCCGGCCCGACCCGGCCCGCGGGCCGGGCCGGGCCCGGGCTTTCGGGCCGGCCCGGGCCCGTGCAGCGCCCTAGTACAGATAAGATATGATGTTGATACCCTGATATCGATATTCATTAACAGAACGCAATGCCATGCCGTAGGAATCATAGGTGAACTTGAGCGGAACTTTTTTTCTTGGTAACTGACATAGAAAGTGTATTTTCTTTGTTAACGAACATGTGCAATCGTGACACCACTGAAATACAATGTTCAAGGCGCTGCTAAGTTTATTTCGGTCTGAGTGGTGTTTTACATCGTGGTAGAGCACGCAGTCATCTGCAAATAATGTCATTTTTACTTCACGTTAGACAGTTATGTAATTAATAAAGAGCAGAAATAAAAGTGGTGCCAGCACGGACCGCTGGGAAGCGCCAGATAGCACGGGAATAACATCGGACAAATAGGTAACGATCAGTTAAATAATTAGTGATCCATTTCGTGACAGGTCCATTGCCAATAAATGTTCAAGTTTGTAGATTAATCTCTGGTGTGATACATGGGTCGAACGCTTTGGAAAAATCGAGAGAAATTATGTCGAATTGGGACTGATTGTTGACACCCTGCGCAAGGTCATGTACAATTTCAACAAGTTGTGTAACAGTGGATAATTCGTTTTTTAAAACTGTACTGGCAAGGGTGGATGACCTAATTAATCTATTCATATTGAGTTAGAAAGTTTTAGAATAAAAATTGGGGGACCCTTAATCTTCGCCTTTAAGAGTTGAACGCGATAGCGATATCCTGTCCCGAGTGCCTACTTCAACCACTTAGTGCATACTTGCTATGCACCCACTACGTGGTGATAAGGGAATACGCGCAGTAAGGTGTGGGCCGTTTGTAATGGGTGGCCGGCTCTAAACTACGAAATCGTTATGATAGTCACATATTCTGACGCCCGATGGCAATGTACGCTTGTACCACGCAATATTCCTGGGATATTACATGTTATATTGCGATGCCTGTATAAAGGACGCTTGCGTTTGCGAAGCATGAAAGTTATTCTCACTGCATTTCCAAGCAGAGGAAGTTATTTTCACTGTATTTCCAAGCAGAGGCGTGGCTGTGCGGTAGAACACTTGCTTGCCACGCAGACGGCCCGGGTTCGATCCTCACTCGGACCCGGAAATTTTTATTATTTATTTTATTTGCATCTTTCTCGATTTTTCGGTCACGGACAAGATGATGATTTTTCGCTCACAACCAACGACGCCAACGCCGACGCCAACGCCGACGCCGGAATTTCTGCGAAACGAGCTCTTTAACGCTATCGCGTTAATATGTTTAATAATTTTCCCGCATGTTCATTTTAGAGAGATAGGCTGGTAGTCGTTCGAGAATTGTTTGTCCCCTGATTTGTGTACGGAAATTATTCCGGCAATTTTCCAATCAGAGGGAATTCGACACTCTTCGATTGATTACTGGAATATGAGACTAAAATACTAATGTGAGACAAAGACTACAAGGCACAGCGTAACGTTTCAAAAGATCATTAGTAATGTCATTCGGACCACCCGGGTTGTCGGGTCGAAAAGACAAAAAATAGCCGGGAAATTAGAAAAAACTGGCTAAAAAGTAGCCAATTTGAGTCGGGGGCAGTACAAGTAGCGAAATATAGCCACGGATGTGTGAAAACAGCTGCCGCACTTAAGTTTTAAATGATTAAATGCAAGGGTCTTGTGTTGGAAATGTAAATAAGTACAACAAGAACGTTTCTAAATCATAATTGCTGAGATTAAAGCATAAATTGTTTACTTTAGCAATCATTTCCTGCATGATGACGAAGTTTCTTTCGCTGTTGCTGAACTGACGCGCTTTTTAGGCATGCTGCGTGACGTCTCATGAAAAAGACTTGTAGTACCTAGCCCTGTGAAGACAATCAAAATTTTTACTGCATGAGTGTGTTCAAAAGCACTGTTTCTTGGATAGACGCAAAAATTCTAGTCACTCTCACGGTCGTTTCTCGCGTGATGATGGAGTCTGAACATCTAATATACCCGAGTCCCAATAAGTGGGCCTACCTAATATTAAGAGATAACACAGACAGTTCGACGGATGTCTGCTATCTAATGTCGATAAGTGCATATTTTCCTGGATGCGAAGCGCTTTCGATTGTCATGGTCACTAATGAGGCCCCATGCAACATTTATCTCCAGAGTCTCAACCACGTATCACAATTAGTGCAAGGCAAGTGCCAAATTCAATGTTCGGAACTGAAAGCACACCTTCGTCGCCATGTTTTGACGTCGCATACTAGAACGCCAGCGGCTGCGACGTCATAACATATTGGCAATTAAATATCAAGAAGACAAGAAACTAGCCAAAAAGTAGCCAAGTAGCCGAGGCGTTTTCTCTGCCGCCACTGGCCTAAAAAAGTAGCCAATTTGGCGCAAAGCAGCCAAACCTGGCAACCCTGCGGACCACAGCTTACCTATAAGGTATTTAGCTCATAATAGTAATAACTGATGAGCCTCGACGACCCAAATTACCGATCTCGCCTCATTTTTGCAGCGATGACAGCACTCCCACCTCCGACACTTTAGGGCTACCAGTCAATATGTCGTGTTCAAATGATTGCAGGAAAGTCGGGCTAACATGGTTGTTGTTATGAACGGTGAAGACAATGTTATAACATGGCTGTTATGAACGGTGAAGACAGACTGAAAGGGTTTATTATCATCATCATATCTGGGGTTTAACGTCCCAAAACCACGATATGATTATGAGGGACGCCGTAGTGGAGGGCTCCGGAAATTTCGACCATCTGGTGTTCTTTAACGTGCACTGACATCGCGCAGTACACGGGCCTCATTTCGCCTCCATCTAAATGCGACCGCCGCGGCCGGGATTGAACCCGCGACCTTCGGGTGAGCAGTCGAGCACCCTAACCGCTACACCACAGCGGTGGACGAAAGTGTTTATTAAAAGAATCTACTTTAGTTTTCCCGTCTGGGAACACTTGACTTTTACTTTGTCTTCGGGTACCGCCAGAATTTGCTCGGCGATGTTTTCGCAAAGGTGTGCAAGGTATACAGTGCTGCAAAAATGTTGTTTCGCGCACCTTGTTGCATTCTTAAGCCGCGTGTTTTTAATGAATTGAGGCGAGATCGATAATTCGGATCGTCAAGCCTCAGCAGTTAATTACTATTATGTGATGTATACCTTACGGGAAAAATTGTCTATATACTAAAGAAAAGGGGAAAATAAATTTGCATCGACGATTCCACCGAACGGTACGCCGATAGTTGTAAAGAAACACGGCGCGTATGCGCTGCTATGGGATATTGGCCCAGCGATAATATACTACTTGTGAAAGGAGACGTGGCCTTATCTTGAACGCCAGGAAACAACTCAGAAAGGGAAAATAATGTATCGCTATCGTACAGCTGTTTACCGAGTCGAACGCTATGGCAACCGTACGTATACTTCACACGTATACCCCTGTAGCTCACCCGCGACCGACCTCCGAGTTCCTGCTTATTGTATACTGGCAGATAAGCAAGCTCTTCGTAAGCCGCGACTGATACGGCGTGGCTTTTAACATTGGAAGCGTAGAGAGACAGCCGGCAGGCAAGCACCTTGTTCGACGTGGAATACTCCGTCGCCTTATTGGACAGAACTCGGCTGAGCTTCGTTTAGTGCGAACGCATTTCCATTGGGCTTTTCTTTTTTCCTCTTGGACGAGTCGCTCTGCTTGATTGTGGTGAGTGCATATACCGCAGTAGCGTAGCCAGAAAAAAAATTTTTTTTCGGGGAAGAGAACGGGAGGGGGTGTTCAATCATACTTTACGTAGATTCGTGCGTGCATTTGTATGTGTGCCTGTATACATACGTACGCAAAATTAACAAATTTCCGGGAGGGTGGGGGCAGGTTTGCATATCCTAGAGCAAACCTTTGCATATGCTAGAGCTTTACAGATGCTAAATTGCATAGGCTATAAGCACAGGGGTCTCAAACTCGTCTCAGACAGCGGCGCGCAGACAGAATTTAGTTCCGCAAGGACCTGGTCAGGAAAGGTGAGAGCGGGGGGGGGGGGGGGGGGAGAGGGGGGGGGGGGGGAGAGGGGGGGGGGTTGAATTCGTACGCATTGTCAGCAAACGTTATATCTCATATACGGGTCCTTTGTGAAAAAGAATTGGGTCCAGGATTCCATCCAACAACATGTCGATACCGATTTCCAAAATGAGTAAAATCCGGACGGCGGTTCTGAAATACCGTATTTGTTTCACGGTTATGTTTCAACACATGATGACCACATGGTGTGCCTTACGAAAACAATGCTTTAGACCAGTCATGCCTGTGTAGCTCACGCACATGCTTATTATGAAAATAAAAACATACGAGACAAACATAGCCATGTGCGGGCCGCATGTTTGAGACCCCCGCTATACACCATTTTCCGGACGAGCTCAAGCGCCGCCATCTTTGACTGATAATGTTGCAGTTTTGCATCCGTATCAGATAAACAATCAGTGCTACGGTGGACTCGCACGCTCGAAAACACTTGAGCTGGTACATTCAACGTTTCATGACCATGGTCATTTCATATTACAGCATGGAAAACTGGCAGAACAATCGCTTATTAGCCCAAGATGGCTGCGCCCCATGCGTCGAAAATAATATCTTGTATAGCATATGCAATGAAGCGTTGAATGACAGCGTTTCTGTTTCGCATGTTTTGCGAATTTTTTTAGTGCAATCCTGTCCTGTAACAAGCATGCGCTATAGTGATGTACAACTTTTGCTTTCGCTCGTACCGTGTGGTCCGCAAAACTCTACCGGATTTTCACTAGCGCATCCTTGCCTCCCGCTCAAGTGTCAGCTCTGTATTGGGGCGCACATTTCCAACTGAGGTGCATGGTTCGACTAAAAACGTAAAATGTCGCATAATCCATACAACGACATCTGGCCCCCTCATTTCGTAAAGTTGTATCGCATTGCGTTTTGTTTTAGACGAGAAAAAAAGGCGTCTGAAAGGGCAAATAAGAACTTTGTAATTGACCTCTTAATTATTCAATTTAGGGCGCACGTAGGGACCGCGAAAGTGAAGCCGAGCGGTAGTAAGATTGTCTGGTAAGGTGCAACTCTCACATTAGAACTACCTTTCGGGCACCAGTCGCCAAAGTATGAAGAAGTATTGCCGCTAAAAATTAAATTACATTCCGAGGTTTTATACGCGCCAAAACCACGAATATGATTACAATGCACGCCGTTGTGTGAAACTCCGAACGATTTCTACAGCCAAATTGTTCTTTTGACTTGCATCTATAGAACTCAGAATACAAGCGTGGTTTTACGTTGTTTCTTTCAATTTGTGTATCGGCCCCACCGAAGCGCGAGCACAACTGCCGCGTTCGAGCCCGCAGTGCATTGAGTGGTAACGATCTTTTCAACCGATAACCGGTTATTGCCACATCTCCACGAACGTTGGCAGCTGACGTTGTATGAATCGCTCGGGATATAAGTGTTAGCGATATTTTCAATCGATAACCGCTTATTGCCACATCTCTATATGAACGTTGCAGCTTACGTTGTATGAATCACTCGGGATATAAGTGTTAGCGATATTTTCAATCGATAACCGGTTATTGCCACATCTCTATATGAACGTTGCAGCTGACGTTGTATGAATCGCTTGGTATATAAGTGTTAGCGATATTTTCAATCGATAACCGGTTATTCCACATCTCTATATGAACGTTGCAGCTGACGTTGTATGAATCGCTCGGTATATAAGTGTTAGCGATATTTTCAATCGATAACCGGTTATTGCCACATCTCTATATGAACGTTGCAGCTGACGTGGTATGAATCGCTCGGGATATAAAGTATGACACACAACACAAGATATCGTATAAATCTGCACTCGGGACGAAATATACAGTGGATGGTTTGCTCGTCGGTCGGTCGCTCAATCGGTTGGTTACAAAGCTTTACTAAGGTCCTGCAAAGCGCGCGTTAGCGCACAACGGGCGACTAACGTCGCGATCTTCAGGCCAAGCCTGTCAGCCGCTCTGCGGGTCTGCTGGGCGGCCCTGAGGATGGATGGTTAGTATGGAGAAAATAACTGTATAGCCTTTACTGAGTATACTGCATTTTCTCTCGCAACATCAGTACTGGCTACAGTTGAGTAGTGTTAGCTCCTACTCAGCTAACGTTGGCTGTCTGCTGTTATGACGGTTTAATAAAATAATACACCTGGGGCGCTATTTTGTAAGCGTTCTAGCATAGAACGGGGAGGAGGATCGAACAAAAGGAGGAGGGAAAGACATGCGCGATTGGTCGAGGCTATTCCGACGGTCAAGACGTGAGAATAGCCACAAAATGTGCATAGAACGGAGAGGAGGTTGTTAAAACGTGCTCGGGCGTCGTTCTATCGATAGTATTGTCACGTGGTCATGACGTCGACGAAGGCAGCAGGCGACGTGTCTAAGATGAAACTGTTTATTAGGCCGAACTTGTGGCCGGTAAATGGAAAGTAAGATTACAGCAATACACGCTGGCACTGATAGCGGCGAACAGAGCGTCGGCCGTCGATCAACTGAACTTCGTTGGAACGCGCCGGCTTTTATAAATCACGCGTCGAACATTCTAGCCTTATCACTAGTCGTCGCGCAAGCTCTCGAATAATCTTGGGTGTTCGCGTCTTGCGCGCAATCTTAACAAAATGATCTACTAGAATCGTGAACCTTCTCGAACACTGCAGGCACTGTTTGTTCACAGTCTTTGTGGGCGTAAACCGAATACAGTAAAAGTAAAACAAGAAACGCGCGTGACAATGCCCCCCCCTCTGAAAAAGCATCGTCCCGATGCTTTAAACAGAACACGTGGGGGTAAATGCATGCAACAATAACAACCATAAAGCGAGAAAGTACAATAATCACTAGGCACAAGCAAGAAAGTACAACAATAAGTAAAAAAGTACGGTCCTCAGGTCCACTAACGCGCGTAAAACGGCTTGAGGCGCACGACATGGACGACTTCAGGCCGCGAGCGGCGCCGCTGAGAGTTCGTAATGCCGTCGGGAACGACCTCATAGTCTAGAGCGCCTACACGTCGAAGCACCTTGTAAGGCCCGAAGTATCGCCTAAGAAGCTTTTCACAAAGTCCACGTCGGCGTATGGGTGTCCAGACCCACACACGGTCGCCAGGCTGGTATTCCACGAAGCGTCGTCGAAGGTTGTAGCGACGGCTGTCGGTCTTTTGCTGGCACTGGATACGCAGACGGGCGAGTTGCCGGGCTTCTTCGGCGCGCTGTAGGTAGGCGGTGACGTCGACGTTTTCTTCCTCGGTGACGTTTGGTAACATCGCGTCGAGCGTCGTTGTCGGGCTGCGTCCGTAGACCAACTTGTATGGCGCCATCTGGGTCGTTTCTTGCACGGCCGTGTTGTACGCGAAGGTACGTCACATACGGAAGGATGGCATCCCATGTCTTGTGCTCGACGTCGACGTACATGGCCAGCATGTCGGCGATGGTCTTGTTGAGGCGCTCGGTGAGGCCATTGGTCTGTGGGTGGTAGGCGGTGGTCCGGCGGTGGCTTGTCTGGCTGTATCTCAATATCGCCTGAGTGAGCTCCGCAGTAAACGCCGTACCTCTGTCGGTGATGAGAACCTCTGGGGCGCCGTGTCGAAGGACGATGTTCTCAACGAAGAACTTGGCTACCTCGGCGGCACTGCCTTTAGGCAGGGCCTTTGTTTCGGCGTAGCGGATGAGGTAGTCGGTAGCCACGACAATCCATTTATTTCCGCAAGTCGACGTTGGGAACGGCCCCAGGAGATCCATCCCGATCTGCTGGAACGGTCGCCGAGGAGGCTCGATCGGCTGAAGGAAGCCTGCTGGTCTTGTGGGCGGTGTCTTCCGTCGCTGACAGTCTCTGCACGTCCTTAGGTAGCGGGCGACTTCGGCGGCAAGGCGCGGCCAGTAGTACTTTTCCTGTACTCTTGCGAGCGTGCGGGAAAGTCCGAGGTGTCCAGCCGTCGGGTCGTCGTGTAGCGCCTGGAAGACTTCTGGACGCATTGCTGAAGGCACTACGAGAAGGTAGTCGGCTCGAAGCGGCGAGAAATTCTTCTTTATGAGAAGGCTGTTTCGCAAGAGGAACGATGCGAGTCCTCGCTTGAATGCCTTCGGAACAATGGCTGTCTTGCCTTCGAGGTACTCCATAAGGCCCCTGAGTTCCGGGTCGGCTCGCTGCCGTTCGGCGAAGTCGTCGGTACTTATGGTTCCCAAGAAGAAGTCATCCTCGTGGTCGTCCTGCGGCGGCGGGTCGACGGGGGGCGCGAGACAAGCAGTCGGCGTCAGAATGTTTTCGGCCGGACTTGTAAACGACGGTGATGTCGAATTCTTGAAGCCTTAGACTCCATCTTGCGAGACGACCTGAAGGGTCCTTCAAGTTAGCTAGCCAACACAAGGCGTGGTGGTCGCTCACAACTTTGAAGGGCCTGCCATAGAGGTAGGGGCGAAACTTTGACGTAGCCCAGATGATGGCGAGGCACTCCTTTTTTGTTGTGGAATAGTTGGCCTCTGCCTTGGATAGCGACCGGCTAGCATAACTGATGACCCTTTCCAGTCCGTCCGTCCTCTGCACAAGGACGGCGCCTGAGTCCTACGCTGCTTGCGTCGGTGTGCACTTCTGTTTCAGCGTGTTCGTCGAAATGCGAAAGTAACGGAGGCGTTTGCAGGCGTCGTTTTAGTTCTTGAAATGCTTCCTCCTGCGGCGTTTCCCACTTGAACTCGACGTCAGTCCTGGTAAGGTTAGTGAGTGGCTCGGCGATGCGGGCAAAGTTTTTGACGAACCGCCTGTAGTAGGCGCACAGGCCGAGATATCGACGCACGGCCTTCTTGTCGGCAGGTGGCGGGAACGTAGCGATGGCGGCTGTCTTCTGAGGGTCGGGGCGTACTTCGGACTTGCTTATCACGTGGCCCAAGAACAAGAGTTCCTCGTAGGCGAAGCGGCACTTGTGAGGCCTCAGGGTAAGTCCGGAGGTCTTGATTGCTTGAAGTACAGCTTCAAGGCGCCGCAGGTGTTCGTCGAAGTTCGAGGAAAACACAACGACGTCGTCCAAGTACACAAGGCAAGTCTGCCACTTCAAGCCGGCCAGTACGGTATCCATAACGCGTTGGAAGGTCGCGGGGGCCGAGCAAAGACCAAAAGGCATTACCTTAAACTCGAACAGGCCGTCTGGAGTTATGAAAGCAGTTTTTTCTCGGTCTCTCTCGTCGACTTAGATTTGCCAGTAGCCCGTCTTCAGGTCCATCGACGAAAAGTACTTCGCGTTGTGGAGTCGATCCAGGGCGTCGTCTATCCGTGGGAGGGGGTACACGTCCTTCTTCGTGATCTTGTTCAGGCGACGATAGTCGACGCAGAAACGTAGCGTCCCGTCCTTCTTCACAAACACCACGGGAGACGCCCAGGGACTCTTGGACGGCTGGATTATGTCGTCGCGTAGCATTTCGTCGACTTGCTTCTTTACGGCTTCGCGTTCTCGCGTCGAAATTCGATACGGGCTCTGACGGACTGGTCGGGCATTTTCTTCAACTACGATACGATGTTTGGCGACTGGGGTCTGTCGAATGCTTGACGACGATGAGAAGCAGTCCTTGAATTGCAGGAGCAGATTTTTGAGCTGGTCTTGCTTCTGCTTTGGGAGGCTGGGGTTGACGTCGAAATCTGTTTCGGGATCTCGATTCGTCGAAGAATGTTCGGCAGTATCGGAGAGGGCGAAAGCATTGCTGGTGTCCACGAATTTCTCGATGTAGGCGACCGTCGTACCAATGTTGAGGTGCCTATATTCGTGGCTGAAGTTTGTCAGCAGCACCTTTGCTTTGCCGTCGCGCAACTCGGCGATGCCTCTTGCGACGCAAATCTGACGGTTCACAAGCAGGTGCTGATCGCCCTCGACGACGCCTTCAAGGTTAACGGGTATTTCGGTGCCGACGGAAATGACGACGCTGGAGAGAGGCGGAACGGTGACCTGGTCTTCTATTACATTCAAGGCATGATTCTCCGGCGCCGTGTGGGGCGGCAACGCTTTTTCTGAAGTCAGTGTAATCGACTCAGACCTCAGGTCGATGACGGCGCCGTGTTGACTTAGGAAGTCCATCCCCAGTATCACATCCCTGGAGCAGTGCTGCAGAATTAGAAAGCTGGCGGGATACGTCCGGTTATTGATGGTGACTCTTGCTGTGCAAACACCGGCCGGCGTTATTAGATGACCCCCAGCGGTCCGGATTTCAGGGCCTTGCCAAGCAGTTTTCACTTCAACTTCGTCGCGAAAGGCCCACTGACGACGGAATAGTCGGCTCCAGTGTCGACGAGAGGGGTGACGTTGTGGCCGTCGAATATTACGTCGAGGTCGCTGGTTCGTCGTCGTGCGTTGCGGTTGGGTCGCGGCATCGGATCACGGCTGCGTCGAAATGTTGCTCTGCTTCCATTTTGCGTCGTCACGTCTTCGTCGGCCCACGACGTTTCGTCAGCAGAGCTTCGTCTGCTTCGCGTCGTGTTCTGCAGGTTTCGTCGCGTTGTCGTCGTCGGCGGCCGCGGAGGATCTTCGGCATTTCGTCGTACAGCAACCGCACCTCCATCGGTTGCTGCCCTTAGTTTCCCGGATACGGGCTAGGCTACCGGCCCCGGTTTGGGCCGGTGTAATGCCGGCGGTGCGGTGAGGTGTAGAGGCCTGGGGACGGCGATCGAGAAGGACTTCGCGGCGTCCATTGCGCTCCTGCCAGGTAGTCGGCGATGTCCCGTGGTCGTTCACCTCGCTGCGGACGCGGTGCGTTCACGGCGAAGCCACGCAGTCCCATCTCACGGTATTGGCAGCGGCGATACGTGTGGCCGGCTTCTCCGCAGTGATAACATAGTGGGCGGTGGTCGGGCGCACGCCAAACGTCGGTCTTCCTCGGCGTGTATCGCTGGCCGGCTGGTGGGCGGTATGACGTCGGCGGTGGTGGTGTCCGGCGGCGGAACTGCGGCGGAGTGGCTTCTTGACGGGGGGCGAGGAGGGGGGAACGGGACGGCGGACAGCAGCAGCGTAGCTCATGGCTTGGGGTTGCGGCTGCGTTGCCTCGGGGATGCCGAGCGATTGTTGGATTTCCTCTCTAACGATGTCTGCAATGGAGGAAACTTGTGGCTGGCACGACGGCATCATTCGGCGAAGTTCTTCTCGCACCACGGCTCTTATGGTCTCGCGCAGGTCGTCGGCGCATAGCGATTGAATGTCTCTGTAGCCTGGCGTCGACCTGCGATCGAACTGCCGTGTGCGCATTTTTAGCGTCTTTTCGATCGTAGTCGCTTCCGAGTGGAATTCCTGAACGGTCTTCGGTGGGTTTCTCATCAATCCAGCGAATAGTTCTTGCTTGACCCCTCGCATGAGCAAACGGACCTTCTTCTCCTCGGGCATGTCGGGGTCAGCGTGCCGGAACAGTCGTTTCATTTCTTCCACGAAGATGGCGACATTTTCGTTCGGGAGTTGCACCCGCGTCTCCAGCAATGCCGCGGCTCTTTCCTTGCCGCGGAAGAGAGCCCAGGTTTGAAGGGCAGACTCCCGGTTCTCGAACCAGGTCCTTGCTGAGTCTTCTAGGTAAAAGTAGGCCCGGCGCAACTTCTCGTCGGAGTCCCAGTGGTTGAACGTGGCGACCCGCTCGTATTCCTCCAGCCAGCTTTCTGGGTCCTCGCATGGTGAACCACGGAAAGTCGGCGGCTCTCGGGGTTGGCGCATGACGACCGTTGTGGGCGGTACAGGGGCTGCCATCGTATCTGCGGTCGCTGTCGTGGTTTTGGGCTGCCTGGTTGTCTCGGGAAGTAGCCCGTACTCTGGCTGAAGTCCCTTCTGCCTGCGGCTAGCTCGCTGATCGAGGTTGGCGCCGATGTCTTCTTCCCGATGTGGGCTTGCCTCACGGCTGGAGGGGGGGCGTTCGGTACATCGACCAGGAAGCACCTCCACCAGATGTCACGTGGTCGTGACGTCGACGAAGGCAGCAGGCGACGTGTCCAAGATGAAACTGTTTATAAGGCAGAACTTGTGGCCGGTAAACGGAGAGTAAGATTACAGCAATACACGCTGGCACTGATAGCGGCGAACAGAGCGTCGGCCGTCGATCAACTGAACTTCGTTGGAACGCGCCGGCTTTTATAAATCATGCGTCGAACATTCTAGCCTTATCACTAGTCGTCGCGCAACCTCTCGAATAATCTTGGGTGTTCGCGTCTTGCGCGCAATCTTAACAAAATGATCTACTAGAATCGTGAACCTTCTCGAACACTGCAGGCACTGTTTGTTCAGTCTTTGTGGGCGTAAACCGAATACAGTAAAAGTAAAATAAGAAACGCGCGTGACAATGCCCCCCTCTGAAAAAGCATCGTCCCGATGCTTTAAACAGAACACGTGGGGGTAAATGCATGCAACAATAACAACCATAAAGCGAGAAAGTACAATAATCACTAGGCACAAGCAAGAAAGTACAACAATAAGTAAAAAAGTACGGTCCTCAGGTCCACTAACGCGCGTAAAACGGCTTGAGGCGCACGACATGGACGACTTCAGGCCGCGAGCGGCGCCGCTGAGAGTTCGTAATGCCGTCGGGAACGACCTCATAGTCTAGAGCGCCTACACGTCGAAGCACCTTGTAAGGCCCGAAGTATCGCCTAAGAAGCTTGTAAGGCCCGAAGTATCGCCGTCGAACATTCTAGCCTTATCACTAGTCGTCGCGCAACCTCTCGAATAATCTTGGGTGTTCGCGTCTTGCGCGCAATCTTAACAAAATGATCTACTAGAATCGTGAACCTTCTCGAACACTGCAGGCACTGTTTGTTCAGTCTTTGTGGGCGTAAACCGAATACAGTAAAAGTAAAATAAGAAACGCGCTTGACAATATGGATACAAAACGGTCTCTGCGGACGACTCGGATTGGATCGAAATGTAAGCGGTGGGGCCGGAGGAGTGGGTTTCTCGCCCATCTCTCTACCGCCCCACAGCTGACGCCTGTCCGCTGCTGTGTACTCGTGGGTGATCTCGGTAGCGCGTAAGGCTAACTGGGGATGCCGCTCCATAAATGAGAGCAGAAACGCCCTTTGGTTGTCGGGAAAGCGCGGACCTCTACTCGATTGCTGCGCTATTTCGACAACTGGGTAACGATTCGAATTCGTCGCGCCGTTTGAATTTTACAAGTACACTAATACTGCTAATACTAGAAGCATTGGTTTAACCCTTTCAGTCCCGAATTAACTATATTCAATGTAAGCAACTAGATTTTACATTTTGAGATGCGCATGATCGTGGTAGTCCAAAAAAAACTGAAAAAATCTTTGCTCACACTTTTCAGTGAAGAGTAATTAATGGGACAATTAATTTAATAAATAATTATTATTTAATAATATTTCCATAATTTTTACTTCGTTTATTACTTTAAATGTTATTCAGATAGGATAGCATAATGTCCAATAGCCAAAATTCAAATTTCCGGGACAGAACTAAAATAAATGCCCAATCTCTGCACGGTGAAAGAAGACGCTGCCTCAGCAAAATGCGCGAACAGCACGACCGCTTCTGTCATTTCTTCGTTCAGACGTGACCTCGCTTTATTGTGTGTGCCATGTTGACACCACATGTAGGGCAGATGCTAAATACGGGCTCTTGAGGAAGAACAACGCTTTATCTTTACCAGATGCTTGCTGACTGACCTACATAATTTATAATTCCAATTGGAATCACTGGGACTGAAAGGGTTAAACAGCGTGGGGGCCAGCGCCACTGCGACACCACCTGGCGCTATGTAAAGACATTAGCACAAGTTAATTGTCAAAGTCACCGAGCTCTTCAACCTCAAGCTTCCAGAAACAATGCCTCTGAGTATTGATGTTCAGTTATAATATTTATACATTTATTTATGCACTGGATACATTCCTGAATTCCCCAGCTCGCCTATTGGCTGTTTGCTCCCCCCTCCTCCTTTTGTTCGATCCTCCTCCCCGTTCTATGCTAGAACGCTTACAAAATAGCGCCCCTGAACTGCTGCGCCTCTGCGTCACTTCACAAATTGCCACGCACGTGGCGACCGTTAGACTACGAGAAATTCGCCGCAAGTGTTTTTCCACTCCTTTTTCGGTTTTCTTTCAGGACTCCATGGTACCTGGCACGTCCTTACGCTGTCAGTACGTCGCTGTCTTCCTTATCTGCCTCTCGCTTGCAGTCATCCTCATCTTGAACAACGGGGTTCGACCGATAGCCGTCAGTCTTCCTGCGTGGTTCCCGAAGAGCAGCCCCACGAACGTCACTGCGAGGAAGCCGGTCACCATACTGTTCTGGACACCTACCTTCGGGTCGTGGTTCGAGCCGCTGTCCGATGTCAGTATCGGGCTCGTTTCCTACAACAGCTGCGGCGTCCCTTGTTTCCTGACTAGGAACAGATCTCTGATCAGATCGGCGGACGCCGTCGTTGTTCACGACAGGGACGCCGACGCTAACGACCTTCCCAGGTAATGACCATTATGGCGGCGAACTTCCCTGAGAGGCAACTCTCGTGTTTACGATAAAATAAACCCATTAATACGATGTTCTAACATTAGCCAACGCTAGCCAGCAGTTGGTCAACACTAGCTAGCAGGAACAAACGGGGGTTAAGGATATCATAGTTGAAATCAAGAAGAAGAAATGGACATGGGCCGGGCCACGTCGGTAGGATAAGCGCTGGTCATTTAGGGTAACTGACTGGATTTCAAGAGAAGGCAAACGCGTGAGGGGGTAGACAGAAAATTAGGTGGGCAGATGAGATTAAGAAGTTTGCAGGTATAACGTGGCAGCAGAAAGCACAGGATCGGGTTGATTGGCGGAACATGGGAGAGGCCTTTGCCCTGCAGTGGGCGTAGTCAGGCTGTTGATGATGCTAGCATTAGCCAAAAGTTGTGCACCACTAGCGGACATTAGGCAACAGTTACCCAACCTTAGCCAGTGCTAGACAAATCGGCCAGCGGTGGTCTCATGCTTTCAGGCCTCTCGCCTTTATTTTGAGCGTAACGGCTTCCAAGTGGAGTTTTATTTCAAAATTACGTTCCTCTGTACTTATTGCTTCGCCTACATATTTCATCTACCTTGTATGTTGTCATGTTTGGACATCGTGCAGTATCAAAAACCTCTTTAGAGAGGTACAAAAGGTCCTTTTCGGTCAGGTTGGAATAAGATATGAATGTGCAGTTTCTGACGCTAACTACAGAGGCGTGCTCTAGCCTCTAGCAGCGCAAGGTGCACAAAAGAATAGAATATCAACAATGCTGCAAGGGAGTTAAAGTACTTCTATATTCGACAAATACTGCCAAGGGCGCGAAGGGCACGTTCTTTCGCACGTTTAAGGTGTGAGGAGATTCTTAGCGTTTACTAGAGGTGTACACTACAAAACAAGAAACATTTTTGGAGTTCTACAAGTAAAGCACATGAAGAGTTCACTGTCTATATAGTTGTACTTAACACTCTTCTTCCCAAGGAACCATTAATGGTGATGGGTACAACTGGCACGGCTCTTCTTTTTTGCTGCAGATACCGCGCCGGGCATCAGCGATGGGTCTACTGGAATATGGAGGCACCCCCAAACAGCCGTCCAGAGCAATTTTTTAGAATCAGAAATGTCTTCAACTGGACGTACACCTACCGCCTCGACTCGGACGTCCCACATCCATATTTTACCGTTCATTCCCGCCGCAGCGATGCGCCACAAGCCGAAGAGGGACATTCGCCGTCCACAGTTAACCGGTCCAGACTGGTCGCCTGGGTCGTCAGCAACTGTCGGACCCCGAGCCGCCGAGAGGAATACGTCGCGGAACTCAGGAAGCATGTGACGGTAGACGTGTACGGCCGTTGCGGAAACCTGCAGTGCCCACGGAGCGAGGAATGTTTCCGTCACCTGGGCGAGAGGTACCACTTCTACCTTTCCCTAGAGAACGCCATGTGTACCCGACTACGTCACGGAGAAGCTTTACAACGCCCTCCGCTACGGCATGGTTCCCGTAGTGATGGGACCGTACTGGGCCTCCGTGGCGCCTCCCGGATCGTGCATCGACGCGCTTCGATTCGCGTCGCCCGAGCGCCTCGCCGCGTACCTTAAAGGAACTGGCCGCCGATCCTGCCCGTTACGAGGCCTACTTCGCCTGGAAGAAGACGCACGAGGTTCGGCGTCACCGCTTCATGGATCACTGCGTCCTGTGCGATGCCCTATCCGGGGCTAGCCCGGACGAGCGAAAGCGGTACGAGGACATCGTAGAGTGGTGGCACGGCGACAGATCGATCTGCAAACAGTGGAAGCCGTCGGCCAGCTGATCGAGACTTGTTTTCTGATGGACCGCCGTGAATATTTTTAAATGCGAATGCATTTCTTAGTCGGGCTATGTCAGGCATCCGGCGTTGTCCGCGGCGGTGTCCGCGCGCCGGCAGGCGTTATCTCTCCGCTCTCACTCCCTCTCCCATAGCAACAGCTGCGGGTGCGCGCGCTTATCCTCGCCCCTAGCAACCGGAGCATGTGGTGCGAGAGAGTGTAGGAGAGGGTAGGTGCAGTGCTTCGCCGCTCCTTCTCTCGCCGTTCGCTCTCTCCCCTCCCTGCGCCCCACTCTCCCGTCCGCTCGCGCCTCACTCTCGACCGTTCGCTGGCTGGGCGCCCCTCAAGGCGATGGCAGAAGTCGGTGAAGGCGAAATCTCTCGGCGCAAGAAATGCATTCGCATTTCCTCACGATTCCCTTCGGGGAGGTGGGGGGCATTTTTTCTTTAGCGTCGCCTTCCCAACTCGCAGCTGGCGACGCGGGCCGCAGTCATCCTTGAGGACATAGGCGTGCGCAGGGTACGCAATTAGGGGGGGGGAGGGGGGTAGGTTGCACAGCAGCCCATTCCCCTTTCCCCCATTCGTCGAGTCCGACGGAAACAAGCTTCGCAATGGATACAAAACATAAAAATGAAGCGATGGCATTCTTCTCACGTCGTCCTGCCTTTGGTCCCCGGCTTCCCGGAGGTAAAGGTCGGAAGCAAACAGCTGTTGTGATGACACATCAGGGGGACTTCGGACGCCATTATTGTCAAAAACCTGCATGGACCACAACCCTGCACTTTAAACAATGACGGGACAGGTTCGACTGAGCAAAGATATGGGGCTGACTTGGCGCCCCCCCTTAGGTGATTCGGGGGGGGGGGGGGGGGCTTCCCCCTGCTTCCCCCGTTGCGCACGCCTGTGCTTGTGGATAGCGCGGCTTATCCATCCACAACCGCAGTTCAGCTACTGATGTGATTATGACACTGCTAATGTGGAGGATAAGGGTTCGATTCCCGGTCACGATGGCTACATTTCGGCGAGCGGCCCACTACTGCTTGCCTCATATCTAGGTTTTTGCGTGTACAAGTGAAGAATTCGATAGATTACCCGCCCAGCAAGTTCAGTGGACTGCACAAGGATCAGAGATCGGGTGAGTTGGAACTTATCTGTGATAACAGCGCACGCGAGAATAAAAAAATAAATAAAAGGGACTGTCTGTATATCATATTTTCTGTGTCCGCGTTTTTCTTTTTTTTGCTTACTGAAATACAAATAGACGCAAACCTTCGAGGAAGAAAATTAGAGGCAGAACAGAAAGGGCGTCACTCGCAACTAACTTTATTCTCAGAACATCAGCTACTTTAATAGCCGCAGCAACTATGCGCGCGCACATCACCTCACGTGCTCGTCAAAAAACACTCGATAAGATTGACAAGAAATGACAAAAAAAATCGATTAAACGAAAACGTGAGGTGATGTGCGCGCGCATAGTTGCTGCGGCTATTAAAGTAGCTGATGTTCTGAGAATAAAGTTAGTTGCGAGTGACGCCCTTTCTGTTCTGCCTCTAATTTTCTTCCTCGAAGGTTTGCGTCTATTTGTATTTCAGTAAGCATGTACCAACTAGCCCAACAAAAAGTTTTATTAAGTTACATTTCTTTTTTTGGTTTGTTTGTTTTGTGCGCTGCTGCCAACGTTTCTAGATTCTAAAAGATTGTAGAATCTAAAAACGTTGGCTGCTGCATCACGTATAAGCTCTATAGTTGCGACACTTCGCGGCCAAGCAGCAAATTCTCTGCAGCATTATTGTAAAACCGGGATGGGTGAACGCCTGAGGGAGAAAGAGAGAAATAAGAGAGAAGCAAACGTAGGAATCGTAACCAGGTTTATATTAATAGGCATTCTTGTACTTATCACCGAAATGTTGCGATACGCAGACTTGGCCAATCCCCCAAAGTAGGCATGTGCCATAGTCTTGAGGGTGGAAATAAACAAACAAACACAAACAAACCAACCACATTGTACATAGTTTGCTGCCCTTCACAGATGGAAGACGAAGCGCGAGGCAGTGGAAAAATTTGCAGTCGACTCCCGCGTGGGCTGTAATCCAAAGCTACACCCAAATCCCTACCACCAGGGCACCTTCTGATCACGCGACCTGGCGCTGCTCGTGCGTGACGCCGGACGGCGGAAGGTCGACCTAGAACAGCTCCGCTCTTCATAACATGCGACACGTGGAGGAAGCATAATCCGCACGAACTAAAGCGTGCGCTGCTATATCAAAGGCGGTCGCCATTAGCCTTTAAAAAGTACGGCAGGTCCCCGATGGCGTCACGTACCATCTGTCGAGCTTATGGTCCCGGCGCATTTTCTTACGTGTACAGTGTCGCAATGCAGCACGACAGCGCTGCTTTTTATCATTGAGCGAACGGCAGCAGAGGAGCAATGGAATTCAAAGTAAGGGCAGTAGCTGGAAAAGGATTAAAAAAAGTTGTGCAGCTCCGCATTATAGAGGTGCGAAGATTGAGGTAGCAGCGGAGCGAGAGGCGTGCCCCTCCTCCTCGCCTCCCTATTTCTTTGTCTGTCTCGTTCTCTCTATCTCTGTATTTCTTGCTTCCTCTATCTCTTTCTCTCGCTCTCTATATCTCTCCATCTCTTTCTTTCCACCTTTCATTCTCCCTGTATTTCTCTTTCTTTCTATGATATGTCTTCCTCTTACCTCTCCTCACCCTCATATATGTCCTCCTCTCCACTTCCTTCTTCCACACCCTTGCTATACCATATTAAAGCCAAGCCGCGTTCTGCTAGCCGCTCGCCTTCGGATGGTGTGTATGCGGGCTCGAATCTAGCCTCGCGAAGAAATTTTTTCCCTCTGGAATTGCTCTCTTTCACCATCCTCATCTCTCTCTCTCTGTTCTCGTCTTCTCGCCCATCAGAAGAACTCCAGTCTGGCCCTGTCGGGGCTTACTGTTTGACATCTTGGCCGCACGCAAAAGATGAGGACAGAGGCAGGTATACGACGACACGGGTGGTTTACCGCCCGTGTCGTCATACCTCCCTTTGTCGTCGTCTTTTGTGTGCGGTCAAAATGTCAAATAGTCGCCCATCAGAGTTATTGCGTTCCGCGCCGGAGGAATAGGCGCTTGTGTTTTGATAGAGAAGAACATGAAGAGGACGAAGAAAGCGCGTACCGGCTCATGATCTTTTTTTTGTGTGTGTGACAGCGCACAAACTACGGCGAGCTACAACAGCTTCGCCGTTAAAACACCGGCCTGCTTAGGCACTGTAGGACGCGGGAGCGACTAATACCGAGATTAATACCGGGATTAAATTTGGGAGTGTGCCAGACGGATTTTGAATGTGTGTCAGCTCAGTATTAATATTCAACCATGTAAATTCAGGGCTGGGGCCAATTCAATCTTGGGAGCGGACAAGGTCGTCTACGCTCGTGGAAAACTGAATTTCAGAAACAGACAGTCAATTTTTTTCGGGTGGGCTGCCCAAATTTCTGCGGTAGGCCACGATGAGCCCCTCGGACGATTGCGAACATGGGCTTCGGTGTTGCTCGCTGTTATTGCTGGGGTGGGGGAGCAAATGCAGGTGTAGCTTGGGAGGGGCAAGAGCCCCTTTTGCAACCCCCCTGCCGACGCCCATGGCCCAAGCTTTTAGGGGACAATCGACGCTACATTCATCACTGGATGAGGGCAGTTTTGCTTGAAACTCCAGAGATGCCGAAGCGAACGTTATCCACTGAGAGGGTCACAGATTTATCGCACCAAGGCTCAGAAAATTTTGTTAAGCCAAAACTTTCAAATCCGTGATGCCACGCAGACATACGTGCGCGGATATTTCGACGAGGAATATAAAATTAAAACTACGACCTCTACTTCGCTTCGATTATTAAGCCAATGATTCTATAATTAAAATCATTGATGTTTTCAAAGAACTATTCATGAGTCCATGAATTGATATTGTGCTTCACGTTTGTGTCGCCCTAACGTACATATCGAACATAGAATTGTACGGATATGCCACAGTTGCGGCTAATTGACTGACACGCACAGTAAAAAAGAAGAAAAACATAGACGAGGATGGCAGATGATTAGATGCCGTGACAGGCCGGAATCAGATAGCGCAAGAGAAGGGTAACTGTAGATTGCTGAGAGAGGTAATGGTTCTTCAGTGGGCGTGAAAATCGCCCGAGAATGATAGGCAGTAAATGATTGCTGACAACACACTTGCGCAGCTTGTGGTCACCAGTTCGACCGCCTTCATTGGCCAGCCAGCTGGTTTGAACTTCAACCACCCTCAACGCCATTGGCGTTCACTCTGTCACTTCACATGGATTTGCTGCTTTGCGCACATCGATTCGTGTGGTCTTTGTCATCTCAGAGAGCTGTTAGGTTTACCACGACGCTTCATTCGGTACGGCCAGGCGCTGAACGAGGAAGGAGGATGAGGAGGAAGGATAGGGATGTTAGCCAGTTCTCAGACCGGCTGGCTACCCTGTACTGGGGAGGGGGGGTAAGGGGGAATAAAAGATGACAGAAAAGAGATGTCATAAAAAGGAGAAGAAAAAAGAAAAAAAAGGAAGAGAGAAAAAAAATGCCCCCCACCTCCCCCGAAGGGAATCGTGAGGAAATGCGAATGCATTTCTTGCGCCGAGAGATTTCGCCTTCACCGACTTCTGCCATCGCCTTGAGAGGCGCCCAGCCAGCGAACGGTCGAGAGTGAGGCGCGAGCGGACGGGAGAGTGGGGCGCAGGGAGGAGAGAGAGCGAACGGCGAGAGAAGGAGCGGCGAAGCACTGCACCTACCCTCTCCTACACTCTCTCGCACCACATGCTCCGGTTGCTAGGGGCGAGGATAAGCGCGCGCGCCCGCAGCTGTTGCTATGGGAGAGGGAGTGAGAGCGGAGAGATAATACCTGCCGGCGCGCGGACACCGCCGCGGACAACGCCGGATGCCTGACATAGCCCGAATGCATTCGCATTTAAAAAAAAAAAGAACACTAACACGATAAACGACACTACTTAGAGTTTGCCTGAGACCAGTTGTCCGCAAGAAGCGCAACAAAGCTTTCAATGCCTTGCGTGCCGAGGACGGTCTCGGCCAGTGTCCTTAAGACCCTTTCCTCCGACATGGCCAGCAGCCCGACATGTAACAACTGTATCTGCGAGGAGACTATCGCCCATCTTCGCTGCGACTGTCCTCGCTTCAGTGCGCCAAGAAAAGAACTTACAAAAGTGCTAGATGGACTTAACGATCGCGCTGAACAAGTATGACGAATAAACATTAGAACAGAACATATAGGGTGAATACTGTGCACTCCACGCATAGTAGTGTAGAGAGAATATCAAGTATCTGCGTTCGCTCAGAAACCAACAGTACCTCACTTTTCTTAACGTTAGGTCTATAATTCCCGTCGAATATACTTCTTGCACAGTCCATCTTGACCAGTGGCGTACCAACTCTTTCGCGAGTGGGGGGGGGCAAACCAACCTCACTTGCAGGCCGTAGAATTTATATATATATATATATATATATATATATATATATATATATATATATATATATCAGGCAAGTATTTTCAGTGGATTCAGTGTTTAATAAAAATTGGCTTGAGCGGACGAACGTACAAAAACTTTTATTAGTTCCAACGTTTCGGCCGGGGTCCGGCCTTCGTCAGGGACGAAGGCCGGACCCCGGCCGAAACGTTGGAACTAATAAAAGTTTTTGCACGTTCGTCCGCTCAAGCCAATTTATATATATATATATATATATATATATATATATATATATATATATATATATATATATATATATATATATATATATATATGTAGTGTAATTCATGTAGGCTAGCCGCCGATCACATTAGCAGCGGTTACTTACAGCAGCCGGCGAGATGGAGTATAATGAACATTTTCCCTTGCATGATAACGAAGTTTAGCTGTTGGTGCGGGTATACAAATCTGTGAGCTCATCCTTGCTGAGAGAGAGAGAGGGAGCGATAGAAATAAGCAGTGCTGCGCGTGTGTGCTTCTTTCCCGTTCGAGTTGTTTTGAGCTGTAAAAGTCAATTCAAGTTGAATGAAAACCAACTAGCCCGAGTCTTAATTAAGTCTCCTTAGTGCAAAAAACCACGGACCTTCAACATCTCCCTGGTCCGGTGGATCAAGTTGCGGGGCAAGTTTAATAAAAGCTGAGCGTCCCACTGTGCTCGAGTTCACTGCTTAATTGGTCACCACTTGGCAAGCTGCAGCCATCGCTCCAAGTTACCATCAGCAAGGCTGGTCATGCTGATCGGAGACTGAAGCGGAAACATTTTTTGGCGCTTCCAGTACGGCAAAAATAAAACATTAAAAAAGATTGGTCATACTCATCGGCTCACAGCAGCTTCGACGGAGCAGCGGTGATGCTATACTTTTTCGATGAAAGAAAATAATTTTCCTGAAGCAGAAAGTGCTGTGACAGCTCCATAAAAAGTTTGCTCATTCCGATTCGTAATTGCATCGTCACTGATTTAAATTACAGGCCGGGCACAGCAGAATCAAATCGTGAACGAATGGTCAAATGTTATAGAGCACCTGCTCAGCGCTAGCCTGCTCTGCAATGCTACAGCACAAGGCGCGAAAGCGTCGCATAGGCCGCCCGCTCCGCAAAGAGCCTACAAGGAAAATCGTCACAGCAGAAATGTTGAAAACTTTTCATTATATTGTAACATTCCCTCGTAACATACCCATTCCCTCGTAACAACATAATTGAGTGATTATTGTGGTGAAGGAAAAGTTCGTTGCTGGTTTGGCAGCGTACAGCCAACAGTGACCACTGTCGGAAGTGGGGGGGCTCAGCCCCCCAAACTTTTTCTCAGTGGGGGGGCTCGCGCCCCCCTTGCCCCCCCCGGCTGATACGCCTATGATCTTGACCTTGTAATTCGTCCTCGCTGTTTGCTCACTGTAGGCGAGTACATTAGAATGATCCAGTAAACTGAACTGGATGGTGAAAGATGATTCAGCACATGTAGGGCGACATTGTTAACAGATTGCAGCCTTCTGAACCGCAATCGCACTATACTGAAACACCATAGGCTCATTTCGAAGACTCAATCATGAGCTAGAAGGTTTCATTATAATTCATATATGGCGAAATCGGATGACATGTACTGTAGTCAAACAACCCAAATTCCGCGGGAATTACAATATTCCTGGTGAACCAATACCAACTAACCCAGTTCTCAATCCTAATCAGCGATGAAGTAGTGTCCAGTTTTCTTCAATATTCTTTAGTACAGTTTTTTTTAGCAACGAAGCTGTTAAGGCTAGCCGTAATTCGTGCGGTATATCGGGTATGTGCCACTGTTCGGCCTGCGCAAAAAAACTATCACAATCATAAACGGGTATGTGCCACGGAAATTGTGTGAATCCCACTGCTCACCACCGGCCCACTAAAAAGGAACAAGGCAACAGTTAGCTCAGCAAACGCGTATTTGCCTCAGGAATTTGTACGGCTTATCTGAAAACTGTCATAATCATAAACGTGTACGTGCCAGAGAAATTGGGTAAATCCCTCAACTCGCAACTTCCACTGAAAAAAAAATCACGCCACATCCACGAAGTGAATGATGATGAGTGGGCGAAGCTCGATCGTTGTCATCCATGGCAGAAAGAAAATGTGGGGTCTGCAACGCGCTTATACTTCATGGTCATCAGTGTCATCGTTATCACGTGTAGTGCGTACATTCCACTATACTGGAACGCGCTTATACTTCATCGTTATCACGTGCAGTGGGTACATTCCACTATACTGCGTCATCGTCATCTTTATCACGTGTAGTGGGTACATTCCACTATACTGCGTCATCGTCATCTCTATCACGTGGAGTGGGTACATTCCACTACACGTGGCTACCTACCTACCTACCTACTACTACTACTAATACTACGACAACTACAGAGGAGGGACAGACCCACACCCTAAGGAGCTTCGCCCCTAAAAGGAAGGCAACAGTTAGCCCAACAAATGGCTGCGAAGCGACGGCGGCGAGCCGAAGACCCCGAGTACGTATAAGGCAACGGCGGCTGCGAAAAGACTCCGAAGCAATGGAAGGCGTACGCCAACGACGACGTGCCCGTAGATCTATGAGAGGTGCGAACACTTGGCTTCAGCGCGAGTTTTTGTCTCTGGAGTTTGGACATCCGTGTCGTGTCTGTGACTGTCTGTGGTTTAACTCGAACTTCTCGGCGCTGAGAACCAACGTAGAAACAACCTAGCAAGCGTCGCCATATATGTATGTATATATATATATATATATATATATATATATATATATATATATATATATATATATATATATATATATATATATATATATATATATATATATATATATATATATATGTTTGCGCTGCTTCCTGATATTCGCCATGGATCAATACCAATTCGTCCAGTTCTCATTTCTAATCAATCCCAACTAAATGATTTCGTATGCACTTACTTTAATACATCCATTCAAAGCACAATAGAATAACCTCACGTCAACCACGTGTCTTCCTCTACCTTAAGGCACTGACACGGCAGTGTCATTGTTAACAACGTGCACGAGAGCCAACGTCGAACGTTGTTTGGCTGGCGCCTTCAGCCTATTTCTGGGCTTTGCGTACTGCAGGTTTCCAACGGCGCCTTGGCGGTTGTGGCTCTACGATGGGAGACTCCCATTTGCCGTCACCCACACCGGCTCTTAGGACTCCGTGGACTCTGCGCATATGTCCTTTAAGAGAACGACTCACCGCGAATCGCCTGCCGCACTCGAAGCATTCGTAGGGCTTTTCGCCGGTGTGCGTGCGCTTGTGAGCACGCAAGTGACCCCGCTGGGTGAAGCTGGCTGGACAGAGGTCGCACTCGAACGGTCGTTCGCCAGTGTGCACTCGCACGTGAACTTTTAGGGCGGCTTTCCACGGGAATGTCTTGTCACACAGGCCACACTGCCATGGCCTGTCCTTTGAATGCGTAATACTGTGCCGGACCAACAATGACCTCTGGGAGAACGCGGCCGGACAGCTGTCGCACTTAAATGGCTTCTCGCAGGTGTGCCCTTGGTTGTGTCTGACCATGTTCGAGCGGTATGCGAACCGTCCGCCACATTGTTCGCACTTGTACGGCTTTTCGCCGGTGTGGCTGCTGACGTGGATTCTCCGCGTGGAGTGGGCCGCGAACTCCGCCGGGCAGAGGTGGCACTTGTACGGTTTTTCGCCAGTGTGTTGGCGGAGGTGGCTCGCGACGCAGTCCTTGCGAGCGAACATTCTGCCGCACGTGGGACAGCCGTGCTTCTTTTCACCCGAGTGCGTCGGCAAGTGCCTTTCCAGAACATTTTTGTACGGGAAAGTCGCCGGGCAGCAAGGGCAGGCGTACGGCTTCTCGCCAATGTGCGCCGCGCGATGACGCTTGAGGTTGCCGTTGCTGCTTAAAGCCTTGCCGCACAAGTCGCACTTGTGATCCTTGATGGCGTACTGCTGTACCGGCTTCGCCTGGGACGCCCTTTCACTGGCATGACATCTGCGAGTGGTATTAGGAGCATGATAAGAGCGCGAGCTGTGCAAGCAGTACTGCGAGGTATGATTTCTCGGTGATGTCAGTAATTTGAAAGGAATCTAGTATTTAAGCCATTGCACACAGCCAAAGTTCTTGATATTTCCTATAGGATGTGGAATGACATAGAGGTCATCTTTTTGCAGATAAACATTTTAATGGGCCCATGCAGACAATGTCATCAATATTAACGTCATGTTTGGCGGAGCAGCGCCACTTCAAAATGACGAGGCGAACTGACTTTTCATTTTGCTGCTTTGCTGGCTTTAATGAGCCCCTTCTTATGGTAAGATGCTTTTGGTGATGGTAGGTGTGTAATGCGCCAATGCAGCTTAACTTAATTAGCATCTTGGCTTCCCTAACCCTTCAACTTAGGGCCCCAAGTACAGGTATTATTGTACGGGTACAGCTTGTTATTATTCAGCAGCAGACGTGGTTTAGTACGTGCACTTTTCGCGACGAAAGTGCTCACCTTCTGACGTCAGCGTTAGAGGCCGCGTTCGCTCCGGAACGACTTGTAGTTGGTATTTCTTGTCCGATGCTGGCGTTCTTGCGTTTTCGAGCCATGGAGGACTGGATGGCCGCCTACAAAACAATAACGATGCCACTTAGCATTTCAGAGTAGGCGAAGACTGTAGTTGTAGTCCGTACACCATGAAAATTACGATTTAAAAGCACAAATTTTCAGCGTAGAGGACTCTTCAGAAGTTCAGTGTAAGGACGGTATCATTTTCGTAAAGTTAACGCTAAAACCGCCGAGAATAATTGCCAAGCATATCGTCACGACCTGTGATATCTGTAGGTCACTTATGTAGCACGTACGACTCGCGTAAAAATAGGTGGGCAGCAAAATGGCGCGCTATCAGCTACAGCACTTGTAATACGACGCATGGCTCTTCCCTCCACCTCACTGCAATATGGGGAGGTGGGCACACTTATGGTACGCGGCTGTTATTAAAAAAGTCACAGTTTCACCGCAAGGGTGAAGCAATGAATGCGATAGCAAAAAATTGTAATGTTATACGAAGTGAGGCTGGCAGCTAACTCTTTTTGGATCCGATCTCACGCAACTCAAGAAAACGCTTGTTTAAGAGAATTCTCTTCGAGTTGAAAGCGCAGCACGTAGAAGGGTACGCCGGCCCGGCCGCCGAGAAGGGGAGATAAAGCGCGCGCCCGCGCTCGTAAAATCGAACGTCGCCCCCCCCCCCCCCCGCCCGCTGTCGGCCGCCGAGAAGGGGAGATAACGCGCGCGCCCCCCGCTCGTAAATTCGAAGGTCGCTCGAGGGACCCCCCCCCCCCCCCACCCCTCGCGTCTTTTCACGCTCACGAACAACGGGCGGGCCCGGTTATATATATACATATACATATACGGCAAATGACGCCGACGCCGACGGCGAAAACCAGCCGCGAGTGTCCATATAATTGCTATCGCAATAAAACTGTTCAGTGAACTGTGGTTGTTCAGCGATCAACTGCAACCGTGGTTTGCAGTGTCCGCTATCCGCTTTTATACCAATCTAATAAAACACTGACTCCGCAAGCTATAGTCCTGCGTTACTCGAATAGGACGAATACCGCTGCTCATGAGACGCACATCACCGCACTGTAGCGCGCACTTTGTTTCGATAAAACCGACAGTGCTTTAGCTTGAGCGCCGACGTTAGGTCGGTACATCAGCTACCCTTTACACGCCAGTGTAGTCGATTATACGGCTTGCAAATCTACGATATGCGCACAGCTATACAAAATTTACGCAAAGGCGTTGATGCACCACGTTACGCTTGACTCAAAGAGAAAAAATCACGCCATATCCACGAAGTGAATGATGATGAGTGGGCGAAGCTCGATCGTTTTCATCCATGGCAGAAAGAGAATGCATGGTCTGGAACGCGCTTATACTACATGTTCATCAGCGTCATCGTTATCACGTGTAGTGGGTACATTCCACTATACTGGAACGCGCTTATACTTCATCGTTATCACGTGTAGTGGGTACATTCCACTATACCGCGTCATCGTCATCTTTATCACTTGGAGTGGGTACATTCCACTCTACGTGGCTATCTACCTACCTACCTACCTACCTACTACTACTACTATTACTACTACTACTACTACTACTACTACTACTACTACAACTACAGAGGAGGGACAGACCCACATTCTTAGGAGCTTCGCCCCTAAAATCCGGCATAGTCTGCCACTCGGCGACTACATGAAATCGATTCCCACAATGCGTGCGATCTGCCGGAATTTTTTATAGTTGTTCAGTGCTAATTATTTTGCGAATGGATAGAAAATACATGCATTTAAAAAAAAAAGGAAGCGCGGAAATGCAAATGGATTGTAGCTTTGAGTCAATCACGGGGAACATACGTAGGCTGGTTTCGAGCGCAGCAGCTGGTATATGTAAAAGTTGCGGTTTTGCAAACGCAGGAATACTGCGTAATAATCTTGATTTCGTATTTTCGAGCACCAACGGTGGCTGCCTCACATTCGCCCACACATGCTAGAATATGGTGCGAAATTTAAGAATATGTTCACAAAACACAACCGCAAAAACTTCTGACAGAGGTACAGGAACCCTGCTCCACGAAGTGCACCGGTTTAGAATACTAGCATTCAGGCCCGTAGCCAGGGGGGGGAGGGGGGGGCTAGGGGCCCGGGCCCCCCCCCGAAATCCGGATGGAGGGGGGGCGTTTTACCGAGGATAGATAATGAAATTAGGTGTTTTTCAAGGTTTTCAATGGGTGGGCCCCCCCCGAAAAAAAATTCCTGGCTACGGGCCTGCTAGCATTGCATACTGAATCTCCTACGTACTGCCAACATATGGAAAATGTAGAGCGTCGTAGCAGCAAGCGGCACAAAGAACATCCGCTCAGTCACAACGCTGTCGGTGGGACGTAAAACAATCGACGTTTTTGAGACGACTGTTGGCATAGTATGGCGTCTATGCTATTCCACACACTTGTGAGTGTGAGATGTCATTACTTTTGAGCTGAAATTGAAAGGAAAATGTGTTGTAAGCGCAGCTGTGTCTCGCTGCCTTGAAAAATAATGTACGAGGTCCACGAAGAAACGTGCTCTGAAGTAAAGCAATATTTAGAGCAGTAAAACACGCACCGGAAAACTACGACACTTGTTTGCTTTTAAACTAAGAAATATCTTAGTCATGCGAACCTAGATGTTACTTTCGCAACAGAAAAGTAAATAAAAAATTAAGGCATGTTTCTCACTATATGGTGCCAATCCTGAAGGAAATGCGGAGCTGGGCAGTCTTCTTTGTGTCTCATCGGTTTTCCCTTTCTTTCCTCCTGTCTTTCTTTCTTTCTTGTTCTCTTTTTCAGTTTTTTTTTTGTTTTTTTCTCTTTATTTCTATTTTTCTTCCCACTTTTGCCCTTTCTCTCTCTTTCTATTTCTCGCTTGCTTCCTCTTTTTCAATTTTTATACGTGGTTTTGCCTGCGTTACGCCAAGCGACGACAGCGTACGACAGCACACGACAGCCTGGGCCCCGAAAGTGCTCGAAGATTAAGAGGAAGAAGACTTCTCCTTGGCGCGCGAGCGTTTCGACGCTCGCGCGCCTTTCCAGTCCGGCCGTGGTAGATAATTGTTGCAGAAGTCTCACGTGTTCTACTTCCCTGCAGGTGTAAATTCTCGGCAGCGTAGTTAACGAATGCGCTGCCTTTTTAAACATTTTTTCGCCACGGCCACTCAGCGAAAACAAGGAAACGCGCTTATAATTGTAGTTGCACGAAGCGTCACAAGACGTCGATACCATCGTCCGGACTAGTCCGGACACCCGGAACTCCGCGAAGATTTCTGCATGCGCCGGAAGTTCGTACGCGCTAATATTCTCTATTAGAAAATTTTAGTGCGTTTTGAAGGCATTATAGGACAGCTGCTTGCTTGATTGCGCAAGATCAGACGATGCAGCACTGCACGCGTCACGGCTTGGTGGGCGCACGTGTTCAAGCTTCCTACAAAGTGCACGTCACTGTCTTAGTCGGGGCCCCGAAACCGAAAGTCGTTCATATAAATAAAGCGATATCAAATTATTTAGCGTGAATACGCGAATCTTGGAGCGTGTTACATGCTTCCTAGCGCAATAAAAAACATTGGCAACAAGGAACGCGCATGCCACAAATATTCTCTCCTGCCAACGACCACTCTGGAAGGTACACAGGGGGGCAGGCCCGTAGTCATGGGGGGGTTGCCTTACCCCCCCCCCCCCCCGCCCTGAAATGCGCATAGAGGAAGGTTTTACCGAGAATGAATAATGAAAATACAGGTTCTTCATGGCCTTAAACAAATGACCGCCCCCCCCCCCCGCCCGAAAAAAATTCCTGGCAGGAGGGAATGGCAGGGGGGGAAGGAAGTTATGTCAGCGCGCCTCGATCATGACCTTGAGCACGCGTGATGAAACACGATCGCTCTCTCCCGTTCAAGTTTCAGGGGCTTTATCCTGTCTTCATTTTTGGGCGCGCTAGTGTGGCTACTGTGTTGTTTGCTATAGGGACATGCAACGGGGCACCGGCATGTGGCGCCGTGCCCCGCGCAAGAAGTGCATCTGATCCAAACGCTATTTATTTATATCGGCTCTTGGCCAATAAGATGCAGGGTTCGTACAGGTTTCAAAGGAGAAAATTCAAGGATATTCAAGGACTTTCAAGGCCCTATAGGAGAATTTTCAAGACCCTCTTCGATAGGTTAATTCTTTTTCCATGTCAAAAATCTTGAAACAGTGCTCTCAAAAAGTCTGACACTTATTGCTCAAAGAAAAATACATATCACAATACAAATCTTCTTGTATTGCATGCAATAAAAAATTAATGAAGATAGGTTTACCAAATATCACAATGTAAATAGCTTCAAATGCACAAAAATGTTCAGGAAGCAGCTCCTCATGACTGCCCACTTATACATATTACAATGCAATTCTACTTGTACTGCACACCATAAAAATAAATAAAGATAGCTTTACCAAATATATGAATGCTAATTGCTTCAAATGCACACAGCGCAAAAATCCTCATGGCTGCGCAACATGACTTGCATGCCAAGCTCATGGCGCGCTCGCGGCCGTTTGGCTAGCTTTATATACACCAAAATTGGTATAGCGTGACAGGACTGTATGACGAACATAAGTGGCAGGTGGTAACATGAAAATGATGACATGCATGTCATGTACAACGTGATTTACATGCCACGATCATGGTGCGCTTGCGTCCAGTTCGCTAACTTGATGTACACCAAAATGAGTATTGCGCGATGTGGCGAACGTAAATGAGAGAACCTAACATGTAAATCATGACATGCATGTTACGTAGAGCATGATTTGCTCCTTGCTGGCTGCTTCTGATTACATCGATTTCCACAATGTGTGGGATCTGCCGGATTGTTTAAAGCGGATTCACCCATGGCAGTCGCATCAAAAGTTTTGCTGCAAAGCTTGCATTTAGCCCGATGCAGATTCGTCGTGTCAGGTGCAATCCAGTGCTTGTAGTCGTCATGGTGGAGCCACATAGTCTGAGATTTGCTTTTTCCGGGCATTGTTTCACATATCAACACATCACATTGCACTAACGCGTAGAAGGCACGCTCATTACAAAAAGCGCTGGCAGCACAAAGACACGACTAGGTTAAAGCCCGCGCACAAACGTGGACGGAGACAATGGACATGCGATAGCGATGGGGCGACTGCGCTCGCAGCCGATACTACTTCCGCTAGCACCGGCGGTGATGTTTTCCGTCATTGACACGATGTGCACGGTGAACGCTGCCTCCGAGACTCACATCAAGTCAAATGTTGCCAGCTGCCTAACGAGAGTCGGCTAAATAGGTATAAAAATTGGTACGGTTTGGTGCCGCATTTCAGAATTCAAACAAAAAACGAACGTTCAGCAACGAAAATTGTTTTCATGATGACAAATACCTATTCAAATTTAGTCTTCAAGAAATTCAAGGTTTTCCAAGGACTGGTCCAAAATTCAAGGTTTTTAAGGTCCTTGAAAACAGACTTTCCATTTTCAATGGTATTCAAGGGTTTCAAGGACCTGCGCGCACCCTGCCGCTCTTGGCCAATAAGATGTTGTCTGTTGTTTGACGTCAAACATAGCTTCGGGGAGGCTGAGCACACGGCTTCGGCACGGAAAGAGGGCGTCTGAGAAAATGGCACCGTTGCGCTCCGCTCGCACTCACCTTGCCGCGCACGAGTGCAAGATATGGCTGCTTTGTTAAACCATATGGTTTTGTTAAGTTTTGTTAAACTTAAGTATAAGTTTTGTTATAAGTTTTGTTAAACCATATGGCTGCACTTTTCATAGTAGTGTCTTCCGCAGGCTGTGTCTTTTTACCAAGCACGCGGGGTGGTTAATGACCCCTTTAACGTGCCGAGGTCCATTCATCATTTTAATTAAGTGAAACTAATTAAGCTTAGTATGCACGAACATACGAACTGAGCAAGCACCTGGTCAAACAGATGCAAGTATGGAAGAGGCAAAATACAGCGTAAGGTCAGAAAAACCAACGCTGCGCTCTATCAACTACACAGGCTCCTGGCGGAATAATGATCCATCAGGTAGCACGCGACCAATACATGGGATAGTACGGCATGAAAACGTAACTATGTGGAGCACACCTATGTACGCATTTGATGCGCGAACTAACGCGCGATTAACTAGGCGAGTTGACGTCAATCAACGAAATAGACGATCCGTAATCATCAGTGGTTATAATAACAATCGTTGCTGTTTACGTCTCAAAATCACGTTATGATTGAGGGACGCCTTAGTGGTGGGCTCCGGAAATTTTGACCAAGCGGTTTTCTTTAACGTGAAATCCTGGTACACGCGTCTCGAGCATATCGCTTCCTTCGAAGAGCGACCGCCGCGGCCGGGATTCGCTCCCGAGACCTTCGGGTGCGCCATAACAACTAAACCACAGTGGCGGGTAAATCATCAATAGTCGTCAAGTCCTCCAGCAGCCGTAAACAGTTTTCACTGAATAAAGTTTTCGCGAAAGGACAGCGTAATACCTACCCGTCATACTCCAAATGTTCGAGAGGGAAATAAAATATATGCCTTACCTGTTGAAGGGGAATGCCGGCACTAACGCAGAGCGCGAACAACAGTGGAGCGAATCGTAGAGTTCGTTTCGCAATTTGGCGCGAAGCCCGACGATTGTTTCATTTCTTTAATCAGAGGAGGCAGCACTTGCTTGACTCTCACGGACTTTCGACTCTACCGCTGTCCAGCATATGCGGAGAAACGCCGAGTTACTGTAGCTGAGTCATGGCCTCCGAGATAGCGCGCCAGTGGGTTTCACGCAGTTTCACGCCGGCGCGCAATCTCGGAGGCCATGGCCGAGTTGCAACTAAAGAATAACGTCTTTTTTTCTTTCGTTTAGAATACATTTACAAGTGACTTAAAAAACTGAGCAATCTCAATTATCAAATTGATGAGTGAGAAACTAGGTGATAAAAAACATTCATTCTATTGTCACAACAGTCACAACCGTACACAGAGTTAATATAACAGCCTCTAAAGGAAAAGCTGGGCCACTAAAGCTATAACCACGCGAGCGGCGACATCTTGGAACGTTGTCACAGTTGCCATTACAGTAATTTACAGAAGCGCTAAATATGGCTTTTGAAAACACTCAAATTCTCGCAATAAAAATAGTAAACAAGCATGTTTACGTATTATAAACGAACGGAAATTGTTTGTTGTTCATATCAACTACTTTTAGAAAAGATACAACAGCCATTTATGCAATTTACTGTACGCGGAAAGGAGCGTTTGCAGGTTTGTTTACTAGATGGCGCCACCATCCTTGTATCGTGTCAACCATAGAGTTTCATACAATAATACCTAGAGTGGAATCTGGCGCTAGCGTCTATGCGGGCTCCTTCAGCGGCGCGTACCACCATGGGAATGATGGGAAGTACAGGCTTCGGATCTGCTTCGGATGGATTATGTTCTTGAGAGTCGAGACGCTTGTTTTCCGATTGTAAAACAAAGTGATATGAAGTCAGTTCCAATTAAAACTGGCTTAATTCTTGTGTACGTAAAATTTATCGCAAAAAGTTTCCGTGACCATGAGATGGAAGTCAGACATGGATGAGTTTAACTGCCAGGGTATGCATTGCACTGCCATTGTGTTCCAGGTTTGGCATCCAAATAAAATGAATTATTTTTTACAACACTTGAAAACAAACACGCTTGTTTTTCCCTCGGAAGTACGTACTATCTATTTATAGAACTAAAAGTACAGTATTAAGTGAGAAACACTTAACGTATCGTCTGCTGCGATGCCAGGTGCGTCTGTCCAAGTGGCCTGCCCCCAACGCATCTCTCGTTTTGTTGTGAAGACGAGTAAGAGGAGCGTGACGGTGCATCTACTTAGCTTCGCCGTCGTTTTGCAGTCGATATGAACGAGTTTTGGCAAGACGCGCTAGTAAGAAGACGTGAGCTCGCTGAGATATCCTGCACTGGCATGGGACGCTACGCTACGCGCAGCGGTGAGTGCCCGACGCTTCGCTAAAACTGTCGTATACAACCTGTAAAGCTGCAACGTCGCTGCAAACAAAGAGACATAGCGTTCTTTAGCCTCTTTGAACGACACAGGCACTGCTTGAGTGCTTTGCACCGCACTCCACTAGCCAAGCTGCGCGAATAACGAAACTGAAACTGTAGAAAAATATCCCTTGACACTTCGCTAGCTAACGCTATCCAATCCGAAGCCTGTACTTCCCATCATTCCCATGGTGGTACAACGATCGCAGCGACAGATTCCACTCTAGGTATTATTGTATGAAACTCTATGGTGTCAACTAGTGTCAACATTTCTGGGCGGTGCCGCGCAGCGTGCGGCCGATTGCGCCGGCTTGCTTGCGTGCGTGTTTCTTGTTGCCACGAGCTAAAAGGTCGACCTTATGTGACAGTCTCTTAACTGCGATGCAATAGAGAGCCACGAAACAAGCAAAAATGCCAGGGGTTATTGCAGCATGCAGTGGCGAGTGTGAGTGAACGTCACCCGAAAGCTGAGTATCGTTCCATCATGGCGGCTCCCGAGCGGTTATAGGTTTTAATGCATGGGCCCTATGGGGAGCTTTTCCTCTAGAGTCAGTATATTAACTCTATGCAACCGTATATCTTCTGTGCCGACAAACAAGAAAGACTCAAGCAAGTGCTGCCATCTGTGAAGTGCAATATAAAACAGTAGCCGTTATTATTCTTTTCTGCTTGCCGTTTAAAAACGTGGTTCCCGTGAATGTTGTTTCACCTTTTTATTCTGTCCAAGAAACGTTGGTTCCCGCCATGCAGTTATCGCCGTTCGCTTGGTTGGTTCTTTATATCACCGTGCAGAGGTAAGACTTTCTTCCTTTGCTTTTCGTATTGAACATTTGGAGTTTGATTGCCGTGTATTATGCTGTCCTTTTGCAATCAATTTTTGGGTGGAAACGATTTATGGTTGCCGGTGGTCGTCGCGCATATTTACGATTACTCTTGGCACATGCATTGTCGATTGATGAAACACGGCCGGTGCACACAAAGCAAAGTTACCCTCTTTTTTGTTTTAAATACCGCACGAGGATAAGAGCGCGCTGAGCAAACCGCACGTTTTCTCGCGCTTGAACTACGCATGACGCTGTCATTCAGAAGTTATAAATTGTTATACCTGCGCTTTCATGCCGTACTTGTCCATGCTTTGGGCGCTTGTTACCCTGATGAATCGTTATTATGGCCTCACGAGCCCGCATGGTTTATGGAGCCCAAAGCTGCTTTTTCGTTAACTTACGCTGTTGGTTACCGCTTCCATATTTTCCCATATGTTAGTCCGACTTCTTAGCTGCTTTTCGTTATGTTCATTTATTCGACGTTTTAGTTTACTTCGCTGAGTGATTGAGTTGGGTATGCTGAGTCTGTTCACTACCGGAAAACTGACAATGTTACTGATGCATGCATTAAAGTAAGATATATATAATTACTATAGAGAAAACAGACAACACAGAGGACAAATAATTGCGTCACAGATACGTACCCGTAATCAAGAATCACAGAGGGTACTTGTTCCTCAGAAAAAAAAAAAAAGTACAGTGATTTCATAGCGTTCTATAGTGCGCAACTGTAATATTCGTTATTCGTCTATATTACGCTGTATTTCAAAGTGATTGTATTTTACGATGGTCGATGCAATGAGAAGGGCAGTGTGAACAAGTAACTGTATCATTGCGAGATTCTGCAGCGAATCCGGATGGATTGTGACTGTGCACGCTTTGGAGCCATCTCTTGAATCGAAGAAACTGCACTGCGTTTCGTGTTTAGCGTGCAATGTTGTGGAAGCTACGCAAGAGAGATCGGCAAGGAAAATGCGGAACGCCGCGCCTTTCGTGGCGGACTTCCGAGGTTGGAAATGCTCGCGCGACCCGAGCGCGAGCCTTCGCGTTTGCCACCACGTGTCGGTTGCGGACGGAAAACTCTAAAAGCAACAAAAAAATGTCGGACAATGGTGTATAAATAACACTTTTTTTAAACACGAAATTGTTTTATGCCGAGGTCCACCACGGCTCCACTGACGTATTTCCGTCACGGATATGACGTTGCAAATTATACACTAACAGATGGCGAATAAAAAGACTACAACAAAAAGTTCCGTCACCGGGAGTGGAACCTACGACCTTTCGCTCCGCCACGCGTGCCAGCTTACGGCTCGGCCACAAACCGTACGTTCTTCAACGTACCAACGGCGAGCTATTTATATACACCATTTACTGTCGGCGGTACTCGGAGCTCGGCGACTTCATCGTGTTCTCGTTATCACTAGCAAGACGGTGTGGCTGGTGTGGCGGGCGCGAAGGGTGCGCTTTAAAGGGCGTCGCTCCGCTCGTTGCGATGCGCGCGCTTTTCTCGTGATGGGGGGCGGTTTGTACGTCTTGTGCCGGAGTTGAAGTTCCAGAGAGGGCGAAGCGTTCCCGGGCGCCGCGTCTCCTCCCATCTGACAACGGCACGAAGGTAACTTCGCTCGCTGCAGCGGCCGCGTTTGCCAAAGAAGCGTGCTGCTCAGACATAAAGAAGTAACAACTGTGGTAGTTGTTAGTCCGCGCTCGCCCGTGTACTTAGATTTAGGTGCACGTTTAAGAACCTCAGGTGGTCGAAATTTCCGGAGCCCTCCCCTACGGCGTCTCTCTTAATCGTATCGTGGTTTTCAGACGTTAGACCCCAAATATTATTTTCAGTTCGCGCTCGTCCTGTGTATACTTGCGCGCTCGTTTCGTGCGTCCTTCTTTGTGTTTGAGCAGCGCGCTTTTACTGTCGAACTGTGACAGTTGTAGTTCGCGCTCATCCTGTGTATGTTCTTTTCGCGCGACCTTTCTGCTTGAGGAGCGAGCTGCAAGTTTCGAGCTGCTTGCCGTTTTTCGCGTGGCATTACAATTTGTTGCTATAGCATTCATTCCTTAGCCCTTGTGGCGAAACAATGCACAATAAACGCTCAACAACCTCTGTGAAGAAGACCAACGCGCGTATGAATCAGCAACTAATAGCCCGAAACTTTCGAAGGTACAATCGAAAGCGTAGTAGCGACAATGCTATCAATAACGCAGTGTTGCTTTAATAGCACTACCGAGCGCGCTATATATAACGTAAATGAAAGGAAATCGAGCCAAATGCTATAACCATGGTAATGTCAGAACCATGACAAGCGGATTTTGTTCTTCATTGGGGAACGCTGAATTTCCGCGCTATTCCCGCCACACTACTTACCTATAAATGTCACTGATGCTAACGCTGCTTTGGGCAGTTATTGTCGACGTTTTGGCGGGTACTTTGTGAAAATGAAACCATGCGCGCACTTTAAGAGCCGGCAGCACGCGGAATTGGCACTTTTAGGCATTCATATTGTATAGTCTGTAAACCGGTAGTACAGTATTCCTAATTGAGTGACACCTTTTCTGTTCCTTTCCTTACCGGTGGTTATGCAGCCAGAGATGGCGCGAAAACGGAATACTACAAGCACCGTAGAAGCAGCAAGCACAAGTCACGCTCGGGAAAGCGGAGCTTCGGGCCGTGACGTCACACGGTGAGTAGCTTCATTTCACAAAGCGCATGTACTAAACCACTTATGCAGTTGAAATTAAAGGCTACAAGGAACACTAATACCTCATCTTGGTGCCCAGGGCCCTTTACTCAGGTAGGATAAAGCGCAAATTAATTTTAGCTGTGTGAGTGAATTATTCTTCTACAATAGCGAGCGCTATCGTGAGAAGGCCCTTGATAATTAAAGCCACGCAGAAAAGCAAGTCAGTTGGCGCCACCGTTTTGTTCAAATGAAAAGGTACGCAACGACGTAACCGTTAATAAAGTTACACCATCTCCCACTAAAGGGAACTATGAGGGGATGCGAAGCAGCATTGGGGGTGCACACCAAGTTTCCGTTTACATTCACTCGGCCGTCGAAGCCAAGCGTCGGCGTCGAGCTACCGCTTCCGCTACAGAGAGACAACGCGAGTCTGCGGCGAGGGTAGCGAGGCTTTCGAGACAACTGCAGCGACCGGGAAGCGACGGAGCGACCGCACGATTCAAGCGATACTTCCTCGACCGAGCGCACGCGCTTATATGAAATGGGGGAGGGAGAGGAGGGAGTGGGTTTACAGGCTGCAGCGCGGGGGAGGAGGAGAGAAGGCGACTGAGCACCTGAGTAAAGGAGGAGAGTGAGAGAGTAGGCGCATGCGCAGTTAGGGTGGTCAGGACGCACACCACCACCGAATTGAACTCCGCTCTAAGCTGCTTCGCATCTAATAGATACCTATGCCGCTACGGGATAACGTAGCGAGACGTCTAGGGATTCGATTGGATACCCCGTTGTGGAACGGAGCATGCGAAGGCGCCCGCATGCACAGGAGAGGGCAGCGCCGTCTAATTGACGAGGCAGTGCGTGTGAGGACAGGATGGCGTTCACATTGCAAAATTCTACAGTTGAGGAACAGCGAGGCGTTATCCGATTTCTTGCAGCAGAATGTGTTAAACCGGCCACCATTCACGCCGGATGGTGACCGTATACGGGGAAGACTGCTCGTCGGACAAATTTTTGTGAGAATGGAGTGCCTGTTTTCGTGCAGACCGTAAAAGTTTGGTTGATGACCGTTGACCAGGCAAACAATCATGGCCGATCTCATCACTAAGGTGGACGACCTAGTGATCAGTGATCTGCATGTCCCATTGAGAATAATGGTGGGGAAAAAAATATCAAAAAAACCCTGAAAAAAAAAAACACATCTAAAATGGAAGCACTTCAACTTGGACGACGAACTCAAGGACGCTGTGAAGGACTGGGTCTCATCACGGCCACAGGAATTCTGGGCGAAAGAAATCCTTCGGCTCGCTCATCATTGGGATCGTTGTGCTCAGGCCTATGGCGTACACTTTGAACAAAGTAGTAATTTACACCCACAGTGTCGTTTCGTACCTTTTTATATCATGATGGCATTGCCTACCCGGGTTCGGTAAAATGTTTGCTCCAAAAAGATGAACCATTATTCCTTCCTCTTACAAAACTTCATGAGCTTTCGCTCTGTACAATGCCCGATATGTCAGGTTTTCTTAAATTTTTGACGTCACAGTGAAAGCAAACAACGCAGCAGTGCTTCCCTACCGCACGCTGTTGTCATCGTGGCACTTTTCCTACTCGCAGATGTCATGCCGATGCAAGCACGTCCCAGGCGAAGCCGACACCGAAACGTGCCATGCTCAAGAGCCACAAGTGTGGCGTGTGCGGGAAGGTCCTTAGCAGGAAAACAGACGTCAAACGCCATCGCGCGACGCACACTGGCAAGAAACCGTACGCCTGCATCGTACTTCCCCCGGCGACTTTCTCGCAGAAATGGAACCGCGACCAGCACTTGCTGACACACACGGGCGAAAAGAAACATTGCTGTCGCACGTGCGGCAGAATGTTCGCTCGCAAGGAATACATCACAAAGCACCTTCGCCAACGCACGGGCGAAAAGCCGTTTATGTGCCTCCTCTGTACGGCGGAGTTCGCGAACAAGTCGACGTTGAGGAGCCACATCTTCACCCACACGGGCGAGAAGCGGTACAAGTGCGAACACTGCGGCATTAAGGCCTGACCACACGTGCGCGTTGCAGCGTGTCAGCGCGTGGATTTTGACGCGGCGTCGCGCCCTCTCCCTATGGAGAGAGAGGGCGCCCGGCTACGCGAAGCTGCGCGCCCTTTCTCTCCAATGGGGAGAGGGCGCGACGCCGCGTCAGAAAGACACGCGCTGACACGCTGCAACGCGCACGTGTGGTCAGGCCTTTAGGTTCGCGCAACTCGTGTCCCTTGTGTGACACAACCAGGTGCACACTGGAGAGAAGCCATACAGCTGCGACAGGTGCCCGGCCGCATTCTCTCAGAAGAGCACTCTGATCGCACTTTACCTTACGCACACCAAGGAGAAGCCGTGGAAGTGCGGAGTGTGCGGCAAGACATTCGCGCAGAAGTCCAATTTAAGAGTCCACTTGCTGGGGCACACTGGCGGACGACCGTTTCAGTGCGACCTGTGTCCAGCCACATTCAAAAGGCCGGCTACCCTCCAAGATCACAAGCGGACGCACACCGGCGAAAAGCCGTTCAAATGCTGCGTGTGCAGCTGCAGATTTACGCGGAGTGGTTCCCTCAGAAAACATGTTCGCACAATCCATGCCGCTCCAAGTGCTGGTGAGAGCGACGTCGGTGACCGGGACCCTGGCATCGTGGCGCAACAGCCTACAAGGCGTTGTAGGGAAAAGTGCAAAGAACAAAGCCCAAGAAGACAGGTTGAAGACACGAGCCGAGGAACGTGCGATGTAGGTGATGCAATCGTGGGCAACGGTTATACTCACATGTCAATGTCCTTGTCTGGCGCCGATGGTGTCGTTGCAATTTGAACTGTTTCAATAGACGTAAGTGGTCTTCGTTTTCAGAATCCATAGTGTTTTCAATGCAGCATTAAAGAAGTGCGTGCGAAATAAATCGCTTTGAAATACGTTCAACTGCGATACATGTTAGCTCATTTTCCTTGATAGAATAACAATGAAACCTTCTTGCTCACAACACAGCCTTCCCATTATAGCCTGTTTAGAGTATTATTCTGGTTCAAAAGGCTCGAATCGGGCAACAAAAGCATCGTAAATATGCTTATACATCGTTCACTGCACATTGACTTTATTCACGCTCAACTCTAACATCCCCACCCACGGGGAGCAAATGTTGAGGATGAATTGGAAAGCAACGATGGACTCAGCAAAATCATATAGAACGGAAAAGATAAGCCATACAAAACAAAGGTAGAATTGGTTACGGAGCAAACGTGGGTTCTTGGTATTATATCTACGGCAGCACGGAGTAGATGTAGATGTAGATGTAGCTCCTAAGCTTCTGGCTCACACCCACACTGGGGGGATTGGCCAAGAATCGGGTAGCTTAAAAAAAAAGTGAGCACAGCATTCAGCCTTTAGCTTCTTCTCTAATATATCCTTGTCGCCATCGTCTTCTATGTTGAGCTTGTGGCCCGGCCAAAAAGAAACCGTGGTAACAGCTGACTCGGGACAATGTGAAACCGCAGCAATCGATCTTTTGCGTAAGGCCGCGAATCTGAGGAGAGCGACAGAATGAACATTCATATGATTTATGCCGAGTCACACGAGCGGAGCTGTTCAAGGTCAAGGTAAATCTCTGGGGATCGTCTTCCGCCCTTTTAAATGCGAATGCATTTCATAGTCGGGCTATGTCAGGCATCCGGCGTTGTCCGGCGTTGTCCAGCGTTGTCCGCGGAGGAGGAGGAGGAGGATAGGTTGAGGAGGTAAGCGCCGGCAGGTGTTAGATGTGAAGCATCTTATGGCGAAGCTTAATCCGGTGGTGGTGGTGGGCGGCGTGACCACCCATACTGCGCATGCGCAAGCCCTTTAAAAAATATAAATAAAAAACCTCCTCTCTCCCTCTCTCTCCTCTAGGCATCCCTCCCCGCGGCAACCACACCCTCACTGCGCATGCGCCTCCCCTCCTCTCTCCCCTCCTACGCTCCCCCCTCTCTCTCCTCTAGGCATCCCTCCCCGCGCTCCCACTGCGCATGCGCGTCCCCCCTCTCTCTCCTCTAATACGCTCCCCCCCTCCCTCCTCTAGGCATCCCTGCCCACAGCGTCCACACCCCCCACTGCGCATGCGCGTCCCCCCCTTCTCTCTCCTCTCCTCCGCTTCCCCCTCTCTCGCCTCGCGACGCCGACGCAGGCAGCGTCTGCTAGCGAGTTTCTTGGTTGAAAAAACCGACTGCTCGCGCTGCACAACCGTTCACTGTCCATCCCGTATATATGGCAATGGATCTTGACCTCCAAGGTGGTGCCGGTGGGAGATTTCTCCTGTGCGTTGTTGAACAATAAAAATTCGCAGCGTGCGCGTTAACTAAAAGCCGACTGCGGGTCTCTGTGTCCAGTCGGAGTCTTCTGTCTCTCATTGCCCATTAGCAGCGATTGGCATGTTCCAGTAGGAAACACCGCTCCATCGCTGCGTGCTTTACGCATCTCCAGTTTTAAATGCGAATGCATTTCAAGTGCGTGAGGGCGCTCGCATCGCGGGAGCTCGGCGGAGCTATATATGAAAAAAAATTAAAAAAAATTAAAAAAAAGAAAAAAAAGGAAAAAAGAACAAAAAGAATAAAAAAAATAAATAAAAAAAAGAAGAAAAAACAGAACAAAAGCAAAAAAAAAAAAAAAAAAAAAAAACAGGCGCTGCGCCGTGCTCCCGACCGGGCTGCAGAAATTAGGCGCCTTTTCCTTCTTCGAACCACAACCACCATATATAAATGGAGTGAAGCGCGCGCGAAATGCATTCGCATTTCCTCACGATTCCCTTCGGGGAGGTGGGGGGCATTTTTAGCCCAGCTGCGAGAGGGAGACCATGGGTAAAGCTGTGGTGGAGAGTAAAGCCTAGTGTGGCGAGTTGAGCCTGGTAGAGAGAGGGTAGCAAAGTGGAGAGGGTGAAGCTTGGTAGAGAGGAGAGTTCTGGAGGGAGCGTTTGAGGTGGTGTGTAGAGGAGGAGGGAGCATTCATTCATTCATTTTTATTTCCTTAAAGACCCCGAGAGGGTATTACATAAGGGGGTGGGTTAATATACAATCGATAGTGTTGTCACAATGATCAATGTGAAGTTACATTTGAAATGCTATGCATGAAGTTTGATGGGCAGGTGATTGTGGCGACATCGTGGGAAAGGCCGTTCCAGTCTTTTGCTGCTCTGGGAAAAAAAGAAGCTGAAAATGTTTTAGTACGAGCACGTGGGCGAAAAACTTGTAGCGCATGACCGGTGCGATGAGAAATGTGAGCTGCAGGGATAATGTAAGGAGAGCGATTAAGTGGCGAGTGAAAAAACTTGTGAAATAGTGATAGGGTTGCATTGCGTCGGCGACAAGACAAAGGCGATAAGTTACACTCGGCTTTGAGGGATGAAACACTGATGTCGTATGAGTACGAAGCATGAATGAATCTAGCTGCACGATTTTGAATGGTTTCAAGTGAGTTTGTGAGACCAACTTCAGGTGGGTTCCAGATGGGAGATGCGTATTCTAACTTTGACCTGACTAATGATGTGTAAGCAAGTAGTTTTACGTGACTCGGAGCGCGATTGGCTGTGCCGGTGAAAGTAGACAACCAATGGTAGCGCGTGCTCGATTACAGGTGGTACGGGTGAGAGAGAAGGCATGGCGCAGCAAGCGTTGGCGAAAGCGAAGGAAACGCGCGCTGAAGCCAACAGCTCCGCCCTTGAATCAGGCTTGAAGCTGCTCATATCTTTTTGTTACGCTAAGGCCGCAATCCGCCTTTTGCACGTCTGTGTGGCGCCCTCTCGCGGACTCTTCAAGAAAGAAACCGTGGGGCGTCGCGCGCGCCTGCTGCCTCTGCCACCACTGCCACTGCTGCTGCATAGCACAAAGCTTGGCAGCGGCATATGTGCTGATAGCCCCGTCTGAGAGTTGTGTTGTGGCATGGAGCCATCTGGGAGTATTTACATGCCCGGCGGGTTCTTTTGTGACCAACGGGTGGACGAAAAGGCCAGTATCAATGAAAATGATGAGCAAGAAGCAGTTGAATGCCTTAATGGCAGCAAGTGGTTCGCGGTGCTCGCGGCAAACCACAAAAGCGCAGAAATTCTGCGATGAGTGGTACGTGCGCAGCCTCATGTTTAATGAGTTGACTGCCGCGTCCACGTGCGGAGTTCCGAGAAGCATTTTCCTCCCGTCAATGAATGGCGGCTGCTACATTGTGCATGCAGTCGTGAGGAAGACCACATGCGAGGTAGTGGCATGTCGCTGCCTCTGCGGAACCGGGTAAATATAATTTTTGTTTATTGTGGCATTCATACTATAATCATATGAACTACCGGGCCCCTGCTTTGGCCGTTTCCTGCCGTCGTTGCATCAACGCTACGGGAGCGCTGAGCAATGATTTTAGTGAATGGCGTGCTTCGAAGTGTATGCCGCGAGTACCTCGCGTCTGGGCCACAGTGTTTGCTGGCCTGCTCATTCAAATTGAGGGAACGTGATCCAACAATTCATGCGTTACATGATTTTAGCACACCAGAATAGCTGGCGCCGATCGACGCGGCACGCTGAACCTGTCTTGAGCCATGTTCTTTTGCGAGTGTCGTTTAACCGAAATTGCGGTACGTGGGAGAGTTGGGCGGCGAACCTGCAAAATCTGTGAACATCGCACTACGGCGACCAAAAAAAGGCACGCACGTGGAAACTTCGCAAGATTTATGAATCGGTGCGCGGCACTCACGTCAACAGTGAACACAGGCGGATTTCTTTTCTGTTTCCTTTTTCGCCAAACAGCGAATGTGCTTTGACAACAGAAATGAACCGTTGAACTCGGTGAATGACAGGCGACGAAAGTGCACCATTTCGCATTCATTATGTTCTAGCGGACTATTTACGGCGACTGTTTTCCGATATACAGAAGACGCCAAAGTAAACAACAGCGTGGTCACGTTGAGACCGAAGTGAACCAAGGCGCAATTAACCATACTTTGGTGTTGTCGTCGTTCCAAAACAAATACAGAAAGCATATCATGCAAAGAAAATCCGTAGCCCAAGCTTCGTCGCTACTGAGCTGCTGTGCAACGAGACAGACACAAAGCGCACACTTATTCCGCGCCCTGCAGGAAACGTGACATGTTCTTCGCGTATAACATTTAGTTAGCACACACAGCGTTAACGAACTTGCTTTTCGCACTGTCTTGCAGAATCCAAAGGCTTCCACGAACTGCCGTCTTCATTTTGGCGCCTCACAGCCCTGATCGTGCCACGCTTCACGGCGCTGATGATCGCGTTTCACCGATGGGAAGTGGTAAAAATGAATGTTGCTGCTGGGCAGGGCTGGGCAAAGATACTTTGAAATTGTATCGCGATACGATACAAGATACTCGGGCGAGAAGTATTGGAGATACAGATACATGATACTTCCGGAATGAATGTATCCGATACGATACTTCCCAATTGTATCTTAAGATACTTCGATACATTTGTAAATTTGCTATTATAGGTCTATAAAATGAAGCAGCAAATGCCTATGTACATAAGTGTTTATAGAAAATGTCTTAATTGCGACCAACTTTGTTTATTTTTAAGAAAATATCTCTTTGAATCTCGAAAGTTCTGTCTTTCTTGCTCAATGTGCATTAGTTTCCTCCCGAAACAAGTTACTGGAACATGTTTACTTGACAGCTCTCTATAAGCTGCTCTATCAGTGGTTTTTACTTGAGACTTTTTGGAAATGATGAGTGTGACTGCTCTGTGTGACTGCTCTGCATGGCGACGAGCTAGCGTGTTGCCGTCTAATTGCAAGAACTTCAATAAGCCCGGTCAAACACGTTACTTCAATAAGAAGCCTCTGCACTATGGCACAAATACCGGTGCAGAGTCTTGACTTGTCCGTAAGCGTAGTTAGCGCTTTCGTAATAACACATCACCCGACATCTGCAACGCAGCAACAACACTGGTATAGCGACATTTATTGAGAATCATCATGTGAAGACTGTCCGATAGCACATGTGCCGCCCAGAAACTTCCCAGATGTATTGTACTACCTGGCAAAAAACGTCGCAGGATGTCACTGCTATTCACACTTTTGCAACATTTAGCCCTGCTCACCTGCTTATTTGTAGCACAAAAAAAAAAAAAAAAAAAAAAAAAAAAAAAAAAAAAAAAAAAAAAAACTTCGGGTGACCTAAAAAAGGAAAACGAACATAACTAAAGGAAATAGCAAGGTGGTTCGGTATTAAAAAAAAATGACAGTGAATAAGTATACAGGGTATTTCACGTAAGTAGAACGAAATATTTAAAAAAAGTGTTTAACCGCGACTGAATGAAACCAATGGCATATGTTTCACCGTCACGTGGCGTCAGGTAGAGTATTTTTATATTGAGCTTAACTGGTTAATTAACTAAGGTGAATTATGCGACATTTTTTTAATATTCGCTGTAGGGCCCAGTGCGTTCCGTTACATCGTAGAGCACGTTTAAAGACGACCGAACCAATTCTCTTTGGCGGTGTTCATGCTGCTTGGTGAGTACTTTCTGGCTTTTAAAGAAAGCGCGCGAAATATGAAATAAAACCACGTGACTGCGCTCATGCACTATCGCACTGCAGCGCTCTTAAACGAGCTTCGAGCGAAACAACCGGGACGCGGACCGTCAGCCTGTATCGCTCTTCAGGGACGATGGTGTTCCTTTGCCGTGCGTGGCGGTCAGAAATGTCGACGCGCTGTGGAGCCGATGCCTGAAGCCGCGGCCGCTCATTTCAACGAGGTCCACGTGCCGTTTGTTTCGCTCGAAGCACGCCTGAGAGCGCTGCAGCACAATAGTAATGTTTCTGCACCTTTCTTTAAATACCGAAGTAATCACTACGTAGCACGTAACTTTCCACAAAAAATCAGATCGGTCGTTCTGGAATGCCCTCTACAACGTATACAACGAAACGCACTTGGCGGTAAATCCCAACGTTGGTTTTTTTCAGTTGAGGTGAACCACTTCTTCGTAAATATTTCGTTCCATTCAGGCGAAATATCCTTTATAAACACGATACAGGCGGTACGTTCAAAGCTATATGTATAATCAACTTAGGTGTTAAGATCAGACAGTAGAAAGCTCAGTGTCCACGAAAAATAGCATGAAAGGTCTCGTTGGTACGTTCATGAAAAAAAAAAAAAAAAAAACTGAGCACTTCATACTCTTTTTCACATCCCCATCCTAACATGCTTATGACCTTTTTCTTATACTTTCTATTATTATAATGCAAACTGAATTTCGCAGTTTTATTAAACCGTAAGCAGCATTTATCTTACAGTATACTCTAGGCACGCTCAGATTACTTTACCTTTGTTCTCAGCGTCACCTTAACATAAAAGTAAACTCACATGGAATGGAGATGTTTAACTAGTCGCAATAACCGAGAAAATAAAAGAAAAATCAGAATAAAGCAGAGCAGGAGTTTAGGATCAGGTTACGAAAGGCATATTACAATAAACATACGAGCAAACACTATACAGACGCTATATAGAAAATGTGTAGGATGCAAACGGAGGAGATCAAAGAGAGAACTTGTGCACTTGGAATTAAGCTATCATTAAAAATACTTCTTGAATGATTTAGGAGGACGAAGAAGGATAAAGTACGCCAAAATATATTCTGCTACGTAAATGCTTGTTCTATTGCATCTAGCAAGGACACCGTGATGCGACGGTTGTTAGAATCTAAATTGCATACAAGTCAATCTCATCTCATCGCGTCAACCTTACACTCACCAGATCTTTGAAATCACTGGGTGAAAGCCGCGAGACGCTCAGCAACCCCATTCTTACATACTTGAGACTTTACAACGAAGCACCACGCAAGGCAAACTTCGATAACGACAACAAAGGGGCATCGGAATTTGAGGGAAGGACGCCGCACGCATTCGAGCACGCAGCACAGTACCGTTGCGACAAACAAGGTTCATGGCACCGACAGAGCTAAAAATAAATAAAAGATAAAAAAAAACGAAAGGTCGGCTGCGTGTCGCCGTTCGCACGCTTGTTTTTGTCAAGATTGCTCGAGCGCCATCACGTGGCTCTTCTCCACAAATAGGGACGCGTATAGACCTAATCGATAGTGCTCACTGGAACACCCTGGCGGAATGACAAAAGAATGTCACTCTCGCGTTAATTTTATTCAGGAGGCTTAGCGGCAGCAGTATCAGTTTGAGAAGCAGAGTCCAGCCGACGTTTATTGTTTCGCATGGCGGCGTTTCTGGAGCAGTATCTTGTATCTTAAGATACACGATACATTATTGAATGTATCGGAAATACATATACAGATACTCGTTTTGCGACACGTATCGCGATACAGATACAAGATACCTTATGAGTATCTAAGATAGTATCTAAGATACATGTATCTTCGATACTGCCCAGCCCTGCTGCTGGGCACGCCTCACGAAATGCATCCATAAGCGGCGTTAGTATCGATAAATATATTTGTTGTGCCAACCGCACGCGCCAACACTGCTCTCACCACCAATGCCGCCGCGGAAAAAGAGGCGGCGTCTGCAACAGATCGTTTCCCAGATTCGCCGCGGCCGCGCATGCGCTGTAGAGGGATGCAAAAGCCGGATGATGAAGTGAACATGCAGCTCACGGGTCTGGAACCACGAGGCACACGATTTGTTTCTTGTGACTCGTACGCTTTTTTTTTTTTTGTACTACACGCCGACTTGTCGCCACTTGACTGTTCAGAGGCACTTAAGGAGCTTCTTCGATTTACCAAGTCCCGGACCAGTCGCCGGCGGCCCGCGGACGCTTCGGCTCATAGGTAGCTACGTCATTTGCCGCCGTCATCACGTGATCCAAAACATATCCAAAAGTCCCGAGTTGGTCCCGAGCGGCCGCGGGCCGCCTGCGCGCTTGATGCTCGCCGCGTGGGAGCCCGCGTCCGCTACGGCGTCTGCTACGCCGTCTGCTCCGTCCATGGCTGCGACACCAGGCACAACGCCGACGTAATTCCAACCTCAACAGTGGTTAGACAGTGAATTATACCTACTTCCGTTGTGACACCACTTACTATAAGTGAACTACTCGAGCGAGCGCGCATCGAAGACGTGCGTGGGCGTTCCACCGCTGTTTCTGCTGGCGAGCACCACGCGTGTTGGCCCGACTTTCGGGAATACGAACATGTTCGACGCGGCTCAGAACGCCGACGACAAGAACTGAGTGCGAAAACAATGCGAAATCCCGAAACACGCGAGAAGCGGACAGAAAAACATAGAGAGAGCAAGAGCGCGTCGAAAATTTCCCGTGTCTAACTTAAGATGGCCGCACGCGTGAGGCACAGCCATGCGCACCGCGCCGTCGTCTGCCAGCTGCCAGCAAGAAATTGTTCGGACAGTCCCGGGCCGTCCGCAGGCCGCCAGGCACGCGAAAAACGAACATGGATCCGAGCGGTCCCGGACCAGTGGGCGGAGCTTCCGGTTGGTCCCCGAGAAAAACGAATGCGGCGCCAGCGTCCGGGGCCGTCCGGAGCCGTCCGGGACGTGTAAATCGAAGAAGCTCAAGGCTATCACATTAAAAACGTCCGTGTACTTAAGTTTACTTGCACTTTAAAAACGTTCAGGTGGTCCAGATGAATCATGCATTTTTTTTTTTTTTGCCACGTAATACCCCAGAAATGAATTATTTTTCCAACGCTCGTGTGTTTCCCTTTAGCAGCGAACTGCAATGGTAGCAGGCTTCCACAGGAAGAGTAATTATATTTGTGATATCATAACAGAGTGGGTACGTAATATTACAAAATATCAATACAGGTGCAGCAGCAAAGGTCGCTTTGCAGCCGTCGAACGGAACGGACAATGGCTCTACCCAAGCTGCCGGAAGGCAAGGAAGCTTTTCAAGACAGGTGACAGATGTGCACCATTATTATACGTTGCTCCTCGATGGGCAACAGGTGTAGGCATCGACTGAAGAGTCGTGGCGCGCTGTCGTCGCACCGAGAAAGACCGCGGATCTCTGGGCGTAACTCCTTGGATGCCGTGTCCATTCCCGGAGAAGCTGACAGGATCCTTGTGTAAAGAGACGTTTCGGTTCTGCCGACGCTCCAAGGACAGTGGTTGTCCCGAAGCAGCCCCTGGCTACGCATCTATACGGGAGGTGAGCCGCCGATTGAAACTTCTGGCCTGCACCAGTGCAACGTATATGTACCGTGCCTGTGTTCGACAGACCAGCAAGCTTTTGTGTCTACGTGGAAATCACAGGTGGTTCCTCCCGTAACTCGCTCTTTCATTGCCATTTCAAATTATCGCTTCATAAATACAATTAAGGGGTCTAGAACCCACGGAGTGTCTATAACCAGTTAGTGAGAAAGTGCAAACACGAATCACGAAAAAGGTAACGCGGAGTCCCTTCAGTACACGTCTCATGGAGCGAAAAAAAGGAGGGGAATGGATCAAGGGCCCCGTTTCTGTGTTATACCCAACCTAATGAAACAAACGTGCACTGAAGCCAAGGAAAATATAGGTGACATTATTTGAAGTGTTTAACTGTAGCGTACTAACTAGGAATGACATTAAGTGGAAAGGAATTAACGTGGGCGAAAAAGCAACTTTGCCACCGGTATGAGGACCGAACAGGAAACGCGTCCGATGCTGTACCAATCAAAGTCTGGTGGCACTCACTCCCCCGGCCACTTTATCGGGTATTTCTGTGCTTGTGCAAACGTGGGAGTGTTAGCCGACTCCACTCGTAGCCATGACAGCGAGTGTGGAAAGCTCTTATTTCTTTTGCCATTTGGCGTCACGTAGCACGTGATTATTTTACGATCTAGCTGGCAAGCGTTTTCATATGGACAATTTTAAATGCTACGTCTAAGGTTTTGAGGATTGGTCATGACGTGGCCTAAAAAGCGAATTCATCTTATAGCAAGACAGGAAAAGGTCACCGGCTCCTTTAGCTAACGCTGCCGAGAAATCAAAGGCGAAAACCCATTCACAGCGAGATTAACTACCTTGAATCACTGTCGATACACTTGGTTCACTTTATGATGCTCGTTGATTCACTGTAATGTACGCTGATTTCATTTAAATTCACTTTGTGTTCGTTTTAATTTATAGTCGTAATCCGTATGCATAACTATATCTGTATTTAATGTCACGTGACTTTTGGGGCCATCCTTGTTCACGGCGCCGGTCCCGACGGCGGACGTCGAATTTCTTTGACTCGTGAGACGTATATATTAATCTACAACCGGGTATTCGATCATTTATGCCCCAAATAACCTAAAGATGGCTCAAGCGATTCTAGAATCGGGGGACCAGTTGCTTAATTACCTTTGCGCCTTCACGATGATTCTTTTTCAAATTATATCCAAACCAATATCGAGACGCATTCATCCCTAACGTGGATTCAGCCGTTTGCAGAACTGGATAAAGTGTTCCGATTTGGAGAATGCAGGCATTCGTTTTGTGAAAGCGCTGCGTATAGCCCCACACGATCAAAAGAACCTGTTAATTTTTGCTTTCTGAATAACACGAGACATCACGAGAGTAGAGTATGCAACACTGATGTACAGGCCAGGGGTGTAGCCAGAAATTTTTTTCGGGCGGGGGGGGGGGGGGGCGGTGTTCAACCATACTTTATGTCTGTTCCTGCGTGCGTTTGTATGTGTGCGTGTATATATACGCAAGCAAAATTGAAAAAATTTTCGGGGGGGTTTGAACCCCCCCCCCCCCCTACCCCTTGGCTGCGCCACTGGTACAGGCCATGAAATACGCCACAATATCACTTGTGTTTTTAGACTCCATTGTAGGGTAACGTACCGGCATGAGTCGGGTTGACTTTCCTTTTTCTCGTCCCTTCTCCCGTTCTCTTTTCCTTATCGTCCCTCATAATTATAGAGCGTTATAATACACATTTTTCTCTGTAGATAACATGGAGCATTATACAAGTTTTCTGCGGTGCTTCTTCATCGAACTCTGCCTTCTCGGCACGATGGCCTTGCTTTTATTACTGCACGAGTACAACGTCAACAATAAGGAAATATCAATCACTGGCACCGACGACTCCGGGCAGGCCTGGCAACGTAAACAACACCGCCGAAATCAGGTTGCTGTTTTGGACAAAGGGCTCATGGACTCTGGTACCACCCATTGACGAATTCAGCGCGAGGGTTGGTCCGCCTCGGTGGCTGCAAGGTGCCATGCTTCGTGACTCGGGACCGATCCCTCGTGAAATCCGGCAGACGCGGTTGTGTTTCACGACAAGGACGCCGACGTCCAGCGACTTGCCCAGGTAAAAATGTGCGCTTCGCCGGGACATTTACAGAGAGAACGCGCAAGCTAACTACAGTATTACATCGACCCGCTTTCAGCGAACAGCGGTCTAAATCTCAGTTAGACAATTGAGAAATTATGAATTTGGTAGTGTGCACTACGTACGTTGAAACATACGAAGTCTGAGATACCATCCCCCCCCCCCACCGAAACTCCACCCCCTCTCACTTCTGTCTCCTGTGTTTTAACAGCAGAGCTGTTTAAGCTCACCGTTCGTCCGTGCGGCCTTCGCAAAAGCTCGGCTGGTTTTGCATAGCCTAGAAAGGGTGTCCCAAGTATCACACAACACGACAAAAAAAAAATGCCCCCCACCTCCCCGAAGGGAATCGTGAGGAAATGCGAATGCATTTCTTGCGCCGAGAGATTTCGCCTTCATCGACTTCTGCCATCGCCTTGAGAGGCGCCCAGCCAGCGAACGGTCGTGAGTGAGGCGCGAGCGGACGGGAGAGTGGGGCGCAGGGAGGAGAGAGAGCGAACGGCGAGAGAAGGAGCGGCGAAGCACTGCACCTACCCTCTCCTACACTCTCTCGCACCACATGCTCCGGTTGCTAGGGGCGAGGATAAGCGTGCGCGCCCGCAGCTGTTGCTATGGGAGAGGGAGTGAGAGCGGAGAGATAACACCTGCCGGCGCGCGGACACCGCCGCGGACAACGCCGGATGCCTGACATAGCCCGACTAAGAAATGCATTCGCATTTAAAAAGAATGGCGTTACGCGAAGGCATAACTAGTACATATTGTTCCCAGTGCACTTGAGCAGCCACTACTAGATTTTTCGTTAATGAGAATTATAATTAGTCACAATTATTTTTGTAACTCGAAAAGTACTCACCCAATTATCAAAATGTCAAAGAGGCATATGTGCGCATGTTGAAACGACATTGAGTGCGCTACTTTCAACAACGTACTGATTGCATGCTCATTTTTTCCTGTTGATAAAGAAAGCCCGGGAGATCTGAAAAGCGACACATAGCTAGACTTCTGCGTGCATCGGGAAGTAACGCCCTCAAATAGGCTCATTGTGAGGTAGCCAGTATCAATGAAAAACGCAGAAAGAAAAAAAAAAGACATGGCTGATCCCTCTGTCATAGAAATCGGTAAAACACGAAAGTGAAACGTGTCTTCACAGAGGTTGTTCAGCGTTTATTGTGCATTGTTTCGCCACACGGGCAAAGGAATGAATACTATAGCACCAAATGGTAATGTCACGCGAAGATCGGCAAGATGCTCGAAACTTTGCAGGTCACTGCTTAAGCAGAAAGGTCGCACGAAAAGAAAATACACAGGACGAGCGCGAACTGACAATCATATCTGGCGTTTAACGTCCCAAAACCACGATATGGTTATGAGAGACGCCGTAGTTGGAGGGCTCCGGAACAGGTTCATTAACCTGTTCAAGTGTAGGTTCTTTAACCTGCACCGAAATCCATGTATACACGGGCGAGCGCGAACTAACAACTGCCACAGTTACTTCTTTGTCTCTGAGCAGCGCGCTTCTTTTGCGAACGCGGCCGCTGCAGCGAGCGAAGTGACCTTCGTGCTCTCTGGAACTTCAATGCTCGCACAAGACGTACAAACAGCCCCGATCACAAGATAAGCGCGCGGAGCGACGACCTTTACAGCGCACCCTCGCGCCTTTGCGCCATCTCGCTAGTCATAACCACTGGTCATAACGAGAACACAATGAAGTCGCCGAGCTCCGAGTACTTGCGAGAGTAAATTGTGTATATAAATAGTCGCCGTTAGTACCACGAAGGACTTACGGTGTGCCCGAGTCGTTTCGCACCGCGCACTGCGCAGCGAGAGGTCGTAGGTTCAACTCCCGGTAACAAAACTTTTTTCTTTGCCATCTGTTAGTGTATATTTTGGAGCGTCATATCCGTGACGGAAATACGTCAGGGGAGCCGTGGTGGACCCCGACAGAAAACACTTTCGTGTTAACAAAATACGGATTGCCGTATCTGCCCCTGCCCGTCCGAAGAAACGCGCCGCTTTGATCTTACACAGACGGGCTGTAATCAGAACAGTGCTCCGGCCGCGTTATCGAAGAGAACAGTTGGTCGTGAGATATGGATGATAGTGGCGTACAATCGAGCGGAAGGAATGCCTGCGAAGCGGTTGCTTGCGGTACGCTTATTTGAGGGCGCTGCTTTCTGTTGCGGCTGGGAGTGCAATTACGTGTTATTTTTCATATTTGGCGGGCTTTCTTTATCAGTAGGAAAAAATGAGCGCGCAATAAGTACTTTGGTGAAAGTAGCGCAGGACAGATGTTATTTCAACATGTCCGCATATGCCCCATTGACATTTTGATCATTATACGAGTATACAGGGGAGTACCTTTGGAGTTACAGATATAATTATGGCTAATTAATTATTTCTCATTAACGAAAAGAGTAGTAGTGGCTGTTCAACAGTATTAGGAACAATATGTACTAGGTTTGCTTCGCGTAACGCCGTTCGTCTATTTTTTTTAATCGTGCGGCGTGATATTTGGGACATCCTGTAGATAGTCTAAGTCAAGGTTAGTTGAGCCTAAACTCTAGCTGAACACGACTGATGCTTAGTCCAGCAATTGATACCATGTGATAGCCAATCGATAACAAATCAATAGCTAATTGACCAATAAACAATGAATTCTAGAAAATGCTGGGTCGAGCTTAGCCTAGCCCAAAGTTCATGTCCAATACCTTGCAATGGCTAAATGATAGCGAATCAATAAATCAATAACCAATAAATAAATTATATAGAAATGCTTGGTTGTGTTTAGCCTAGCCCCAATTCGCCACAGATGGCTTTGCATAGACTTCGGACAGAGCATGTGTGTTAGTGCAGAGAAAAATCAGCCAAACCAGGTTACTACCTAGGAGTGACTTGGTAATGCCTTGCAAAAACTTACCAAACAAGCACCACCTCGCAGAAATGAGCAAAACCAAACATCACCTCGCAAAAACTTAGCAAAGCCAAGCATAACCTCGTAAAGGCCAGGACCCGCTATGTACCTATCAGCTCCGCTGTTTCTCTAGCCTTAATCACAAGGCTATCCAGGCACGCTAGCCCAGCATAGCATAGCCTTGAGAGAGAGAGAGAGAAAAGAGGAAGGCAGGGAGGTTAACCAGATACTAGGATCTGGCATGCTACCCTGCACAGAGGTGGGGAAATATGGGATTAGAAAAAGAGAGAGAAAGAGATAAAAAAATAGATAAGAACAAAGCACGGAACACGCACACGAGAACGTTCCACTCAGAGTCGTTCAGACAGGCCAGTAGTTCGCAAAAAAACACAGCATATCCATGGAGTGAATGATGATGAGTGGGCGAAGCTCCGGAGGTTCATCGGTAAACCGTGAATCTTCCGTGAAATTCGCCCAGTACATCATCAAAGACGTGACAAACACTGTGTATATATACAAGAAATTTATATTTTATTCGTGAGCCGTGATTTTCCGTTTTGTTTTCGTTTCTTCGTTGGTCGTGGTTACCGTTTACATAAGCCGTGGCTCCCGTTCCCCGTTCATTATAACGGCTTTATGGTCGGTGAAATGGAGGGACAGCGGTTCCTGGATGGGTCGTAGTCGAAAGTTTGCAAATACGAGATCGATGCAGGTTCCTCGGATGGTGGTTGGTTGCATGTGGTCAAACGATATGCATGTGAGACCATATCGCGCTGCCATGTGTTGTATGGCATCGCGATCGTCATCGTCATCAGCGTCATCGTTATGACGCATAGTGGGTACATTCCATGTGCTGTACCGTGATGGCAGCGTCATGGTCATCGCACAGGGGTGGCTACGACAACGACGCAGGACGCCGGACTAGCCTATGCCCTAAGGAGCTTCGCCCCTAAAAAACCCAGTAGCGCTTGCACGGCCTTTTTCTGCGACGTTGAGTCTGGACGATGGCGTAATATTCTTTCCTCTGGCAGAGGCTGGTCATCCAACTTGTTGGGTGCATTACAAGAAGTTCGCCTTTGTATGCCATATTCCGGGCAGTTGCCCAGGACGTGTCGAATCGTCTCTTCATCTCCACAGTGTACGCATAGCCTTGAGTAGCATAGGACAGCAAGGGGGGTAAGAAAGGGAAGTGAGAATGAGGAGAAGACATGTGAAGTTGAGGGAGAGGGAAATGAGCAGGGGAGAACGAGTACAGAAAGAGAGAGAAATAGAAAGTGAAGGAAGTGGGGAAAATATGTAAGGTGAGAGAACAACTGCAGGGAGAGAGAGATAGTGAAAGAAACACATAAAGAGAAAGACATACATAAAGAAAGATAAAAAAGATAGAAAGACAGAGAAAGAAAGAGATGAAACAGACACAAAGGAGAAATAAAACCGCCAGGCCTGCGCGGAACGCGCAGCACAGTCACAGCGAAAGCTGGGAGAGCGGCCTTTCTGAACCTTTTTTTAAACACTCTTGGGGCAACTACTACAAGCGCAATTGCATGGTACCCACTACGCCATAAATCGTCATAATTTTTTGTGTAGTGGGGAAGCGTCTACTATGCCATTATTCGTCATTCTTCGGAAAAGCGCGGTACCCGCTACACTCTTGTGACGCATTATGCGCACTTTGTGGATGCTGTGGCTGATGACGATGAAGAATTATGCCCCAGGCTTTTGTAAGGGGTTGGAGCATTGAACGACCCACTCGTTACGCAATTCGCATTGTGTGACGCCTGGTTCTTACTTTACTGCTCTAAAACGCTTTACAACACACATTAACGCGATTCCTTACCCGACATGAAGCCTGCGTGGGGTCAGTTTGCACCGCAGTTTCAAGCAGCGGCGTAGCTCAGTGGTAGCGTGCTGGGCTGCCACGCAGGGGACCGAAGTTCGATTCCGGTTCTGTCATAAATGTTTTTTATTTATTTAGTTTTTTTCTTATTTCGTGCGATATTGGTTACGGACACCGGCGGTGGCGGCGGCGGCGGCGGACAACTACGGTGCAGAAACGACCCTTGCTGTGATCTCATAACAGCTTTCGCTGTAAAAGGAGAGAGCAAGCATAGCCATGTATTGTATAGTACAGCAAGAGGTGGGAAAGAGAGAGGTGAGAGGGTAAAAGCCTAGCCAAGCTAGGACCAGCTGGGTGTCCACCAGCTCTGCTGTGGCCACGGTGTAAGAATTCTTACACCGTGGTTTTCACCCAGCCTTACGCGACTTATAGTGCAAGCTGCACTATTTTTTATTGCGCTCTGTATGAAAAAGTGGGTCATACAACGCGTTGTACGGTGATCGAAATGTACAAGGTTTAGAACGATTGCTAAAGCGTAAATTCGGTGTTTTTTTTTCACAGCGTAAGCTGTTATGAGTTGACAAAAGCAGCCGGTGTACCCGCCTTTTTTATTGCGATAGGATCCTTTTGGTCGTATCCGTCGCCTTGAGTTTCCTTATGAAGTCCAGATCGGCAACATCACCCCGCGCTGCTCGCTAAAGCACGCGAGGGCAAACGACGATCGTGGCTCAAGCAGAGAGCAAACGCGCGGGACGACTTCCCTCGCACTCAAGTCCCGTAAGGCGAGGGGGGAGGGGGGCTGCCCGGAGGAGGGGCTCAACGCCCAGGCAGCAGCTGCGTACTTTGTAGGCCAGGCGCGGTCCCGCGTTGCCTTATCTTGACAGGGATCAGCCGACAGGTCATACCTTTGTGCGTGTTGTGTTCTCAGCGCTGAAAACAGCATGACGACCGCGTAGCTCGCTGCAGCAGCCGCGTTCCTTCACGCCAGATCGGATTTCTTATAAACCTATAAATCTCGTGTAGCATCCCTAATATTGGGCCTGTCAAGCGCAAACTGACGTCGCATTGCGTCTACTAATGCTTCAACAGGGTGCTGCTGCTTCCAGTGCTTCGCAGTGAGGGCGAAACTACAGCTATTTTTCTGTCGCATAGCTGCTGTTCTTACTCAAAACAAATGAGATTAGTCGCAGCTACAAATCAACGAAGGAGCAGCTGCTCCTTCATAATGCGGCTCCGTTCTTGCTGGCTAACGTCGAACAACCTTCCACGCAGCTACCGCAACGAACGTCAGCGTTGGATTTACTGGAACATGGAGCCTCCTCCGAACAGCCGGCGGGACAGAATGGCGAGACTCAGGGGCGTCTTCAACTGGACTTACACGTACAGGCACGACTCGGATGTCCCGCACCCCTACTTCTTCTTTGTAAACCGCTCCGTGCGAGACGTCACGACGTCGCTAAAGCCCCAGCCCACACCCTCCGTGAGGACTAAACGACCCAAACTTCTGGCCTGGGTGGCCAGCCGCTGTCACAGTGCGAGTCACCGAGAAGTCTTCGTGTCCGAGCTGCGCAAGTACGTTGCCGTCGACGTATACGGACGTTGCGGCGACCTCAAGTGCGTCGACGACCCGTGTCAAGCACGCTTCGGAGACACTTACTACTTCTACCTGGCGCTCGAGAACTGCCTGTGTCGCGAATACGTGACGGAGAAGTTCTACGACGCCCTGCGCCACGATATGGTTCCCGTGGTGCTTGGTAGCTACGCTAGTTCTTTGGCGCCCCCGGATTCGTACATCGACGCTTTCCGCTTTCCTACGCCGCGACACCTGGTGTCTCATCTGAAGGCAGTGGCGGCGAACACTACGCTATACGAGCGCTACTTCGCTTGGAAGCGGACGCACGCCGTAAAGAGGAACTGGTTCGACGACCACTGCGCTCTTTGCCAGGCACTGCACGAGGCGCGTATGGGAGAGCGCAAGCAGTACGCGGACATCGTGCAGTGGTGGCACGGCGGTAATAATGGTCCTGTGTGCGCGCATCGTTCGAATGGGGCTGCTAGGTGAATGCGTGGCCGTGAGCGTCCGACACAGCCGGGAGGTTTTGGAAGAGTCGCGGGCTCCGATTCCCGGCGGCGGCGGCTGCAGCATTCAGATGGAGACAAAGTGTGAAAAGAACTTGTGAACTTAAGATGCGGGTGTTCAGAAACCTAGGTTACGCCGTACTGTAGCCGTAGTTCAGAACTATGGCGTATTTGACATTCTCACTTCTTTGAGAGATGTCAAACTCTATCTATCTATCTATCTATCTATCTATCTATCTATCTATCTATCTATCTATCTATCTATCTATCTATCTATCTATCTATCTATCTATCTATCTATCTATCTATCTATCTATCTATCTATCTATCTATCTATCTATCTATCTATCTATCTATCTATCTATCTATCTTTATGACTTTCATACAACTGGAATGGAAAGCTATAATGCAAGGGAAGTAGGAAAAGGAGAGAAAGCGCGTAGATGGTAACGAGGGAGAGGGTTCACTTAAAGAATTCAAGCAGCTCTGCTTTTGCTGAAACCGATAAAACAGCGAAGCTGGTGGCGTTCCCTTCGTCAGATTGACGCATTTCTATGTTTTGCAAGTCATTCAGGTATGTTGTATCACTGTTCTTTATTAAATACTGCTTGTTGAGCTTTCAGGTCGTAGTATAGTTTTATTGCATCTTGCCCATACCACTCTTATGCACATGTTTACGAAGAAACCTTCGCTTAAGATGCTCCGATATGTTATATCGCTGTTATTTATTAAACACTGTGTTAAGCTTTGAGGTGGTAGTATAGCCACCACCTTTTATAACCACGAAGTATCACGTGACAATGGTTCGACTGTGATAACGCGCACGCCATTTGCTGGGCTAACCGTTGCCTTCTTCCTTTTTAGTGGAAGTTGTGTGCAGTGGGATTTACCCAATTTTTGTGGCACGTACGCGTTTGTGATGGTGATAGTTTTAGATGTGAAGCATCTTATGGCGAAGCTTAATCCGGTGGTGGTGTGCGGCGTGACCACCCTTACTGCGCATGCGCAAACCCTTTCAAAAAAATAAAAATAAAAACCTCCTCTCCCCCCCCCTCTCTCTCTCCTCTAGACATCCCTCCCCGCGGCAACCACACCCTCACAGCGCATGCGCCTTCCCTCCTCTCTCCTTCTACGCTCCCCCCTCTCTCCTCTAGGCATCCCTGCCCACGGCGTCCACACTCCCACTGCGCATGCGCGTCTCCCCTCTCTCTCCTACGCTCTCCCCTCTAGGCATCCCTGCCCGCGGCGCCCACACTCCCACTGCGCATGCGCGTCTCCCTCTCTCTCCTCTCCTACGCTCCACCCCCCCCCCCTCTCTCTCGCCTCGTGAGGCCGACGCAGGCAGCGTCTGCTAGCGAGTTTCTTGGTTGAAAAAACCGACTGCTCGCGCTGCACAACCGTTCACTGGCCACCTCGTATATATGGCAATGGATCTTGACCTCCATGCTGGTGCCGGTGGGAGATTTCTCCTGTGCGTTGTTGAACAATAAAAAATTTCGCAGCGTGCGCGTTAACTAAAAGCGGACTGCGGGTCTCTGTGTCCAGTCGGAGTCTTCTGTCTCTCATTGCCCATTAGCAGCGATTGGCATGTTCCAGTAGGAAACACCGCTCCATCACTGCGTGCTTTGCGCCTCCCCAGTTTTCTCTCCTGCGCAACGCTCCGATGAGCGCCAGCGTCAACGCCGCCGCCAGTGTAAGCGTTAGCGCCCGCTGCTTCACATCTACACATGGTTCCCTTTAGCGGGAAATTTTTACATGATTTGGGGCAACTGAAGCGGATTCGACAGCACTTTAGACGTGAAAGGGAAAGATGTAAAAGCTCTCTACTCTTCCTTCAACTTCTGGGGAGGCCCATCTCATGTGACGGACAAGGGTGCGCTCTCGGTTTGAGTTCAGAGTTCCTAATCTGCCCCGTAGAGTAGACGTCAGTGTATAAAAACATCTGAAATTTCGCATGCTGAGAACCTTTGTCCGATTTTTTCGGACTTTCTGGTCAGAAATGGCATTAATTAAAGTCCCCGCTTCTGCCACGTTGGTTCAAACCAGCGCATTCATGAGTCGATCCGTTTGCGACAGTAGCAGAGCCCGAAAGGCAGCTTTGCCGCAATGCCAAAGTATAATGCGGTGGAGCATAATAAAAATGCGAAGGGGTCACTGTAACTGCGCAGATCGGCGATGTCTTTACGGATAAGCAACAGAAATGCGCGGAGGCGTGATAGCAGTAAGCGGCAAACGCGCCAGTACGGCTTAATCGCCGACATCCCTTCTGATAAGCATCTCTAGCTAACTGCCCACTGGTGCATGTGGCCTAGCGCTGCTAGTTGTATGCGTACGTCACAAACGCGCCGCGCCGCCGTTCAGGCTGCCTGTTTGTGCGAGACCGTGAAATGCGTCGCACAGAGGCGCTGCCTTCACGAAGGTAAACAGCTCGCTATCGCCGCGCCCGTGTGCTGTTAGGAACGGAGTGGTCATCACGAACAGTTTCATGACAAATGCGTGCGTACGTTACAGAAAGCGCCCAGGCAGTGACGGGGTCAGCTTAGTTGGCGATGTGGTGCACACAACTAGGAACGATCGGCATCGCGCGGCAGCAAATGCTGCGTGTCGGCAGAGGTTCGGCGATCGTTGACGTGCACACGTGCATCGGCGAAAGTCTTTGTGTTCCACAGTCTTTGTGTTTCGCGTCATCGTTTCCAGGCGCTCCATGCGGTATCAGCGGCGCTCATCACGAGACGAATGTTTACGTAGTTAAGCGGGATTCGCGGCAGGTAGCGAATGCATTCACGAGAGCTTGGGCACTCACCAAAATGCCTGATCAGACTACTCAGAGGCATTAATCTATGTCGGACGTAGCTGTGGCGATTTGACCGCTTGAGCGGAACAGAACAGTCGTCCGCGCGCTTTTAGTCTGGCGTGGTTCTCGACGTTTGCGCGTTCTGCGTGTCCAAAGCCAACACAAGTGTGGAAGAATTTCTGACCCTCGGCAGTGCGCCATTGGCCAGCAAAGGTACGTTCCCTGCTGCTTTTTTAAGTGAATAAGTCTGTTACGTAATGTGTGAACGAAAGTTTATTTCTTTCGCAGTCACCTTTTCCTAAAGAAAGCTGAGTTGGACAAGTTGCCGTGCTCGCAACAGAGCTCGTCTTGAGGTGGCGGCAATTTTCGACCGCCCTTTAAGGTGTAATGCAGTAGCAGAGCATTCGGCCGAAATTTCAGTCGAAGCTGCTATAAATGAAGACTGCACTCGTGAAATTTAACCTGTCAGCAGCTCGAATTTACTCATTAGGTTCGATAACATTTCTTCAAGTCACAGTCAGCAGAGTCCACACCGTGTCTCGGAGTGCGGGGTTCTGAAAGCGTCGCTGAAAGTGGTATGATGGACATGAGCTACGGGACAGTGTGTGGCAACGTTTCTAGAACCTGTTCAGTTGCCAAACTCTCCGCCTCCGCCATACTCTGAAAGCGGCGTTAAACCGACTTCCGGTCCAGGTGGCGCTACCACAGCAACAGGCTTTACTTAGCAGACGACGAAGCGCGAGCGAGCGTCGCGCATGCAGCTGCTGTCCGCGCAAATATTGAGTTGCTTGAAACGCAACGACGAGAACGATTAGTTTTTATATTTAGGTAATCGTGAAGGTTTAACCCATTAGCAAGAATGTTCGAAAGCGCGTTCGATAGTGTTCTGTGTTGCGCGAACTATATATAGCAGGCACCCAGTGCTCGGCGGACGCTGCGGCTTTCATCAACTTCAGCGCGACAGGCATTAGTGTTGCTCATTGTCTAAACCCACTTTTCAATGACAAAGCGAGCAGCTTTGAAAATGTTTTTCAGCTAAAGGGGAAGGCTTGAAAGGTTCTGGTAGGTCCTGTCAAAATGCGTAACTACAGAATTTCATCGGAGCCGCGCGAGTTTTGCAGTGGGTTGTGCTCACATCCTTCGCATAACCCATTATAGTTTCTTTTAAGTGCCCAAGAAACGTCAGGAAGATTAGGAAACATCGCTTAAAATTGTCATGCAGATCGACTAAGCGGCACAGCGCATTTGCAGAAATCGACCCTCTCAAGCGCATGACTAAGTTATGCATGTGTCACGACACACTTCGATAGCGATCAAACCCAGTCGGGACCGAATTTTTTCACTGGCTCATCTGCTCAAGTTGCGGAAAGGAGCCATTAGAGCTCGCAAGGTTCAGCTTCGAACAGAGTATCCAGCTGATACTCTAGGTTAATACTTCACAGCAGCTGCTTCATTCTTCATATAGTAGCGCCTTGCGCATACTCTTACGAAGCCTGGGCACACATTCAGTGCCGCAACACGCGCGAGCAGTTCTGTCAGGTATGAGAGCGTTGTGATAGTGCGATATCTAAATGTCTTTGCAACATGCCCATGCACACTAACGCTCACTGACATATCTTCAGCGACGATGACGCATTTTTCAATGACTAGTGTGAGCTCTTGACCGTTTATAGCTTAAAAGGCCACAGAACTACCGTTTTCATTATACCTGTCAATGCTGCGCCAACTCGCAGACGGCATACGAACACTTTCACTACCACTCAAACGGAGCGCACAGGCTGCCGAAGTGAAGTCTGGGTTATCCGCACAGTTTTCAGACTCGCAGGGTGTTTTAACACGCTTCAAACAACATCTTTTTTCTACCGTTCTCCCTCGATCTGGAATCTTGTTTTCCTTTTTTTCTTTTTTTTTTGCGGCTTCGGAAGATACCATGGGAGGATATAGGTAGAACTTTCGGCACACTTCCCTGCAGAAGACTCCACTTCATTATCGCAAGTGTATTCGACTTTTTTCCCGTCGACAACGTGCCTTTACGTTTTCAAGATGTCCTTCGCATGAGAATGCACATCGCAAACTCGCAATTTGTCCGACAGCCTTTCGTCAAGGCGGGCAATAGCGCGATCTTACGCTGCACAGAGAGCCGGATCACGTGGAGCCCAGAAGTTTCTTGGAAGTCCTATAGCCGCTTGTGCATCCAGACACACAACAAGTGGGCATTGCAGACGAACGAACATCCACGCTACATCGAGCACAACAGCACGCAAAATCTCTTCAGTGAGCGTACTACAACACGCGGATACAGCGCAACCGCAGCCAAACACACACTCGATCCGGCGCAAATTGCTGGACTGGCTGAAGCCTGTTGCGACAACAGCGCCACTTCCAGCCACCGCTGCGGCGGCGCCGCGCAACACCGCCGAGTTTTCAAACTGAACAGGTTCTATAAACGTTGGTGTGTGGTGCGAAACCGATCAGCTGCTGCCAGACTCTCGGGAAGAGACAGAGTTCAATTATCAGAGCGCAAGCTCTAATGTTGACCATTTCCCTTTAGAGTTGGCAAGATGGGCTGTTGAAAACATTACCCAGTGATCCCTCACGTCATTGTCGACTGTTTTTCAACACTTCCAAAGGACGCTAGAACCTTGCTCAAAACACCGCGCGCAACTGTTGCTGATGTAATTTCACTTCCTCCTGGGCAGTACTGCCATTTTGGATTAGCAAAATGATTAAGCTGCTTACTTGGCAATGTACACAGCGCTCAAAAAGTAAGCCTATCATTCAACATTGATGGGTTGCCTCTGTCAAAGAGCTCACGTGAACAACTATGGCCAATTCAGTGCTTGACATATCTTGATTGTAGTGGTCAGGATGTCATTGGTCCATTCATTGTCGGCGCATTTGTTGGCCCATGAAAGCCTAGTTGTGCCAATGCTTTTTTGAAGCCTCTTGTTCATGAGTTCAAGCATCTGCTATCAAATGGGATTTCAGTTCAAAAGAAACCTCTTCAAGTTGTTATTAGAAATTTCATATGTGATGCCCCAGCTCGAGCATTTGTATTTAAAACAAAAGGACACAGTGGTTATTCAGGGTGCCCAAAGTGTACCGTGGAAGGTCGCTACAAAGAAAAGTTTTTTTCCCTGCTCTATCAGCTACATTGCGAACGGATCAGTCATTCCGAAGTCAGACAGACTTGGAGCACCATCAAGGTGTATAATTATTAATGTAACCGCCTATTGACTTCATCAGTAGTGTGCCGTTAGATCCAATGCATTTAATATACATTGGAGTTGTCAGAAAGTTGGTGAACACATGGCTGTCAGGGCCCTTGGCAGCTAGACTAGGTCCTGCAGATCATAAAGAAATCTCTGCAAGAAATGTTGCATTGGAAAAGCATGTACCTCGTGAGTTTGCCAGGAAACCAAGGACGCTCGAAGAAAAAGATCGCTGGAATGCGACTGAATTCAGGGTTCTTCTTCACTACACTGGGCTGGTAATCCTCAAAAATGTGCTTTCAGAAGCAGTCTGCATCGTGGATTTTGTGAATGCAAAGACTGTTGAGCTTGTACCTGCAACGTGGGTTGTTGGCAAATTCTATTTCTGGCCTCCTGGTCCTGGGTCCCAGACAGCGATAAAGAACTACTGTGGGGCAAGGGAAAGTTGGTAGAAATATCGAGCTGTAAACAAAGGAACCTAAGGTAAGCTTAGTATTGTTCTTATATTTGAATATAAAAATATCAAGAGAAAATGCATTATTCGCTGTTATTTAATGTGCAGACAAGTATGAAGACGGCCGTAGGAAACTCCCATTGGCAGAGTACTTTTTCGACATAGAACAAGGACTCAAGAAAAGGAAAATTCACAAGCCAACTCGTTATGTTGAGCAAGAACTATGCGATGCACCAAGGCCACTATCTAATTTCCCAGGGACTTAAAAAAGCCAAGGTGACATTGACCACAATCTTTTTTCTTCTTTGAGGAATGTCTCTTTTATAATATATGGCCAAAAGAATAAGCATGAAATATTGTCACGTGGTTGTGACGTTGACGAAGGCAGCAGGCAGCATGTCCAAGATGAAACTGTTTGGCCGAACTTGTGGCCGGTAAACGGAAGGTCAGATTACAGCAATACACATGGCACTGATAGCGGCGAACAGAGCGTCGGCCGTCGATCAACTGACAAGCGGTGAAGCGCGTCGGCGTTTATATGCGTGCCGTCGAATATTCCAGTGTTATTGATAGTGGCCACGTCAGTTCCAGAATAATCTGTAATGTTCGCGTTGTGTGCGTAATCACATCATAAGGTTGTAAGATTATCTCGATGGTTCTTAGTAAATCGGCGCTGTTTGCGTGAGGCCGCACAAACAAAACTTGAGAAAGGAGTGAGGCAATATTTTAAATGGCTTGCCGAATTTCTTTATTGTACAGTTTTTTTTTACTTGTTGCATACCCAGAATGGCCAAATGTAGTCCTCATGTCCAGTGGCGTAAATCCGGAAAATTCAGAAGGGGCGACACACATCTTGCCATGGTGGCAATTTTGTTTATATAAATGTTTGTTATATTTTTACTCGTATAAAAATTAAAATCCTACCTTGAATTCCAATTGCAAAACGAGCATAGGTTCTCAAATTGCGTAATTGCATTGTTTTATTCGGTCTTCTAAGGGGGGTCCTGACCCCCCCCCCCCAGCCTGAGCAAATGGGGGTCAGGACCCCCCTGACCCCCCCTATGATTTACGCCACTGCTCATGTCATTGATCGTGCTAATTAAGGAGCTGCATCATTGTCATAAATGAACAGAGCTTCAATGTGGCTCCTGCACTGCTGTGGCATCTTCATTGAGCCAGCGGGGGGCCTTTGCTCAGACATTTGTTTAGGTTAGTTAATTTTGTTTTGTGACTAAACATTACACTGTTTCTCTTTCTTTACAGAGAGTCAGGAAGATGACATTCAAGCAAGCGCAGCCTAACACATCTTAAACAGCATGTAAGGGCCTTGTTTTAGACATTTAAGCAAATGCTTTCTTCTCTTGTGCAGAAGGTGGTCTGTCAAAGGACTCCTCAGGTACGTGTTGTGGTCTTTTCCATATTTGGAGCTGGGCACCACATTGAAGCATAAAAATGAAGGTTTAGGGTGTTTTATAACGCTTGGCATGAATGGCAAAACAGACCGTTAGCAAACACAGCATCAGAGAGAAATACGATGCAGGTTATGTTGTTGTCCAAACAAGGTGCCGGTATGACCTGTCACCAAGCAGTCACTTTCTCGCATGCTTAATGTAAGCTACGTTCAGCTTCTCGTAGATGTGAACTTGAAGTTAAAAAAAGAACGACTTTGTTTTCCTCGGCTTTCTCTCGTCGGTGCAAGGTGCTGTCACATCGCACAGACACCATCCAGATGCATTATATTATTCTAAAGACTGGGGCCCGATGATGCCTTCTAAGCTGTCAGCGTAGACCCACTGTGATGCTGACCGAAAAATTGAATACACCCATTTATGGCAGTATACCAAGGAATGCATATTAGTGCAAATAGCAAATGGACTTATAAAGAAAGGAAATGGGAAACAAGATAAGCACTTCGGCACCCATTTTCTTCCTTGCGTCATTCTTATTCTCTCATTTCACAACGAGACAACTCATAGTCTTCACGTAACTCTCCCAGCAACAAGTATTACTATACTAACAGCAGCGTGGGCTCTACGGTGTACTTGCAAAACAGTGAAATATCTAACTGTGTATGCTGTATGCTAGAGTACTGGTGCATGAAGCACAGCAGTCTTGTCTGTGTGCTTGGGTAAATCCTTGAGGTAAATTTTTGTTATTTGTATTTGTTGATTGTGTGGTGACTAACCTATGTGTTTTGCAAAAGTTCACACTAGTACTCGAACTTGGGTCTAACAGTTGCCTAAAACAAAAACCTAGTGAGCTGTTATTGGCACTAAAAAGTATGTTGATGAGTAACATTGCATAAATTGAAATATAGTACATGCGCTGATGAGCATTCCAGAGAACTTTATGACAACGTGACTTTTGTTGGCGTTTGTCTAATATTTCGTAGAATTGAGGCACCTACATAGTTACCAGGTCGATGCAGATGATATTGATGTATGGCATCTCTGCAGAATGCATAAACTGAACCTAAATCATGTGCAAAATATTTCTGTTCAGTAAATGGGTAAACTTGTAATTTGGGAAAAGCAATTCTCTTGAAAGGATTGAGAGCTCAGTTTGTGATAGACACCTGCAGATTCCGATGAAACCTCTCAAAATTTAACATTAATTGGAACTAATAGACCAGAAACCCAAGGAAGATAAGGGGATGTTAGTTGTAGTAATTGTAATGTAAGTGTGAAGAAAGTAAAGGGGATGACGCCGTTGGCAGGGACCGAACCTGCGACCTTCGAATAACGTGTCCGATGCTCTACCAACTGAGCTAAAGCGATGGTCAACCCTCGTGCACTTTATGGGATATATATGTGCATTTAAACCTGGAAGTGTTAGTTAGCGCTGCCAGTAGCCATGACAGCAAGAGTGTCTTTTTCTGCCTGCTGGTTGTCACGAAGCATGTGATCTTATTACGAGCTGGCAGCTGACCAATAATCCCACACATACTATACCTGAAGGCATTCTGTCTGCCAGAATGAGACCCTCGCTTGAGTGAGTAAAAAATAAGGCTAGTTTTTCCTAACAGAGAAATATGAGCCCTGAAAATTAGCTTTCTCTTTCATTCAAAATTTTACATTGCTGTGAGCACTTCTCAATAAGCGTTACATGTTGTGTGGGTTAGTCGCTATAGTCCTGTTAAACACAAGTTCATGGTCTGATTTTCTGGTGATTACATTCTGGTGAAGCCGGAATCTGCTAACATTATGGAGTTTGTACATAAGTTTTATGCTCAGCAATATACACTCAGAATCACACCCTCAGCTGTAGCATCGCTCATGGCCTGAGTGCTTTTCTGGAATATAAACCCCCCAGTAACCAATAATCAATTTTTGCTCATACCAAAGAATGAAGATTCAAGTTCACAGATAAACATGCAAGAGGCTGCTTGTGGGTCTGCGAGTATGAAGGAACAAGGTACTTATTTACCATAACCATTCTCACTTGAGTAGGCTTCTAGTTTTCAACAGAGCAGCTGTTTAAGCCGAGCGTAAGGTGTAATCTGTGAAATGAAAAAAACCTCTCCTAGTGAAGACGTCACTGCACGTCACCATGGAAACTGCATGGCAGGTGTTCTACCACAAAGCATCAAGCAAGTGATTGATGCTGATTCGGAAAAAAATATCTCTATACATGGTGCCACAGAAAAAGTCTTGGGTTGGAGCAGAAATCGAACCCATGCTGTCTGCGTAGCTGTCTGCGTAGTAGGCATGTGTTCTAGTACGCCAATGCTTCGCACTGCTTCAGGAAAAATCTCCTACCACAAGTCACGTAGTGCGCGAGGAGTCCCGTGTTAGCATGTATAATATTGCGTCGCAGAACTTAGTATAGCAAGGGGAAGGAAAATGGAAGTTAGTGTGAGGATGAGGGGAGAGAGTAAAGCGTACCCACATGTAGTATGGTGTAGTAAGGGGTGGGAAAGGGAAGTGAGAATAAGAAGAAGGGTAAGGTCACCAGCTTTATTCCCTCCTCAATATTTGTACGATTAGTACATAGTGGCCCAATTTTTTTTTGTAATGTACGTGAAATGTCTTAAACTAAACATAATTGGTAAATATTCTGCAAAGTCATATCTCCTTGCCACTTGAAATTATCCATGTGTAAAATGTTGCCTTTAGAACGTTTAGTTTGGATTTTCTACTGTAGGTTGCCACATATTGCATTGTAATGGTTGCTGTTAGATAGCACTGCATGTTTGTAACTTGAGCACCGTCTTTCCCCCCATTGTTTCGTTCTCCTGCAAGTGTGCCACAGCCTAGGTCACACTCTAGGAAGCTTCTGCCTGCAGAAGGTACGTGATATGCACAATAGAACTTTGTGGGGTTGGAAATTTGTTCAGATGTACAATTTCAAACTGATCATTCATATGAACCTTTACTTTAAAGTGAATGCGGAAGGGCGATTACTTCAAAAAAGCATTGCCTTGCCAATTCGGAACTCCATAAAACGCTCCGTGTGCTGGCAACATTGGTCGAAAAAAACAAACGCGTAACTTTCGCTTGGCGCTGTTCTGAAGTTCCTTGACTCTGGCGTCGGATCGCGTTGCTTCGTCGAAGGTGAAAGTGTGCTGGCCGCTTACCAGCTCATTCTCATTGGCATAAAGGATTTCACTGGCGAAACAGCTGAAATAATTGCGCTGTGCGTACAAACATCGAGCCTGTTGGGCGAGCCGCGTCAGATTTACTTGAAGTTGAAGAACCTGTCCAGCGAGCTCGAAGTTGAAGAAGGCAACTGCTCTTGTGTAGCGGGCCTCTCTGAAAGCTGCAAGCACTTGTGCGCTTGCGTTTCTGCACTGCTACAGACAAGGCCTTCACCGTTTTCAAGGTAACTCTGCGCTGCGACTCGTGCTGCCGATTGCATCTATCCCATTAATTTCCGTTGTCCCGTCAAAAGCTGAATACGCGTGCCGTTCACTTGATTACAGAACGGAGCTATGCCTGGGTCAGTTTATCTTGAGATAAGGCAAATCGTAGTTTCGCTTGTAATAGGTGTGCTCCTTTCTTTTCGTTCGCCAATCTATGTTAATAGGTTTCTAATAAATAAAATCGCGTGCTTCCGAACACTTGCTTGTTCGTGTTGGCAGTATTTGATATTCGAAGCAGATACATACACGCATGCTACGCCGGCATGAACATGATATATACACGCACGCACGAACATGTGTATACGCGTACGCTATGCACGCGCCAACTTAAATACAGGGTGGTTGAACCCCACTCCACCCCCCCAAAAATGTCAGCCCTACGACCTTGGTGAAAGTATTAATAAATTTAAGATATCCATAACTAATCAAAGTAAATTAATTTTAATTAACGACGTCAGGTTTCCGGAAATTAGCGATCGTTCAGTGGAATGGTGATAAATGCACCACATCACTCGGAAACAAGCTTGTTCCAACATAAGTTGCGCTGCAAACTGTCAAAAAAGAACCAAGCTACGCGCCAGCAAGTCGTACGCTCCAAAGGCAGGAACAATCGATTTTTGCAGTTCCTCTTAAATTTCTTGTGAGCTGACGAACCCAAACGTTCAGCGCACCGCGTTTAATGAGAACACAGCACCGCCTGTATACACCGCAGGAGCAAACGCAGACATAAACACCGTACGTTTGTCCATAATAAATATATTTCAGGTTTCACTACTACAGTTCACGCGGAAGAAACGTACCTCAGTGACAGGGGCGTAGCGAAAAATGTTTTTCGGTGAGGCTACACCCATCCTTCATGTACGCGTAGATTCGCGCGTGCATTTGTGCGCGTGTATACATGCGAAATAAAAAAAAAATCGGGGGGGAATAATTGCAGCAGCTTAATTTGAGAATGGGTATCACTACGACTTGCACAGAAAACAAGCATACGCTAAAAATACACTCACACACATAACGCAACAAATTTCCTAAAGCGCTGGCTTATATAAACGAAACTATAATCCGCTCTCTGAGCAGCCCGAGTATTGACAAGACCGCAGCAGCGGCGTCGCATTCTGCTTCGGGCAGCCGAGCTGATCGGATCGTGGGAATCATCGGCTCCAACGGAGCGGCGACGGCATCCACTATTGGCCGTGGAAACAGGAACGCTGGTGACGATAAGGGATATCAGTTCATTTTGCCTCAACTGCCGAAAGGACGAGTAGTCAACAACACCGTGTTTTTACACGGTGATGTACGTGCCAGGCCGTATAAGGTCGAAGATTTTAGAGACGCATTGACGCCGACGGGCCTGCTGCCGGATGTTGTCAGCCTCGGAGCGTGCCTAGGTTAACCACTTGTGGGCGGTGACATTCAACGATGCGGCTCCCGCGAAACGCCTACTCGCCTTGAAGGAGCTCCAGGTAAAGGGGCGGCGCTGTGTTGTCGTCGACCCGCAGGACCAACAGGTGAAGCTCCGGCTGCACTGGCTGTTGCACGGGGTGAGTGACGAAGACGTGCGGGCTTCACTAGCAGCATTTGGCAAGGTGGTGGATGTGAGCAGTGAGTGGTGGCGCGTCCCGGGCATGGCCGACAAGTGCTCAACAGCAAGGACAGTGCTTCTGAAATTAAAGAGCGGCTTCAAGGTTGAGGACCTTCCACATCAGATCCGCGTAGATGGAGAGCTGGCCTTGTTGGTTGTACCTGGTCGGCCGATGCAGTGCTTACGCTGCCAGGGCACAGGGCACGTCCGCCGCGAATGCAAGGTCCCCCGTTGCTCCCACTGTAGACTCTTCGGACACGCTGAAACAGACGGCGTGAGGACGTACGCCTCTGCAGCTTGGGCCAGGACAGAACGAGACAGTGGCTGAGCACGTCATGGACGCGGATGAGATGGAGGATGCCGCTGAAGGAGCCGGCAGCCCAGTGGTCCTTGCGCCAACCGGGTCGTCGGCACTGACTGACACACACAAGGGTGCGGCGGCTCCTCAGCACATGACAGCACTTGTCAGGGCCCCGTCAGCAGCTGAACCTGTACGGGTTGAGGAGGCAGCGGTGCTGGCGGAGGCGGACCTTGTAGCAGAGCCCCAGGGATGCACATCAGGAAGTGGAAACGAGATGGTTGTCACCAGTGCCACCATGAAACGTGCGCGCGACGAGACGGGGGGAACCTGACCACGTCTGCAGAATGTGTTCTGTTTGTTAAGAAGCTAAATGGCCTAGTTATTCAAAGTGTCTATTCTTGTGAATCAGGAAGAATTGATTATTGCGATTTTTTCTTTGGGGGTGCTCAATATCGAGTCATCGGCATATACGCACCGAACCGTGGGGAAGAGCGTGTTGGGTTTTTTACGAATTTGGTTCAGTATATGAATTGTGATAGGCGGGTCGTTTTGATGGGGGGATTTACTTGTGTTTTGAATGTTCGCGATAGAACCAACTGTGCTAGCAACCGCGATAAAAGCAGTGATGTGTTGTCAAAGCTAATTAATGTCAACGACCTGAAAGACGTGTATGAATGTCTAGAAGCGAACCGGGTAGTCACGTACACGCGATTCCAAGGCACTAGCCATGCGCGGCTAGATAGAATATACACTGTCCTTTTTTATGAAAGGGAACACGCTAGCGCGTGGCCTGCGCTCTGCCGCGGCTGCCTACAGCACCATCAACCGACACCCAAAGAAAGCGCGTCCGCCTTTGGCGTCATCTATTAGCAAACAAAATAACGAGTCATGACGAGGCTCCGGTCTCGCAACGGGCGATGCCGCCAAAAGCGGACGCGCTTTCTTTATCTGTCGATTGATGGTGCTGTAGGCAGCCGCGGCGAAGCGTAGGCCACGCGCACGCGTGTTCCCTTTCATAAAAAAGGACAGTGTACATTTCGCTCGACCTTATGCCATTGTGCCATGGTCATACCGTGCTGCCAGTGCCGTTTTCTGATCACTGTCTCGTACTATGTCATATAGGTATGAAGAGCAAAAGCAAGCCTTTCAACTGGGAGCTATGGAAGCGTAACGCTGTGTTACTAAATGATGAGCAATTCGTAGAGGCAGTACACAGAACCCTAAATAAGTTTCGATGAGAACACTGACACATCAGCAGAAAAATGGGAATGCCTAAAGCAGAAAGTCAAAATGAAAGCTTTATACAGATTGAATGTTCTTAAATTCGAGGCACGAATGAAAGAAACAAGCCTACATTCAACGCTGCAGCAGCTAATAAACCTTGAAAGGAAAATCCGAGAGCATGGAAAGATGATGTGCGAAGTATAAAGGATAAAATAGAACAGCATGACAAGGAGTGGTATAAAGGTGCCTTGGTTCGAGCTCGAGCAAAAGAACTTGTCGGGAGGGGGGGGGGGGGGGTGGAGACGCCCACTAAAAGGGCGCTTTGTCTGGAAAAAGCGCAAGGACGCCGAAATCATATCGATATGGTTTATTGTAACGGGACACTTGCGAGCGACAATGAAACCATCGGACAGGCTTTTTATGCACATTATCAGCCACTATTCGCATTTCGAAAAGTGAATGTAGATGGTTTCAAAAAGCAGTTTCTTCAGCGCATGCCTCGGCTTAGTGACGAGACGAGGGAGCTATTGGAAGGGAAAATAACAGAAGGCGAAGTGAAACGCGCGATTGATAATTTGAATCCGGGAAAATCACCGGGACCCGTCGGTCTAACGGCTTGTTGGTACAAGACGTTTAAAACGGAAGTGTCCCCGTTGATGACAGATCTGTTCAATGAGGCGTACGAACGGAAAGCACTGCCACCTTCTTTTGGCAAAACACATACAATATTGATTCCTAAAACTGATGAAGTGGAAAAACTCAAACTGGTTACATCTTATAGGCCGATATCGCTGACCAACGTGGATTACAAGATTTTTATGAAGGTTCTAGCAGCGAGACTTCAAGGCGTCATCAAAGAAATAGTAGCAGATCACCAAACGTGTGGGATCAAAGGCAGGACAATAAGCTCAAACATTCACAAGATGCGATGCGTACTAGAGTTTTGTGACGAAGCTTTACTTGACGTTGCTGTTCTCCAGTTAGACCTGGAGAAGGCATTTGATTGTGTTGCGCATGATATTTTCTTTGTCATATTAGATCATATTAATGTTGCTTCAGACAGGGAGTGGCCTTGGCGTACCAGAACTTCACAACACGTTTAATTGTTAATAAGTCTTTGGGGGCCCCCCATTAACGTCATGCGTTCTGTGCGTCAAGGCTGTCCCCCTCAGTCCACTTTTGTTTTGTATTTACATTGAAGCGATGTGTTTGGCAATAACTGAAAACGACGAAATACGTGGTTTCAGATTGGCGGCAGCGGAAGTCAAGCTGTTCGCATATGCAGACGATATTGCAGTGTGTTGTACAAGCAAAGAAAGCATCGAGGAAACCACGACTGTTGTCAAGTATTTTTGTAACGTCACAGGGAGCCGCGTAAACTGGGCAAAATCTCTTGGGCTGTGGCACGAAAGATGGACTTCAACGCCTGACCATTTTGCAAATGTGTACTGGACGGTGACACCGACTAGGTACCTTGGAGTGTCCCCTTGAAAGTTATAAAGGCAGCGAGGGGTATTGGTCGGTTCAGACAAAAGAAACAAAGGAAAAAGCAGACAGGTGGAAAGGCCTGAACCTGTCTATTTTTGGTAGGGCTACTGTGTGCAACTTGTTTTTTATCACAAAGCTGTGGTACGTGATGCAGGCACTGCACTGTTCCAGGATCAACGTGCAAAGGACTGCACAGAGTGTTTGCGGTTTTTATATGGGGCTCGGATTGGGAAAGGTGTAGCCGAATCAATCTGTTTAGGCGGGTGAAAAACGGGGGTCTGGGTTTAGCGCACCTGTTTGTACGGTAGTTGGTGAATAAATCTTTGTTCTTCCGGGATGTAAGTGATCCATTTCTGCGTACGATATGCCAATTAAGGTTAGGCAACGCCTTACCGGAACTAGTTGTCACTACGAATAACAGCATGCCGGGGACGTTGCGCGGCTATCTCAAGGAAGTGGTTGATAGTTTACGTTTCTTATCTGTTTGTTTTTCTTATGATTATCTAGCCGGGGTTAGAAGAAAAGAATTGTACAGAGATGTGTGCGACGTGATTTTTCCTGTACCATTATATAGGGCCATATACGGTGGTAGACCGGGACAGAATGTACTAAAGCGGGTGAAAAACATGCAAGTGCCTAAGGGGATGAAAATATTTTTCTTTAAGTTACACACAGGTACCCTATCGGTAAAAAGAATGCCCCCCACCTCCCCGAAGGGAATCGTGAGGAAATGCGAATGCATTTCGCGCGCGCTTCGCTCCATTTATATATGGTGGTTGTGGTTCGAAGAACGAAAAGGCGCCTAATTTCTGCAGCCCGGTCGGGAGCACGGCGCAGCGCCTTTTTTTTTGCTTTTTTATTTTTTTATTTATTTTTTTTTCATATATAGCTCCGCCGAGCTCCTGCGATGCGAGTGCCCTCACGCACCAGAGCGCGCTCCTCCTCTCCACTCACTCTCCGCTACTCCGCCCACCTGCTCCGGTTGCTAGGGGCGAGGTTAAGCGCGCGCGCCCGCAGCTGTTGCTATGGGAGAGGGAGTGAGAGCGGAGAGATAACACCTGCCGGCGCGCGGACGCCGCCGCCGGTCAACGCCGGATGCCTGACATAGCCCGACTAAGAAATGCATTCGCATTTAAAACATTCACTGAGGAACGGGGCTTTTTTACGCCGTGGGGATCAAACTGCTTGATATTGCTACGAAGCGCTGTCGCAGATGAAGAGGAAGACAGCTTAAAGGAAGACGACGTTCCCTGATACGCGCGTGGACTGGCCCTGCCTTGTATGCCTGGCTTTAGGTGTCGATATATAGCGTGTAAATATATTCAGCAGCGCCTTTTCTCCCCGTAACAATATGCAAGCAACCTGAAACAATAGACCATGTTTTTCTACACTGTTGGGAAGGGGTATACTTTTGGGACGTCTTGCAAATAACATTAAACAAGGAGTTTCCTTTGGATCCACATGGGGTAAGGTATCTACCAGTAAAGAATGACGATGGAGTCCCATTTGATCTCGTTATGTTCACCGGTCTACACTGTATATGGCGTGCACGAATGGCTGGATACCACTTCGACCCGGACGCAAAGACAGCAAGCATTTATTTCAGGCAAAGCGTGTCTGCATTCATTGAGATTATGAAAAATACAAGAGTGCGTACCAGAATGGCTGCCGAGCATAGGCGTGCGCAGAGTTCCCCTTCAAGGGGGGGCGAAGGCTCGTCGCAGCGCCCCCCCCTTCCCTATTAAGTCAATGTATGGGGCAGACTTTGCGCCCCCCCCTTCTTAGGTGACTAGGGGGGGCGGCCGCCCCCTTCTGCCCCCCCCTCGTGCGCACGCCTATGTATGCAACATATATATCACAGGACTCCTCTTCGCAACTGTGCATGCTGGGCAAATTCTAGATCGCATTACACGCTCAAAACAGAAAGAAAGAAACAGAGAAGTGGTCGAAGACTAGCGTTTGATGACAACCAGTGACAAACATACAGATGTATGTATATATTTTTTCGTACTGCATCGCTTGTTCCCTGCGTTACACGACGCGGCTGTACGCAACGGCAAAAACCCGAAACGACACAGGGGCGGCGCGACGGTCGCATTAAAAATGTACGCTACGTCGTGAGTTTGAAAAACATGGGAGAAAGGCGTGAGTGTATACAGTAAACCACGCGTTGCACGCAAAATAACAAAAAAGAGCAAAAAAAAATAAAAAATGAAAAGGCCGAGTGATAAACGCGACGACAAGATCGGATGATGTGAGCAAGTCGGCCGACTCGCAATAAAATAGAACGCCGCTTCGTAGAAATAAACAAAATAAAATACGGCAAGAAGCGAAAGAAATATGGCTCCAGGGCTGAGCCGACGTTCGGTCTGCAGCCCACACACGCGGAGCTTCAAAGGAGCCGCCGACGAGGGAGCTAAGCCCGCTTTTAAAAACATAGAAGCCCGCGCGTAGTAAACGTCGAGACAGGGCTGAACGCGACAGTGACGGAGGCCTTTGAACGGTTGAACAGCGTAAGCCCGAATTACGGGACCCCGCCCACGCCCGCAGCGGCAGCCGTTGGCAACTGCTGTTTATTGCCAAGATCGCAACGCGCATGCGTGTTAGACGTTACTACCACTACCCTTTTGCGCCAGACGTCATTTGTCTGCGGTGTAAACATGAATATCATCTCGGCGTATACCGCCATAAAAAAAAAATGTAGAAAAATGCTTACTTTTCTTGCTGCTCATACCCCAAATTATGAAACGACACTGCACCCTTCGGCGTCATCAGCCCCAACGCGCATCATCGGCTTACTTCTTGCTTACTTCAGTGAAGCTGAGTGAAGCTGAAGCGGATGGTCCCACGGCACTAGGGATGGTAAAATCGATGAACGATTAATCGATTAATCGATTAAAGGTACACGGTTAATCGATTAATCGTAATCGATTTGCGCCTTTCAATTAATCGAATTAATCGATTAAAACTCTTCGATTAATCAATTACGGCATAAGTTATCAGTATCTCGCTACGTAGCCAAGAGCCTTTGTGTAACTTAGCTTGAAAATCAAGTCGCTTTTCAATTACACAAGCGATTCTTATGTTTCAAAATGATGTACTGTTGGAAATTCATATTCGTTCAAAAAGCTGGCTCCTCTTCGCAGGACCTCTTCCTTTGTCCCTGTGTTTTCAGCGCTATGGATTCATTGAATGAAAACAGAAAGGTGGTGTCTCAATGGTCAACAGTGAAGTTTGTTATTTGCTGTATATTTCAGACGTGCGAGCGCATCGTCTAATTGAATATTTTGTTTGCGTTCGTTATCGGCTCCGCGCTGTTTCATCGTGTTTCATCGCATAAACGCAGCTCTCCTTGCCTTTTATAAACTAGCGAATTTCTTCGCCTGCTGTGTCTATGGCAACTTTTTGGGTATTTTATTTAACTCTCAGGTCCGCCATGGTAGATCAATTGTTACAGCGCCCGGCTGCTGACCCGAAGTTCCCGGGTTCCAACCCTTCCGTGGCGGTCACATTTCGATGTAGGCGAAATGCTCGAGGCCCGCGTACTGTGCGATGTCAGCGTACGTTGAAAAACACCAGATGGTAGAAATTTCCGGAGCCCTCCACTTCGGCGTCCCTTATAATCATATCGTGGTTTTGGGCAGATTTTATTTTATTTTTCTTCTTCAATGGCACTACACAGTGGTCCAAGAAGTTCCAAATTGTCATATGCGTTGTTCATTTCTTGACTGGTTCCTATTGCCGTTATATCTTATTCCTTAGCAAATAAAATGTTATTGTTTACCATATATATATATATATATATATATATATATATATATATATATATATATATATATATATATATATATATATATATATATATATATATATATATATATATATATATATATATATATATATATATATATACACACCATGATTGTAAAGCTAGCATTCCCGCGATGCAGTTAGCCCAATTTATAGGTGTTATGCACTTCGGCAAACAGCGTGTTCAAGCGCAGTTTTTTTGCGCTATGACGCGGGAACTGTAGACTCAGCTGCTGTCTCGACATAAACACGTATAATAGATTAACCCTAGCACTTGCAACTAGGACCTCGTCTCCACACGAAGCACAACAGGTGCCGTCTCTAGTTGTGCGAATATGCAGCTCGAGGAAGCGCACTCGCGGATTATGAAAATGGCCGAACAGACCCTGGAGAAGTGCTGATTTCTGCTAACGCTTGCTGACACACGTCAGCGAGCCTATAGAGGCCCCCCGTCTTCTGCTGTGACTCGAAAGGAGGACAGTTGCAAAAGACTATATGTTCTAATGCCTGACCGTGGAGCCCGAACGCTCATAGTTCGGGCTCCACGGTAGCCTAGTGGTTGCGGAGCTCGACAGCTGTCCCGAGGGTGGCTGGATCGAATCCTGGCCGCGGCCGCCACTTTTTCGGTGGAATCGAAAATGCATGAGGCCCGAGTACTTAGACTTAGGTGCAAGTTAAAGAACCCCACGTGGTCGAAGTTTCCTGAGCCCTCCACTACGGTGATCTTCATAATAATATCGCTGTTTTGGGACGTAAGACACCAGGTTATTATTATTATTATTATTATTATTATTATTATTATTATTATTATTATTATTATTATTATTATTATTATTATTATTATTATTATTACAGTTGCGGCTGTACACACGACTGAAGATGTGCGCGTAGAACCGAGTTAGGGTAACGAGGAGATGAAATATGTGGATTACGCTGGTGCAACTGCCGTTCATTTTAACCGGGAGGCAAAAACTGAAATTTCGCATTGGCGACCTCAAGGAAGAGATCACGTCAGTCCGCAATTATATCATTATCGAGGGCTTCCACAATATCTAAAGGACAATCGGAGAAAAGATGCCCTCCCTACGAGTGCGAGCGCCTCATTTACTTCACCTTCCTCCTGCCTTTTTTGGGACGTTAAACCCCAGATATTATTAAATATTATCTGTTTTGCCTTTTCCGGGATTTCCTAACCCTCGGCCACGCAGCATGTTTCCGGTGCGTCTTTTCGACCATTGTGGTCGCCGGAAACGCCTCCGATATCGGTGCGCTCGAGTAGGCAGGCTTCGAGGAAATACGACCTTGGATGATGGTCGTATTTCCTTGGATGATGGTCGTTCCTTGGACCATGGATGATGGTCGATTGGATGATGATCATCCAATCGTCGATGGATGATGGCCACAGACCCTTCAATCCGTGACATCACCCAAAGATGACGGGGCCCCCGTTCCATTGGCCGAAAGTGAGAATTTTCACGAAGGCGCAAATGTGCACATGTGACCTCTAGCGCGTCTGACAGAAAGACTTCGGCCGAGATCACACACAAACAATGCCTCTCAAACAATACGGTATCCCTTTTAAAGCACCTATCAAAAATCTCGATTAATCGATTAAAACATCACAGCGAAACCAATTAATCGATTAAAGGTTAAATCGATGAACGATTAACGATTAATCGATTAAAAATTTTAATCGACCATCCCTACACGGCACTGCCTTTTTACGGCGAGGAGTCACGGACCAATATGTAACCAAACTACATAAGTGACCGAACTGCGTAACTGAACAATGTAACTGAAGAAGTGAATTACTTCACCTCTACCATTTCGCCTCCACCGAAATGCGACCGCCGCGGCCGGGACTGAACCCGCGACCTTCGGGTCAGCAACCGAGCACTGTAACCACTGATCCACGGTGGCGAGCAAGAAAGGGAATGCAAGCAAGCCAGATAAATATTATTGCTGTGGAACAAAGGCAGCTTCCCATGGGGTGTAACTAATTCTAGAGCGTAACAATTTCAATCATTTAGCGCAGCAACACCTCCAGGACAGAGTAACCCACGACGAAGACCACGCCTATCTTTGTCGCGTATTGCCCTGTCCTTGTGTTAATTCCGCGCTAAAGGACTAAAATGTGCTGTTAGTTTCCCGGCTAACATCATCAAAAATTAAATCGACTTATTCATTTGTGCAGAACGTTTGCCGCCAGTAAACATAATGATGGGCTGCAAGGAGGGTACCAGAAATGGTGCTTCTTACAAAGAGTAATTAGTGTTGGATACTGTATGGCCAGTATAGATTGCGTATCGAGTCCAAATTCATGGACAAATCCAAGCAAAGACACGCTGAATACGGGGATTCACTGATGTATACGACTGCAGGCTATTGGAATAAACGCATCAAATCAATGTTCGCACGTGTGTCCAATAAGCTACCAAGTAAATAACCGTATATCAAAGAATAAAAGTTCGAATATATTACACCATCAAGATTGCGAATCACCGCTGTACTAAACACTGAAAAAGAAACTCGGCAAAACACTTAACATTCAGATATGCTTCGACTTGGGGCTAGTTGGTATGCCAACTTTATGATCTACGTATGTATGTCAATTAATAAGAGCCTTCAGAATGCCGCTATCCATCATAATTCTCCCTAAATAGAGTTTAGGACTTCCCTAACTATCTGAACTTGACGCCCAGCTGCCACTTCTGCCGGTCGTAAGCCGGACGAGATAATCACGCGTGCGATACAACCACACGTCTTTCGTCACACGCGCAAGTATTTGAGATAAGGATGTGCCGGCACGCCAGCCGGTTACCCACGGTTACGTATGATAGACGGCGCTCACGTATAATACGAGGGAGAGGGGACCCGCCAGGACAAGGGTCAAAGCGCAAATGTAGACGAGGCGCGGTTGCCTCTTCCATAGCGAGTACGGCGCGCGCGCGCAGAGGCAACGTTACTGCGGCTCAGCATAGTGCCGCGGGCAAATCTGTCCGGCCCAGAAGGGACCGGATGCACGGCCCAGGTCCTCCGTGCGCCATCCATCAGCCGCTTCGCCCCACGGCGACGCAGACGCCTACGCTTACACGCGCGCCCTCCCAGTCGCCCTCTCTTGCTTATGTTTTTGCAGGACGGCTGCCTGTCGTGGGACCCGTAACCAGAGAATGGAAGCCGCCGTCGCGTCTGCGTCGCGGGCTGGACGTCGTGGCCCATGGCGGATGGAAAAAGAAGCGTCTCTCCAGCTTCGAGCGTACTGCACTTGGATGTCATCTCTCTTTTTAAAGGGACACTAAAGATACGAACGATTTTTCTCATATCATTAGTAAGTCAGTCAGCAAAGTTAGGTATTGGGCTAGTTGGTTTTAGGGGCGAAGCTCCTAAGGGTGTAGGTCTGTCCCTCCTCTGTAGTTGTCGTAGTAGTAGTAGGTAGGTAAGTAGATAGCCACGTACAGTGGAATGTACCCACTCCACGTGATAAAGATGACGATGACACAGTATAGTGGAATGTACCCACTACACGTGATAACGATGAAGTATAAGCGCGTTCCAGTATAGTGGAATGTACCCACTACACGTGATAACGATGACGATGACGCTGATGACCATGAAGTATAAGCGCGTTCCAGACCACACATTCTCTTTCTGCCATGGATGAAAACGATCGAGCTTCGCCCACTCATCATCATTCACTTCGTGGATATGGCGTGATTTTTTTCATGATTAAAATACTGCGCTACAGTTACTGGGACATAAAAAATTACACCATCTCCCGCTAAAGGGAACCATGTGTAGATGTGAAGCAGAGGGCGCTAACGCTTACATTGGCGGTGGCGTTGACGCTGGTGCTCATCGCAGCGTTGCGCAGGACATAAAACTGGGGAGGCGCAAAGCACGCAGTGATGGAGCGGTGTTTCCTACTGGAACATGCCAATCGCTGCTAATGGGCAATGAGAGACAGTAGACTCCGACTGGACACAGAGACCCGCAGTCCGCTTTTAGTTAACGCGCACGCTGCGAATTTTTATTGTTCAACAACGCACAGGAGAAATCTCCCACCGGCACCACATGGGAGGTCAAGATCCATTGCCATATATACGGGGTGGCCAGTGAACGGTTGTGCAGCGCGAGCAGTCGGTTTTTTCAACCAAGAAACTCGCTAGCAGACGCTGCCTGCGCCGGCGTCGCGAGGCGAGAGAGGGGGGTAGCGTAGGAGAGGAGAGAGAGGGGGGGGACGCGCATGCGCAGTGGGAGTATGGATGCCGCGGGCAGGGATGCCTAGAGGAGAGAGGGGGGAGCGTAGGAGAGGAGAGAGAGGGGGGGACGCGCATGCGCAGTGGGAGTATGGACGTCGCGGGCAGGGATGCCTAGAGGAGAGAGGGGGGGGAACGTAGGAGGGGGAGAGAGGAGGGGAGGCGCATGCGCAGTGAGGGTGTGGTTGCCGCGGGGAGGGATGCCTAGAGAAGAGAGAGGGAGAGAGGAGGTTTTTTATTTTTATTTTTTTGAAAGGTTTGCGCATGCGCAGTAAGGGTGGTCACGCCGGCACACCACCACCACCACCACCACCACCACCACCGGATTAAGCTTCGCCATAAGATGCTTCACATCTAAAAAGCTAGAAAGGACACACGTGTCCGCCTCGGTGGATCAGTGGCTAGGGTGCTCGGCTGCTGACCCGAAGGTCGCGGGTTGGATCTCGGCCGCGGCGGTCGCATTTCGATGGAGGCGAAATGGTAGAGGCCCGTGTACTGTGCGATGTCAGTGCACGTTAAAGAACACCAGATGGTCAAAAATTTTCCGGAGCCCTCCACTACGGCGTCTCTCATAATCATATCGTGGTTTTGGGACGTAAAACCCCACATATCTGCTACATAACTAACATAACTACATAACGACAAGCGCAAACTATCAACTGGATTTATTGAAAAAAACATGAAGGAAAAGGAACTCCAGCGCTTGTCGTGTCCACTTCGTAACGTGTGTCCTTTCTATCTTTTCATGTCCCAGTAACTGTAGCGCAGTATTTTAATCATAGTAAGTCAGTATTTCGATATTCCCAAATCGCCACGCTTACTGCGAGAAGACGCTCGCTAAACAAGAAAACACGCAAAAAATAAAATGCCCGCAGCGCCGCCATCTTGAAATTTCCGCACCAGAAGCAATGACGTCACAGATTTTGACGGCGTCTATTAGGTCCTACGTAGTTCCTAGTCAGGAAAAATGAAGTGCATTGTCATCTAAGGGTTACACAGACTTAACATACGAAGTTTCGCAAAACTTCGTTGAGCTAATGTCGCCAGAAAATACGAAAAATACCGACTTGAACTCCGTGACGTCACGCGCTGAGATTTCGACGCGAAATTTAAAAATGAGACATTGGCCTTTACTTTCTCCTCTACTGGAATTAACGGCATTAGGGTTATCAGACTTGATCAAATAGAGATTACCTTCATGTCGCGATAGAGCCGGAGCACGTGATGATGGTGTTGTTTGTTTTTACATGTATAAATATTCGTGTTTCCTTAAATAAACTTTATTTGATAGCTTTGCGCTCGTCTGTTGTAAGTGTTCCTTCAAATCCTCGTGTCTTTTGCGCAGTGTTTAATCTTCCAGTATGCTACACCAACTCGCCCACATCAAGCTCCTCTTGCTTCAGAAGTCCTGTCATCACTGGGAAGTTCCATGGAGTTACAGACTACTGGAGTTCGCATATTAGAGTAAATCAAACGGCTTTAACATATGTGAAACCCCAAACCTGCATGGTTGCCATCTGTTGTAACATTGCTATGATACTTCCGTAATTTGAACTAACAGACAAGAAAGCCAAGGAAAGTATACGGGATGCAATTTGTATTAATTACGTAAATGTGAAGAACATAAAGAGAACGAAAAAATAACTTGCCGCTAGTGTTTTCTTCGCGGCAAGTTTTTTCACATTTAAATCGTAATACAAACATCCCCTATACTTTCCTTAGCTTTCTTGTCTGTTCTAATTAATATTGAGCTTTACAAAGGAAAGGTTATTAAAGTATGCCAAGTGACTACTATTTTATGAAATGCAGAACTCGGCCTTTGTGCGTTTTCACGAGTTGGTCAAGCATATAGCAACAGCCTTCCCTTTCATGTCCCCGTAACTAAGGTCTGGAGTAGAGCGACATCACTCGCAGGCTTCCATGCTGCCTCTGCTACAGCACCAGTCAAGTCATGGCATGTTAATAAACAAACAAGCATTGCAACCTGTGGATGTCCTTATGCTGTGTTCATAGCTGCCAGACGGCGGGGCATTAGCGAGATCCAATAATTAATGGTGTCATGTTCATGGGTCTGGAAGATTGAATGTAACGAAAGATGTACAAATAAAGTTGAGAGTTGTGTGGTTTCTACGAAAAGTTCATGCTATGAAACAGCACCTCAATTCGGCACGTAAGTATTGGCATCGATGATGCAGTGGAACATTGCGATTCAAACCTCACAGGCTTCTACTGGCCTCTATAAGGTACGTGTCCCCCCTGCAGCTATGAGTGTTCAAACCGTGGCTGAACAGCACGGGTTCGAATAACGACGTCGCGCGGTCCTTTTTGACCTGCTGAGAGGGGGGGGGGTCTATTAACGACGTCGCGCGGTCCTTTTTGATCTGCTGTGGGGGGGGGGGGGGTGGTCTATTAACGACGTCGCGCAGTCCTTTTTGACCTGCTGGGGGGGGGGGGGGGTCTATTAACGACGTCGCGCTGTCCTTTCTGACCTGCTGAGGAAGGGGGGGGGGTCTATTAACGACGTCGCGCAGTCCTTTCTGACCTTCTAAGGGGGGGGGGGGTCGATTAACGACGTCGCGCGGTCCTTTTTGACCTATTGAGGGGGGGGGGGTCGATTAACGACGTCGCGCGGTCCTTTCTGACCTGCTGAGGGGGGGGGGTCTATTAACGACGTCGCGCAGTCCTTTTTGACCTGCTGAGGGGGGGGGGTCGATTAACGACGTCGCGCGGTCCTTTTTGACCTGCTGAGGGGGGGGGGGTCGATTAACGACGTCGCGCGGTCCTTTTTGACCTGCTGAGGGGGGGGGTCGATTAACGACGTCGCGCGGTCGTTTTTGACCTGCTGAGGGGGGGGTCGATTAACGACGTCGCGCAGTCCTTTTTGACCTGCTGAGGGGGTGGGGGGGGGGGTCGATTAACGACGTCGCGCAGTCCTTTTTGACCTGCTGAGGGGGGGGGGGTGGTCTATTAACGACGTCGCGCAGTCCTTTTTGACCTGCTGAGGGGGGGGGGGTCGATTAACGACGTCGCGCAGTCCTTTTTGACCTGCTGAGAGGGGGGGGGGGTCGATTAACGACGTCGCGCAGTCCTTTTTGACCTGCTGAGGGGGGGGGTCGATTAACGACGTCGCGCGGTCATTTCTGACCTGCTGAGGGGGGGGGGGTCTATTAACGACGTCGCGCGGTCCTTTCTGATCTGCTGAGGGGGGGGGGTCTATTAACGACGTCGCGCAGTCCTTTTTGACCTGCTGAGGGGGGGGGGGGTCGATTAACGACGTCGCGCGGTCCTTTTCGACCTGCTGAGGGGGGGGGGGGTCGATTAACGACGTCGCGCGGTCCTTTTTGACCTGCTGAGGGGGGGGGTCGATTAACGACGTCGCGCGGTCGTTTTTGACCTGCTGAGGGGGGGGGGGTCGATTAACGACGTCGCGCAGTCCTTTTCGACCTGCTGAGGGGGTGGGGGGGGTCGATTAACGACGTCGCGCAGTCCTTTCTGACCTGCTGAGGGGGGGGGTGGTCTATTAACGACGTCGCGCAGTCCTTTTTGACCTGCTGAGGGGGGGGGGAGGTCGATTAACGACGTCGCGCGGTCCTTTTTGACCTGCTGAGGGGGGGGGGGTCGATTAACGACGTCGCGCGGTCCTTTTTGACCTGCTGAGGGGGGGGGGTCGATTAACGACGTCGCGCAGTCCTTTTTGACCTGCTGAGGGGGGGGGGTCTATTAACGACGTCGCGCAGTCCTTTTTGACCTGCTGAGGGGGGGGGTCGATTAACGACGTCGCGCGGTCCTTTTTGACCTGCTGAGGGGGGGGGGGTCGATTAACGACGTCGCGCGGTCGTTTTTGACCTGCTGAGGGGGGGGGGGTCGATTAACGACGTCGCGCAGTCCTTTTTGACCTGCTGAGGGGGGGTCGATTAACGACGTCGCGCGGTCGTTTTTGACCTGCTGAGGGGGGGGGGGTCTATTAACGACGTCGCGCGGTCCTTTTTGACCTGCTGAGGGGGGGGGTCTATTAACGACGTCGCGCAGTCCTTTTTGACCTGCTGAGGGGGGGGTCGATTAACGACGTCGCGCAGTCCTTTTTGACCTGCTGAGGGGGGGGGGGTCGATTAACGACGTCGCGCGGTCGTTTTTGACCTGCTGAGGGGGGGGTCGATTAACGACGTCGCGCAGTCCTTTTTGACCTGCTGAGGGGGGGGGGTCGATTAACGACGTCGCGCAGTCCTTTTTGACCTGCTGAGGGGGGGGGGTCGATTAACGACGTCGCGCAGTCCTTTTTGACCTGCTGAGGGGGGGGGGGTCGATTAACGACGTCGCGCAGTCCTTTTTGACCTGCTGAGGGGGGGGGGGGTCGATTAACGACGTCGCGCGGTCCTTTTTGACCTGCTGAGGGGGGGGGTCGATTAACGACGTCGCGCGGTCCTTTTTGACCTGCTGAGGGGGGGGGGGGTCGATTAACGACGTCGCGCGGTCGTTTTTGACCTGCTGAGGGGGGGGGGGGTCGATTAACGACGTCGCGCAGTCCTTTTTGACCTGCTGAGGGGGGGGGGTCGATTAACGACGTCGCGCGGTCCTTTTTGACCTGCTGAGGGGGGGGGTCGATTAACGACGTCGCGCGGTCCTTTTTGACCTGCTGAGGGGGGGGGGTCGATTAACGACGTCGCGCGGTCCTTTTTGACCTGCTGAGGGGGGGGGGTCGATTAACGACGTCGCGCAGTCCTTTTTGACCTGCTGAGGGGGGGGGGGGTCGATTAACGACGTCGCGCAGTCCTTTTTGACCTGCTGAGGGGGGGGGGGTGGTCTATTAACGACGTCGCGCAGTCCTTTTTGACCTGCTGAGGGGGGGGGGGGTCGATTAACGACGTCGCGCGGTCCTTTTTGACCTGCTGAGGGGGGGGTCGATTAACGACGTCGCGCAGTCCTTTTTGACCTGCTGAGGGGGGGGGGGGTCGATTAACGACGTCGCGCAGTCCTTTTTGACCTGCTGAGGGGGGGGGGTCGATTAACGACGTCGCGCGGTCGTTTTTGACCTGCTGAGGGGGGGGTCGATTAACGACGTCGCGCAGTCCTTTTTGACCTGCTGAGGGGGGGGGGTCGATTAACGACGTCGCGCAGTCCTTTTTGACCTGCTGAGGGGGGGGGTCGATTAACGACGTCGCGCAGTCCTTTTTGACCTGCTGAGGGGGGGGTCGATTAACGACGTCGCGCAGTCCTTTTTGACCTGCTGAGGGGGGGGGTCGATTAACGACGTCGCGCAGTCCTTTTTGACCTGCTGAGGGGGGGGGGTCGATTAACGACGTCGCGCAGTCCTTTTTGACCTGCTGAGGGGGGGGGGTCGATTAACGACGTCGCGCGGTCCTTTTTGACCTGCTGAGGGGGGGGGGGTCTATTAACGACGTCGCGCGGTCCTTTCTGATCTGCTGAGGGGGGGGTCTATTAACGACGTCGCGCAGTCCTTTTTGACCTGCTGAGGGGGGGGGGGGTCGATTAACGACGTCGCGCGGTCCTTTTTGACCTGCTGAGGGGGGGGGGGTCGATTAACGACGTCGCGCGGTCCTTTTTGACCTGCTGAGGGGGGGGGGTCGATTAACGACGTCGCGCGGTCGTTTTTGACCTGCTGAGGGGGGGGGGTCGATTAACGACGTCGCGCAGTCCTTTTTGACCTGCTGAGGGGGGGGGTCGATTAACGACGTCGCGCAGTCCTTTTTGACCTGCTGAGGGGGGGGGGGTCGATTAACGACGTCGCGCGGTCGTTTTTGACCTGCTGAGGGGGGGGGGGTCTATTAACGACGTCGCGCGGTCCTTTTTGATCTGCTGAGGGGGGGGGTGGTCTATTAACGACGTCGCGCAGTCCTTTTTGACCTGCTGAGGGGGGGGGGTCGATTAACGACGTCGCGCTGTCCTTTTTGACCTGCTGAGGGGGGGGGGGTCGATTAACGACGTCGCGCGGTCCTTTTTGACCTGCTGAGGGGGGGGGTCGATTAACGACGTCGCGCGGTCCTTTTTGACCTGCTGAGGGGGGGGGTCGATTAACGACGTCGCGCGGTCCTTTCTGATCTGCTGAGGGGGGGGTCTATTAACGACGTCGCGCAGTCCTTTTTGACCTGCTGAGGGGGGGGGTCGATTAACGACGTCGCGCAGTCCTTTTTGACCTGCTGAGGGGGGGGGTCGATTAACGACGTCGCGCGGTCCTTTTTGACCTGCTGAGGGGGGGGGGGTCGATTAACGACGTCGCGCAGTCCTTTTTGACCTGCTGAGGGGGGGGGGTCGATTAACGACGTCGCGCAGTCCTTTTTGACCTGCTGAGGGGGGGGGGGTCGATTAACGACGTCGCGCGGTCGTTTTTGACCTGCTGAGGGGGGGGGGTCTATTAACGACGTCGCGCGGTCCTTTTTGATCTGCTGAGGGGGGGGGGTGGTCTATTAACGACGTCGCGCAGTCCTTTTTGACCTGCTGAGGGGGGGGGTCGATTAACGACGTCGCGCTGTCCTTTTTGACCTGCTGAGGGGGGGGGTCGATTAACGACGTCGCGCGGTCCTTTTTGACCTGCTGAGGGGGGGGGGGTCGATTAACGACGTCGCGCGGTCCTTTTTGACCTGCTGAGGGGGGGGGGGTCTATTAACGACGTCGCGCGGTCCTTTTTGACCTGCTGAGGGGGGGGGGTCTATTAACGACGTCGCGCAGTCCTTTTTGACCTGCTGAGGGGGGGGGTCGATTAACGACGTCGCGCGGTCCTTTTTGACCTGCTGAGGGGGGGGTCGATTAACGACGTCGCGCGGTCCTTTTGACCTGCTGAGGGGGGGGGTCGATTAACGACGTCGCGCGGTCGTTTTTGACCTGCTGAGGGGGGGGGGGTCGATTAACGACGTCGCGCAGTCCTTTTTGACCTGCTGAGGGGGGGGTCGATTAACGACGTCGCGCAGTCCTTTTTGACCTGCTGAGGGGGGGGGGTCGATTAACGACGTCGCGCAGTCCTTTTTGACCTGCTGAGGGGGGGGGTCGATTAACGACGTCGCGCGGTCGTTTTTGACCTGCTGAGGGGGGGGGGTCTATTAACGACGTCGCGCGGTCCTTTCTGATATGCTGAGGGGGGGGGGGTCGATTAACGACGTCGCGCAGTCCTTTTTGACCTGCTGAGGGGGGGGGGTGGTCTATTAACGACGTCGCGCAGTCCTTTTTGACCTGCTGAGGGGGGGGGTCGATTAACGACGTCGCGCGGTCCTTTTTGACCTGCTGAGGGGGGGGGGGTCGATTAACGACGTCGCGCGGTCGTTTTTGACCTGCTGAGGGGGGGGTCGATTAACGACGTCGCGCGGTCCTTTTTGACCTGCTGAGGGGGGGGGGTCTATTAACGACGTCGCGCGGGGTCCTTTCTGATCTGCTGAGGGGGGGGGGTGGTCTCTTAACGACGTCGCGCAGTCCTTTTTGACCTGCTGAGGGGGGGGGGGTCGATTAACGACGTCGCGCGGTCCTTTTTGACCTGCTGAGGGGGGGGTCGATTAACGACGTCGCGCGGTCGTTTTTGACCTGCTGAGGGGGGGGGGGTCGATTAACGACGTCGCGCAGTCCTTTTCGACCTGCTGAGGGGGTGGGGGGGGGTCGATTAACGACGTCGCGCAGTCCTTTTTGACCTGCTGAGGGGGGGGGGGTGGTCTATTAACGACGTCGCGCAGTCCTTTTTGACCTGCTGAGGGGGGGGGGGGTCGATTAACGACGTCGCGCGGTCCTTTTTGACCTGCTGAGGGGGGGGCGATTAACGACGTCGCGCGGTCCTTTTTGACCTGCTGAGGGGGGGGGGTCGATTAACGACGTCGCGCGGTCGTTTTTGACCTGCTGAGGGGGGGGGTCTATTAACGACGTCGCGCAGTCCTTTTTGACCTGCTGAGGGGGGGGGGTCGATTAACGACGTCGCGCAGTCCTTTTTGACCTGCTGAGGGGGGGGGGGTGGTCTATTAACGACGTCGCGCAGTCCTTTTTGACCTGCTGAGGGGGGGGGTCGATTAACGACGTCGCGCGGTCCTTTTTGACCTGCTGAGGGGGGGGGGCGATTAACGACGTCGCGCGGTCCTTTTTGACCTGCTGAGGGGGGGGGTCGATTAACGACGTCGCGCGGTCGTTTTTGACCTGCTGAGGGGGGGGGTCTATTAACGACGTCGCGCAGTCCTTTTTGACCTGCTGAGGGGGGGGGGGTCGATTAACGACGTCGCGCAGTCCTTTTTGACCTGCTGAGGGGGGGGGTCGATGAACGACGTCGCGCGGTCGTTTTTGACCTGCTGAGGGGGGGGGTCGATTAACGACGTCGCGCAGTCCTTTTTGACCTGCTGAGGGGGGGGGGGTCGATTAACGACGTCGCGCAGTCCTTTTTGACCTGCTGAGGGGGGGGGTCGATTAACGACGTCGCGCGGTCGTTTTTGACCTGCTGAGGGGGGGGGTCGATTAACGACGTCGCGCAGTCCTTTTTGACCTGCTGAGGGGGGGGTCGATTAACGACGTCGCGCAGTCCTTTTTGACCTGCTGAGGGGGGGGGGTCGATTAACGACGTCGCGTAGTCCTTTTTGACCTGCTGAGGGGGGGGGGGTCGATTAACGACGTCGCGCGGTCGTTTTTGACCTGCTGAGGGGGGGGGTCTATTAACGACGTCGCGCGGTCCTTTTTGATCTGCTGAGGGGGGGGGTGGTCTATTAACGACGTCGCGCAGTCCTTTTTGACCTGCTGAGGGGGGGGGGTCTATTAACGACGTCGCGCTGTCCTTTCTGACCTGCTGAGGGGGGGGGGGTCTATTAACGACGTCGCGCAGTCCTTTCTGACCTGCTGAGGGGGGGGGGTCGATTAACGACGTCGCGCGGTCGTTATTGACCTGCTGAGGGGGGGGGTCGATTAACGACGTCGCGCAGTCCTTTTTGACCTGCTGAGGGGGGGGGGTCGATTAACGACGTCGCGCGGTCCTTTTTGACCTGCTGAGGGGGGGGGTCGATTAACGACGTCGCGCGGTCGTTATTGACCTGCTGAGGGGGGGGGTCGATTAACGACGTCGCGCGGTCGTTTTTGACCTGCTGAGGGGGGGGGGGTCGATTAACGACGTCGCGCAGTCCTTTTTGACCTGCTGAGGGGGGGTCGATTAACGACGTCGCGCAGTCCTTTTTGACCTGCTGAGGGGGGGGGGGTCGATTAACGACGTCGCGCGGTCCTTTTTGACCTGCTGAGGGGGGGGGGGGTCGATTAACGACGTCGCGCAGTCCTTTTTGACCTGCTGAGGGGGGGGGGGTCTATTAACGACGTCGCGCGGTCCTTTTTGATCCTGCTGAGGGGGGGGGTGGTCTATTAACGACGTCGCGCAGTCCTTTTTGACCTGCTGAGGGGGGGGTCTATTAACGACGTCGCGCTGTCCTTTCTGACCTGCTGAGGGGGGGGGTCTATTAACGACGTCGCGCAGTCCTTTTTGACCTGCTGAGGGGGGGGGGTCGATTAACGACGTCGCGCGGTTCTTTTTGACCTGCTGAGGTGGGGCGGGGGGGTATTCGATTAACGATGTCGCGCGGTCCTTTTTGACCTGCTGTAAACGTCATGGGTCGTTATTGACATGTTGGGGTTCTATTAACGAGATCGCACAGCCGTTTCTGACGTAGTGAAGAGGGGGGGGTTGATTAATGAGGTCGCAGGCACGTTTCTGACATGTTATTGCAGGCTAATAAGGTTGCGCTGTCCTTTCTGACGTGAAAAGGGGGGGGGGATTAACGCGGCCGTGGGGACGTTTTTGAGATCTTAATGGGGGGAGCGGGCGTCTATTAGCCATGTTGCGCTGTTCTTTCTGATGTGTCGAGGGGGTTCATTAGAAGGGTTTCATTAACGAGGTTGCAGGGCATGACGCACAGCAGATGGCTATCATGAGCGCCCACTTGCCTGGACCTCTAACTCCGTTCGGCAGCTCACTAAGGCGGGAGTGCTGTGGTGGCCGCCAAGAAATCAACCAGAGAAGACGCGGGAGTTTTCCTGTCCTCAGCAGTTCTCCTCTCGCCTACTCAACTACTTCAACACGCGGGGAAGGCGAGGAGAGCGAAGCTACAAGAATAAAGTTCGTTGAGAGCTGGGATTCTCGCCGTCCGGTTTTCTTCACCGCGCATACATGCGTTCCAACACATTCGGTAAAAAGGAGTCAACCGAAGAGCTGACGTTATCCAAAACCTGTAGGCATAGTATCTCGGTAAAGTGTGGTCTAAAAATGAATGTGGAAAGCGTAACCGCAGCAGTGGCGTCGCGGTTGAGCATCAGCTTCACGTGCTGAGGGTGCCGGGGTCGAATCCCAGCGCCGAGCGGTGACACACCGGGTTTCTCTGAGCTGCCGCAGAATGCAAATACATGGTGTGTGTGTGTGTGGCTTCTCACCGCCGAATGGCAGCCCTCGGATGTTTTTGGGTGGAACTTCGGGGCACCACGGCCCACTTAAAAGAAGCGGCATTGACCGCTACCGTAGGAGGCACCGCACAATCGCCGCCAGCGAAAACTTAGGGGCAAACCACGCGATCGACAAGCCAAAAAAATATAGAATTTTTTTTTCTTTTGGCGAAAGGACAAAAAACAAAACAGGGGAGTCGTTGGCACGGGACATGGGCCACAAGGGCCAGGGCCACAAGGACCAGGGTCTCCGTGCCAAACGGTGGGTCCTCCCCCCAAGCGACTACACTTCGGACACCGCCGAGCACCAGGCTGAAGCGCGCTTGTACCTATATTTTCGGTCGGTACCCGTCGGCAGATGTTAGACAACAGTCTTTTTCTGCCTGCCACTGACAACGGCGGATGCTCAGCTTGTGTACCGTGCCTGTGGTGGTAAAGAAAGGCCGGAGGACTTCCGACAACCTCATCGAGCCGTGCGTATCGAGAGAGTACATTTGAATCACCGAGCGCCAGGTGGGGGTACTCCTCTACCATTAAACCGGTGGTTTGCCGACCGGCCCTGGGAATCGAACCCTGGACCTCCCGCATTGGAAGCGGACGCTCAACCACTTTGCCACCAATGCGGTGAACGCCTTGATCGCAATTTCTCAACATATCGCTTCCATCTAAATGCAACGGAAAAAAAATTGAAGTGCCGGATCCCCAAATTCGCCGCGATTCGAACCCGGTGCCTTCTGCACATGAAGCTGATGCTCAAGCATTTCGCCACGGCTGCTGCTATGACGTCATGCACTTGTATTTTGAGTATGCTTTACCGAAGTACTGCTGGGTGTGCTCAGATAAGGACAGACCAAGGGGGCTCCCGACTATTTTTTGTTTTGCACGAAAATTTTATATGAGCTGGGAAAATGTCCTATTAGAAAGGAATGAACCTTCGTTATGCGAAAATTACTACACATTTCTAGCGAAAAATTCGTGTTTCACTACAGGTGGAAAAAGGCGCGAGCGCGCACAGCAAAACCAGAGGGTAATAAAATACCACAAGCAAGACGGGGAGACGAGAGTCCTTACGACAGCCAGGCACCACGAGAGCCATTGACGGAATACACATGACCATCGTAAAATAGGGGACGCGCCGCGGTGCGCCTGCAACGTTCGGACCCAGACAGGAGAGAGGGTTCCCCTCACCCCTGAAAAGGAGCTTTTCGGGTGTGGACCATATCGTATTGTGGGCAATGAACACGAACAAAGAAGTGCTGTTTTGTACGTGTGTCGGACATTGCCAATTGCTTCAGCCAGGTTTCCCAAATCGTGCGGCGGGCACTTCAATTTCGGTAACAAGATCCCTGCATGACTCCCTTGTGTCTGAGCAGCGCCACCTCTGTGATTCGAACCATCAACCTTGTGGTTATGGACTCAACACCATACGCATTCATCTACCACCACTTTTTTTTATTTATTGCCTGTCTTGGTCAAAATACAACACAAACGTGACACATCACATAGTACACACAATGAGGGAGAAGACATGCCATCAGTCCTGTATGGACTGGTATTGTCAATATTAAAATTCATTCAATGATGCTCGAGGTTCAATCATCGGCAACCATTCAGGCACCCATTCCTGTGTCTTGACACCTTCAACAAAGCTAGACATGCTTTGTCTGAAGTAAATTCTCGCTGGCTTAGCGTCTGGGTCGCAGTAGTATCCTGCCATCCGAGCACGCCATATACAGTGGAGGGCCGTCAACATTACTAGATCCAACGGGACCCCTTCTTCATTATCTACGGCCAAATACCTTATCCCGTGTGGATTCAAAGGAAAGTCTTTCTTTAATGTCCGCTGCAAGATGTCCCAAAGATATACCCCTTCCCGACAGTGCAAGAAAACGTGGTCTATGGTTTCGGGTTTGTTGCATATCAAGCAGTGTGATCCCCATGGTGTAAAACAGCCCCGTTCTTCTGTGAAGGTCTTTACAGATAGCGTTCCGGTGTGTAATTTAAAGAAAAATGTTTTAACCCCCCGTGGGAACCTGCATGTCTCTGACCCTCTTCAGTACATTTTGTCCACGCCTTCCACTTTATATGGTTCTCTACAATGGCACTGGCAGAACAATGTCACACAAGCTCTATACAATTCTTTTTGTTTAATACAGAGAAGACACTCGAAAGAAAAACGGGGCGATAAAAACCGCACACTATCTACGACTTCTTTCAGATAGCCATGCAACGCCCCCCGACATGCTATTATCAGAAGAGACAACAATATCCGGTGGGGCATTGCGTAACCTTAGTTGGCATACAGTGCGCAAAAAAGGATCGCTAGCATCGCGAAAAAACAAAAATCTGTTCACCAGCTGTCGTACAAAAAGGTGCGCCAAGCCTAGTCCCCCTTCCTTCACCCTCCGGAACAAATTGGTTCGGCTGCACCTTTCCCAAGTTGAACTCCATATAAAAACCTCGAACACTCTGTGCAGCTTTTGTACGTTTATTCTGGAACAGTGTAAAACCTGCATTGCGTACCACAACTTAGTGATGAAAAACATTGATGAAAACGCACATTCGCCCGCCCAAAAATAGACGGGTTCGTGCTCTTCCATCTGTCTGCTTTTTCCTTGGTCTCTTTAAGCTCGTTCATCCAATACTCTTTACTGTTTTTGTAACTATCCAAGGGTACACCAAGATACCTGGTCGGCGTGTTCAGCCAGCGTACGTTGGCAAAATACTCTGGCGCTGAAGGCCAGCTCCCGTGCCACAACCCAAAGGAGTTCCCCCCAGTTCACTTTTCTATCCGTGACGTCACAAAAACGCCTTAAAATGCTTATCGCTTCCTGTACACTTTCCTTGTCTGTACAGCATACCGCAATGTCATCCGCATATGCCAGCAGCTTGACTTCCGTCGCCGCCAAGTTGAATCCGCGTGTTTTTTTTCATTCTCAGTGTTTGCCAAACACATAGCTTCTATGTAAATACCAAATAAAACTGGACTGAGCGGGCAGCCTTGACGCACAGAACGCATCACGTGAATGGGGGGCCCCCCAAAGTCTTATTAACAATTAAACGTGTTGTGCAGTTCTGATACACGGAAGGCCACTCCCTCTGTGATGATGGATCCAACATTAATATGATCTAAGATGGCAAACAAAATATGTGCGACACAAGTGAATGCCCTCTCCAGGTCTACCTGGAGGATGGCTACTCCAGATAAAGTGGCGTCACAACACTTCAATACACACCTCATCTTGTGTATGTTCCGAAAAAATTGTCCTCCCTTTTATCCCGCAGGTATGGTGGTCTCCGACAATTTCTTTGATGACGCCTTGAAGCCTCGCTGCAAGGACTTTCATAAAAAAGATCTTATAGTCAACATTTGCGAGCGATATTGGCCTATAAGATGTCACTAATTTAAGCTTTTCCCTTTCATCCGTCTTGGGTATCAGTATGGCGTGCGTTTTACGAAATGAAGGTGGCATAGTTTTGCGTTTATACACTTCCTTGAATAAATCTGTCAGCAAAGGGGAAAGTTCCGTTTTAAAAGTCTTGTACCAAATAGCGGTTAGACCATCTGGTCTGGGCGATTTCGCAAGGTTCAGATGATCGATGGCGCTTTCTACTTCGCCTACGGTTATATCCCTTTCTAATCGGTCCTTTGATTCGTCACTCAGTCGAGGCAAGCGTTCAAGAAACTCCTTTTTAAAACCATCTATATTCGCTTTTTGAAATGCGAAAAGCGACTAATAATGTGCGAAAAAAGCCAGACCAATAGTCTCATTGTCGCTCGCAAGTTTTCCGTTGCAGTACACCATATCAATATTGTTTCGTCGTCCTTGTGTTTTTTTCTAACCCCAGCGCTCTTTTAGTGGGCGTCTCTCCCGCCGCTAGAACCCTAGCTCTTGCGCGAACCAACGGGCCTTTGTAGCGCTCCTTGTCATGTTGTTCTATTCTTTTCTTTTATGCTGCGCACATCGTCTTTACACGCCCCCCGGATTTTTGCTTTCAAGGGTTTTTAGCTGCTGCAGCGTTGAATGTAGGCTTGTTTCTTTCATTCGTGCCTCGAATTTAAGAACATTCGATCTGCCTAAAGCTTTCATTTTGACTTTCTGCTTTAGGCATTGCCATTTTTCTGCTGATGTGTCAGTGTTCTCATCGAAACTTTCATTTAGGGTTCTGTGTACTGCCTCTACGAATTGCTCATCATTTAGTTGCTCACCAGCGTTCAGCTTCCATAGCTCCCAGTTGAAAGGCTTGCTTTTGCTCTTCATACCTATATGACATAGTACGAGACAGTGATCAGAAAACGACACTGGCAGCACGGTATAATCATGGCACCATGCCATAAGGGCGAGCGAAATGTACATTCTATCTAGACGCGCATGGCTAGTGCCTTGGAATCGCGTGTACGTGACTCCCCGGTTCGCCTTCTAGACATTCATACACGTCTTCCAGGTCGTTGCCATTAATTAGTTTTGACAACACATCACTGCTTTTATCGCGGTTGCTAGCACAGTTGGCTCTATCGCGAACATTCAAAACACAAATTAAAATCCCCCCATCAAAACAACCCGCTTATCACAACTCACCTACTGAACCAAATTCGTAAAAAACCCAACACGCTCTTCCACACTGTTTGGTGCATATATGCCAATGACTCGATATTGAGCACCAACAAATAAAAAATCGCAATAAACAATCTTTCCCGATTCACAAGAAAAAACACTTTGAATAACTAGGCCATTTAGTTTCTTAACAAAAAGAGCACATCCTGCAGACGTGCCTACTGCATGGCTCACGACCGCGTAGTATCTTTCTGTGAAACGAAGCACCATGCTCCCAGTCTCATCCTCCCCGTCAACCTTTGGTTTCCTGAACGGCTAGGACGTCGATGTCTCGGCCTGTGACCAATCGGAAAACTTGACTTCTACGCCTAGCCGCCATCCCTCTCACGTTTAGCGTAGCTATGCTGAGTGACGTAATCGAAGCCATTATGAGTGCTACACTAATATGAGTAGGCCCGGAGCATGGTGCTTACCTTTCACGACTAGCCCACGGCTAGCCGCCTCCAGACCCATCCCGTTTCCGAGCGTTCTTTTGCTTTGCACAGTCCCCAGGCTTCTTGCCTGTCGGAATGTTCGGCGTGGGTCTCAAAGTCAACCGCCTCCCTTGAGGAGTCTTTGCAGGCGGCTCCTCGCTGTTCGTCGATGACGTCTGGTCAGGTTCCCCCCGTCTCGTCGCGCGCACGTTTCATGGTGGCACTGGTGATAACCATCTCGTCTCCACTTACTGATGTGCATCCCTGAGGCTCTGCTACATGGTCCGCGTCCGCTAGCACCGCTGCCTCCTCAACCCGTACAGGTTCAGCTGCTGACGGGGCCCTGACAAGTGCTGTCATGTGCTGAGGAGCCGCCGCACCCTTGTGTGTGTCAGTCAGTGCCGACGACCCGGTTGGCGCAAGGACCACTGGGCTGCCGGCTCCTTCAGCGGCATCCTCCGTCTCAGCCGCGTCCATGACGTGCTCAGCCACTGTCTCGTTCCGTCCTGGCCCAGTTGCAGAGGCGTACATCCTCACGCCGTCTGTTTCAGCGTGTCCGAAGAGTCTACAGCGGGAGCAACGGGGGGACCTTGCATTCGCGGCGGACGTGCCCTGTGCCCTGGCAGCGTAAGCACTGCATCGGCCGACCAGACACAATCAACAAGGCCAGCTCTCCATCTACGCGGGGATCTGATGTGGAAGGTCCTCAACCTTGAAGCCGCTCTTCAATTTCAGAAGCACTGTCCTTGCTGTTGAGCACTTGTCGGCCATGCCCGGGACGCGCCACCGCTCACGGCTCACATCCACCACCTTGCCAAATGCTGCTAGTGAAGCCCGCACGTCTTCGTCACTCACCCCGTGCAACAGCCAGTGCAGCCGGAGCTTCACCTGTTGGTCCTGCGGGTCGACGACAACGCAGCGCCGCCCCTTCACCTTGAGCTCCTTCAAGGTGAGTAGGCGTTTCGTGGGAGCCGCATCGTTGAATGTCACCGCCCACAAGTGGTTCACCTGGTGCGCTCCGAGGCTGACAACATCCGGCAGCAGGCCCGTCGGCGTCAATGCATCTCTAAAATCTTCGACCTTATGCGGCCTGGCACGTACATCACCGTGTAAAAACACGGTGTTGTTGACTACTCGTCCTTTCGGCAGTTGAGGCAAAATAAACTGATATTCCTTATCGTCCCCAGCGTTCCTGTTTCCGCGGCCAATAGTGGCCGCTGTCGCCGCTCCGTTGGCGCCCATGATCCCACGATCCGATCAGCTCGGCTGCCGTAAGCAGAATCTATCTACCACCACGGCGCAGGACACACCGTTTAGAAGCTGGTCTGCTCACTGTACTTCAGGCCATGATTAAAAATAAAAACCGGGAATCCGCGTTTTAGCCTCGTCACTCGCATCGATTTATGGCTTTCCCTTCTTTCAACATTACCGGCACCGGGATTCGAACCATCACCCTTCTGGTTATGGATTCAACACCGTACGCCTTCATCTACCACCACGGCGCAGGACACCGTTTAGAAGTTGGTCTGCTCACTGTACTTCAGGCCATGATTAAAAATAAAACCGGGCATCCGCGTTTTAGCCTCGTTACCCACATCGCTTTATGGCTTTCCCTTCTTTCAGCATAACCGGCACCGGGATTCCGAACCAGCGCCCTTTCGGTTTATAGCTGAACACCTTACCGACTAGGCTACTGCAACAATCTTGATAACACGGTTTAAAAGTTGGTCTGCACATTGTGCACCCCATTTTTGAATATTAAATGCAGGAGTTGTGTGTCCGAGCCTCTGTGCACACGAAGTTTGCTGGCCCCCCTTGTATGTACAGATGTCGGAAATCTTAAAGGTTGTGATTTTTGAATACTTCTTTAGGTGATCTTCAACCCGCAATGTTTGGTGATCTTCCTATTCTAGATTTTTCGAAAATGATAACCGCATAGCCTTACTTTGATATGATAAAAAACGCCACTTGAATTGGCAAATCGATGCAATTATGGCGGCTCCGACATGGAAACGAGACATCTAATTTCAATTATGTGCTAAATTAACGCACAGCCCAACTCGAAAACCCAGAATGCTGTGACGCGGGGAAGGGGAGGGCGAGGAGAGCCAAGATACAAGAATAAAGTTCGTTGAGAGTTGGGATTCCGGCCGTCCGGTTGTCTTTCTTCACCGAGCATACATGTCGTTCCAACACCATCTTCTGTAAAAAGGAGTCAGCAACTCAATCTTGACAGCATGATAGCAAATTTCAAGAAATCAGAACATTGAAGTTTTGCGGAGACCCTACCATTTCGACGAAAAATAGCAAAGCAATAAATTTTGTCAAACCTCTAAGAAATTTAAAAAATCACAAAATTGAAGATCTCCGACATCTATACATTTACCTCTTTTTGAGGGGGGGCCAGCAAACTTTGTGTGCAACAAGGCTCGGACACACAATTCCAGCATTCAATATTCAATAATGGGCCGCATTTTGTGCAGAGTCAGCTTGCCGCATGGGACCATCCGGGCCTCACGGTCCCATGCCGGTATTGGAACCTGCCCCCCCTATTTTTATTTCATAAAAATGACGTTTGCATTTTTATATAAAAAAAGGCGCCTGTACTTTTAGACCTATCGGGTCCTCCCTTTCAAGTTAACTGTCGGTCTGCTAACTGCTTCAGCGAGGGTTCCCAAATCATGCGGCGGGCAATTGAATTCCGGTAGCAAGATCACTGTATGAGTCGCTTGTGTCTGAGCAACGCCAGCTCTGTGATTCGAACCATCACCCTTTTGGTTATGAACGGAACACCATACGCATTCATCTACCACCACGGCACAGGACACGTTGTTTAGAAGTTGGTCTGCTCACTATACTTCAGGTCATGATTAAAAATGAAGACCGGACTACAGCCTTTTAGCCTCATTACCCACATCGCTTGATGGCTTTCACTTGTTTCAACATTACCGGCACCGGGATTCGAACCAGCGCCCTTTCGGTTTATAGCTGAACACCCTACCGACTCGGCTACTGCAACGATCTTGATAACACTGTTTAAAAGTTGGTCTGCACATTATGCAGCCCTTTCTTCAATATTAAATGCTGTGGTTGTGTGTCTGCTAAAGAATATAAGAATGCTAAACACTATTTTAATAAATCGTAGGACGCCTGAGCTTCGACTTCAAGCGAAGATCGCGATAGCGCAATCGGGACTCGTGCGCATCGCCGTCCGAACTGCTAGCCTGTCTCGGTTCTCGGTGCGTGCGCCAATCGTGCCGTTAGAAAACGAACGGCTGTGAGCCTAACCCCCGTATTCTAGAACGTCCCTTCACTCAACGCTTCACCTTGGCTTGAGAAAGTTGATGGGAGCGCCGTCTCTAGGCAGAACAAATCACTGCATATCAGCGATAATCTGCAGCGATTCTGGAGAAGCGCAGCGTCATTTTCAGTCGATCAGCGCCTCTGTGCTCAACTCGGTGAAGTGAAGGACGAAAGTCGAGTCGAGGCTCGTTTGTGAATACGGGGGTAACACTGGCCGTTCCCAAGTATCACTGAATGCCTATTGAAAGCACAGTAGTTACGTGCCCACTACGCCATAATTACTCCTTTTGCGAATCAGCGAAGGGCCCACTACGCGTCCGTAGGGAAACACGCGAACCTACGCAGCTGTTCACGTTGTTGATACTGCTGCTGCTCATGATGATTAAGTACGTCTGAGCTCTTCGTAAGTGGATGGGCCTTTAAAACACCCACTCGTTGCTCAGTTCACATGTTTTGACGCGTGGCGCGATTCTACGCTTCTGCCATGCAATATATGATGCGTTAAGGAGACTCCTTCCACTACATGACATTCATAAAGCTTTTTTTTTTTTTTTTTTTTTCAAGGGCAGTTTAAACAAATATTCGTGACTCCGAGGTAGAACACCGGCTTGCCACGCAGGCGGCCTGGGTCGGATCCTCACTCGGGCCCGGAAATTGTTATTATTTATTTTATTTGTATCTTTCTCGATGTGTCGCTCACAACCAACGACGCCAACGCCCACAACGACGCCTACGCCGACACCGGCGCCGACGCCGAAATTTCTGCGAAACGAGCTCTTTAACGCTATCGCGTTAAACTCACCAAACCCTTTATGCCTTCCCCTTGGTGCACTTGAAGTTGAAGCCATATCGTTGTCATTTCCGATAAGAGCGACCGAATGGAACTACGTCAGAAATGTCGCCTACAATGTGCTGCCATGAAAGGTAGGTGAAAGAGGTCTCCGAGGAAATGGGGCTTCAAACTAATCTTGGCTGCAAGTGCTACTGTCCAATCACGTCACGACCAAACAACCACGACCAGAAGCACTTTCCAGGTTGCAAGCGTGCGCTTCTGTCCTGCAGAACATCCAAGCTGCTCGATAATAAAATTACGCGAAATCGCTTGGTTACTTCTGATATCATCCTCCTCTACCCCCCCTTACCCCCCCCCCACCCTCCCCCCCCCCCCCCCCCCACACACACACACACAAAAATAAACGCGACAAAACTAAGAAAAATCGGAACAGATTTCCAAAGGCTACAGGCTCATTTTTAAGTTTGGAGCACTTTAGGGGGTGCAGGCTGTCGTATGCTGTCGTCGTCGCTTGGTGTAACGCAGGCAAAACCACATATAGCAATAGCCATCTGTAGCGCGCGCTCGCGCCAAAGACAAGTTTTCTTCCTCGTGTTCTTCGAGAACCTTGATGATGATCTTAACGCAAGCCAAACCACATATAGCAGAGCCATCTGTAGCCTAGTGATTGCGCGCTCGCGCCAAGGAAAGTCTTATTTCTCTTGTTCTTCGAGCGCCCTGACGATGATATCAAGCGCGCCGCGCTTTAAATAAAACCGCGTATAAAAAGTGAAAAAAAAAGAAGACGAAGCAAGCGAGAAATTGACAGAAAGAGACAGAAAAAAAAAGATAGGAAGAAAAATAGAAATAAATATAAATAAAAATTAAAAAAAGACAGAAAAACTGGAAAATACAAAAGGAAACAAAGAGCGGAGAAAAGAAACAGAAAACCGAAGAGAAACAAAGAAGGCTGCCAAGCTCTGCACTTCATTCAGGCTTGGCCCCACTAGTGCTAAGCTGCTTTAATTTTTTTAGGTTACGCCTCAAGCTACTGGAACGGCTGAGGAACCAGCGTTCAAAAGCCTCCAGATTACACAGCGCACGCATCAAATTAAATGAAGGGTAATAAACCTGCAATGGGGGCTGGATTTAACGATTTCATTTTGTAATGCGCTTTGTCATGTATGAAAAGTAGTGAAGAGAACGAAAGACAACAGAGGGTGTGCACAAACTCACAACTTGTTTCATTTCGAGCATGCAAATACTTATCTACAAGCTCGAAACAGAAAAAGCAAGGAGGAAACGAGAAAAGGAGAGGAAAAGTCAGCAATCAGTTAGTTACAGTATAGAATATCGTCAAATAAGGAATATCAGTCTGCGAGTACGAGTCGGGGGGGGGGGGGGACCCCCTTGTGTTCAGGCTGGGGGGGACACCCCTTGCAAGTGTCCCCCCCCTTGTGATTTAGCTTTAGAACATCATATATTTGAGTAACTTGATAGTTAACTAATAACGCATTCAACTTTTTTTAAAAGCTGATTATTTTTTAGTGTGTGCCGGTGTTCAATACCCCTCAGCTGTGTCGCAAAAGCCACTCGACCATTTCAAAGAAGACTGAACAGAACAATGCATTTACTCGAGCTCAGATATGTATATATATATATATATATATATATATATATATAAAGAGAACTTCTGGTTACCGTAAATAAATTATAAAAAACTTCGAGAGTACTGCAACATAAGAAACAAAACAAATATTTATTTGTTAGTAATTGTGCAAGTATGTATGTCATTGCGCAAGTGGCAATGCGAAAAACGCGGTGATCTCAACTTTTAAGCACAGCTGCTGAACTTTGCTATCATTTATGGTTTTCTATAATTTTTAGGGGAAGGGGGGGGGGGGCAACAAATAAGTTGCTTTCACCATATGGCGTGCTTCTAAGGCCAGGATGTGAACTAAGGGGAATCAGCGATGGGAGAGGGGTGGTGGCAGTTCGGTTTTCCCACAAAAATAAAAGGGGCAGGGGTGCAGCCTTCACGTGTTAGCTGCTCATGTGAACTTCGGGGTCCACCTAGAGGAAAAGGAGGCCCTGAGCACTGATCAAAGTCAAGTGAGATTCTGAAATGTATTCACCGAGACTGCGCAATAATTAATGTTTGTGTCATTTGCGTAGGGGGTGACGGCAGAGACAACACACTAACAACTATTAGAAGTACCATGGTGCTTTTATGTACAAATGCCACAACGTGTTCCCGCTTCCCGAAATGTACATCCAGACATACATGCAAGTGACAAGGTAAAAGAAACAATATGCTGCCACGAGCGGTGCCTGTGACTTTTCCTGTACTTACACACAATGTGCAAAAGTTGCTTATTCATTGTGTACAGCGCCACCATGCAGGATTTGGTTTACACAACAACAGCATGGTGTCTGCAGAGCTCACACTCTCCCAAAACACGGCACACACGCATAAAGCGGCTCTGTTCATCGTAGTCGGTACATAACGTGATCAGCAGACCTCAATATTGCCAAGGTATGGCAAGTGCAAATGTGTAGACAGTATATAAAATGAAGCGATCGCTGTGTACCTTCATGAAAAAAAAAAATTGCGCACCAGGAGAGTGAAGAGCGCAAAGATATTTGTTTGCAGTTGTCCCTAAGTCACGCATGAAGGCATCCTACTCACGATCAACGTAACTCAAACTTCACAGCATTAAATATCAAATCAAAAAGGTGAACATGTTGAGCTTTTAGTCCAGTTTCCTGCATTGCTTTTTCAAAACATTAACAGTGGTAAGAATACTTAAATGTATACACTCCATACTATAGTCACGAAATTTCAGTGTAGGGTGTGTACAAAATATTTGGTTTCTTTGTCAATCAAAATTTCAACTCTGTAAAATATGACAGCATGTGGGTTACGTTGACTTTGCGTCGGATAATATTTTTCGGTGCTTGATCTGCAATTAAAAGTAAAAATAAAATGAGATGAACGAATGAGAGACTTTAGGAACTTTGTTTTTTTTTTTTAGTTTTCGATTTTGATTGAACATAATGCCATATAATGTGCCAAGGCATCACCAGTAGTGCCTAAGCATTGCAGCACGGGTTGACTAGGAGAGGATGTGTTGGGCACAGATATTGAGCAGCACTTCAAAACTTGAAAATAGATAGTGCTTGCAAACACGGTTCACCCTGCAGAAACAAGTTTGGTACCTTGGGAAATTATCCTCTTGACCTATCGAGTCTGTACAATTCATGATAATGTTTACCATTTAAGCACACTGAACTTCAATGCGAGAACAAAAATGTCACAGAACATTTTCTGGCATTTCGTACAAACAGTTGGGGTACTCTAGATTCAACCTTCAAAAGATCATTGTAAGCAGAGCACAGTCAACAGTATTTTGCTCATGTAATGCTTGTCTTTCAAACTTCCTCCCACATACTGGAAGCTGTTGAAAACCTCATTCGCAAGAGTAGCTCAGTAACAAGCGCTTCACACAAATCCACTGCGAAAAATCTCGGCACACAGTATTTACACAATCTTCGAAATGCTCCCGCAATAATTTCATAAGGCTTTTGTAGGCCGATGACTTCGTCCACAGTTGTGCCTCCATACGAGAAAAGCTCAACGACTCCTGCCATTCTTGAAAATATTTTCTAGACACGTTCCATTCACATGGTACAACGTGGCCCGGCTGCCATCACTACATGCGAGTTTTGTGTAGAAGTAAAAGAAAGTAAAAAAAAAAGGACACAACTCATGAGTAAAAGGCATGAGTAAAAAGAGAAACAAACGAGTATAAATGTAAAATACATGAAGATAAAGTTTTTCCAAGCAATAACAAAAACAGTAATAGAACACGTCAACTGTAAATGGTGTCTTCATATTTAAAAACATTGTCACGATGTCTATGAAGACGCAAATTAATCGCTGACATAACGAAACACAATGTTTCGGCTATGTTAAAATGGTCGCTCGAGTAAAAAAGCCCCATTCCGGAAGCCCTCGTTACAATCTTCACAGCATGACAAGAGTTCAGTATTGATAGATGGCATCAGGCACTTGGTCCCTGCTCTCTCGGAGTACAGTTTGCCTGTAGCAGTGTGCACTGATCTGTTGGAATGTATTCAGATGCGCTCGTAGGTAGCGGCCTGTCTTAACGAGCAAATGGATAAAACCCAATAAAGATAGTGTCCAACCTTACAAATATTCTTCTCCACAGTGAAGCAGAGCATGCCTCGGTAGATGTAGCGATAACTTTGAGAGCATGGAATATCGCATCTCAGTGGCTAAGCTAGCTTTGAGTGAAAAGCTTCGGCTGTTTTCAATGGCGTAAAACTACACTTGCATTGCTGCATTTAGTTTGATACCAAGTACACAAAAAGGACTTTCAGCAATCTGAACCCTGCTACATGTCAATGACAAGTATTATTGAGTATGAAAATGCTAAGGAAAACTGTTTTGATATTACCACAGCAACACAATTTTTTTTTCGAGCAATAATGGAGTAAATTCTTGGAGTAATGGTGTGCTTGAAGTACAAATATGCGTTGCACCTTGGTGTATTGCTCCTGCCCCTCCCTAGGTAATGAACTGAAGAAAAAATATTTCGGATATGCAAATACAAACAAAAACCTTGACCATTGAACCATAATGACCTTCATGCAGCCGAGGGGACTTAAATTGATCTTTAAACTGTGCAGTATGTTCATGCGCTTTCCTCATGCTGCCTCGCTTAAGAATTGCTGGTCAACAGATAATGTATATTGAAGCAAAAAAAAAAAAAAACTACGGTAATATCTGTGTAACAGAACGGAAAACAATAAATACATGCTGTAGTGCTATCTTGCACGCACATGTGGTATAATATGCTCAAAAGCTGCAGACTACCTCGCAGTGAGTGCTCAAACTGGTATTTCTTGTGCCATTAGAGGTGACACAGAAGGCTCTACAAATTGTGAAAATACATCTTTACAATCTGTTTCATTTTGTCGTGGCCTGGAACTACTACCGGTGAGCAGTTGTGGAGATAGGCTTTTACTGTGGTGCTCCAGTTTACAAGATGCGCACATCAATCTACTGCTAGAACTGTGAGCTGGAATTTTAATTAGCAGCAATGTGACAAGTGAGGGTGCCTGGCCAAGGGCTGTAATTTACAAACATTGCTGAGTGTGCTTCTTCAAAATATGCATCTGCCAAACATTACTGTGGTTTTACGAGAACGGACCGGTGGAAATTTCGGAACTTGCAGAGAAGAAGAAAGACATAAGTTGAATAATACTTCCTTTAGAATGCGTTGATAACTTTAAACAAAATTCCTGACATGAAAAGGAAAAGTCTCTGTATTGAATGACAAAGACTGCTCATTGAAAGTGATGTCTCTTAAATATACACCTCTCTTACAAACAATCTAGCAGTCTCGTGAAAGAGTGGATAACTTAAAGGGGCACTACAACACGTTTTCAGCATGGTCAGAAAATGATGCCGTTGGGTAGTTGATGGTTTGGAGAACATGTGAGCCGAACATTATAGCGTGCTATAACAATTAATTCTCAGAGTAGGCTAGAAATCGCTCCCTCTTCTCTCTTAACATAATGCCATATACTAAACATATTTTTGTAATACTGTATTTATGACAAAACTGTTCTTCACTAACTTCGTTATAACCGATAATTCGTTATAACAGGGTTCGTTATATCGAGATTCGAGTACATAAATTACTGAGCTATATACCCAAAGTGCACGGTGGTTGACTGATATGAGCAACGTGAGCTGCATAGTTACCATGGCCACAGCGGGATGGCGCCACATGCCTGCGCACGCTTGCCATCACATTGTAAGTAAATCCGCGCGTTCGAACAAAAAATTAAAAGGAAGTGCTCAAGGTCATGATGTGCACTAACGAAGGGACCAATGTTCTTGTCCCCTCGTCATTCCCCTTCCCTGCATAGCTCTAGGTGCACTTGCAGCTATGAAAGGAGAGTATTAGCACATAAAGCGTGCGGCAAATCACTGTAGCTCCGTCCATACTTGACGGATTCTAAAAATTTTTGCGGTAATTGATTCGTGAGGCAATAATCTCTTTTAATGAAGGCCATTAGACGATTACTTAGAAAAGTGTTGCAGGGCCCCTTTAAGCGTCTGTGATGTGAGAAAACTATTCAATAGCTTTTTTGGGGCCAAAGGAAAATTCTAATGCCCTTAAGTGAATAAAGTGCATTCCTATGTATCTAATAAATCTGTAGCTTGTGATCACACAATGTGCATACATAACTCGTAATAGTTTCACCACAAAGTGTTTTAAAAATATAGTGCGGTGTGGCTGATGACAAATTTTAAATTTGCTTGTTAGCATAAACCGATCATAAAACGCCTATTTCTCATATGCACCCTAAGCTATTGAAGTGTCGTGATTGATTGTTTGTGTCTTTGGTAACACACGACATACAATTAATGACTTACACACCAAAATATGCTATGCATTACCCTCTGGATTGCCTCAACAAACCACAGATATTATCGGAAGTGGCAGGTGACAATACTAGCCTTTTCAGTTGTACCCTGAATGATTACACTTAATTGAAAGATTAGAAGACAGTGGCATAACCAGGGAGGCGGTTTGGAGTTTCAAACCTCCTCCTCCCCAAAATCCTGACAGTGTGTGTTTGTAAATATATGTGCACGTATACAAGCACACATGTGAACATTTGCAGAGGGAGGTCGGACCCCTCTGTGAAGAAAAGTTATGTCTGTGCCATTGATTATAAGAGAGGCAATGCTGTTTTTGCACACCTCAAAAGCCTCATGCTGGTAGTTCATGAATTAAATTTTGGCACCATCAATTAAAAGCTTTTCTTGAAATGATGTGGACACCCAAAATTCCAACCACGCTAAATGCACGGTATGCGATTCAAGTGCAGAAGCTGTAAGACCAGAATGACAATTGAACATTTAAACGCGGCGGGCAAAAACAAAAGGTGACACAGAAGATACTAATGGTCATGCTCAATGTCCAACAAATTCACCTCGCTAACGCCAACACTCAATGATCTTTACAAAGTTGCGAACATAAGCCGCACCACACCAGAAGCTGTGGTTGATGGATCACCCAACATGTTCTCTCGGAACTGACCCCAAAAGGCAGTTCTACTGAGAAGCCCGAAAAGTGGCCCCCCATTGTCAAGCACGTGAATTCTGAAGCCATCGGTGTCACACTGTGTAGAAGTTAAGAAGGTCCCCGTCCTCATACGTGGACCATGTTCTCTTTGTCCCTGTGCTTGACTAGCTCGTTATGCAGTGTCCCGAGCGCCCTGTGGATAGTCTTGAAGCTTGGCCGGCCCGACGGCTTGCGACTCCAGCAGGCCCTCATGAGGGCGTAAGCTGGCGCCGGAGCTCCCTCCGGGCATCCAAGGCAGTTTCCCTCTTTGACGAATGCCACCACCTCTTCGTGCGTCATGCCATAGTAGGGCTGCAAAGCGAACGAGAAGATCTCCCAGAGCACGACGCCAAACGCCCAAACGTCCGACTCGACGGTGAACTTGTTATAGAGGATGGCCTCCAACGGCATCCAGCGTATCGGGATGGCATCGTGCTCGCTTCCACGGTAGTAGTCGGCCGCGTACATCTTCTGCGAGAGACCGAAGTCGGCAATCTTGACGACCATGTCGTCGCTGATGAGGCAGTTTCGTGTGGCCAGGTCCCGGTGGACAAACTTTCGCTCGGACAAGTAGACCATGCCAGCCGCGACCTGACGCGCAATCGAGACGAGCTCCAAGTGGCTGAGCCGGACATCGCTGAACATGTCGCCGCAGCCTCCGGACGGGTTGCGGACGATGTAGTTGGAAGGGGAGAGCAGGACCTGAGGTACTCGTTCAGGTCTCCCTTGCCCATGTACTCGAAGAGCAAGCACATGGGGCTCCCCACGGCACAGACGCCCAGCAGCTTGACGATGTTGGGATGGTCGAACTCCGCCATAAGACAGGCCTCGCGCTCAAAGTCGCTCTGGAGGTCCTCGGATGCTTCCTCCTTCAGCATCTTGACCGCCACCGTGGTGAACTCATCACCTTTGATGAGGCCGGGGGCCTTGGCCTACGAGAAGCCGGAGACGGACAAGGAGTCAGGGGCAGTGTTGTACATAATGCGTTACAAATAATCAACTTGTAATTAATTACATTTTATTGTAATTTTCTAATAAATGATTGCTTTTTTGAAACTGCAACACTCTGTGTAATTCAATCACATTGTCTTGTAATTGGTTACCGGTAATTGATTACTCTTTTTTTTCCAAAATCAAGTTGTAACCGCTCTTCTACGGCAGATTCCGTCTCAAAAAGTATGCGACCGTTCTGTAGCAACCTCCCCCTACCTGTCAGATTCCTACAAATCCAATTTTTCACCTTTTTCTTGACCTTATCTGCTACACCTTACTCGAGCACCAGCAACAGCGAAGTGCGACGCTTCATAGAGGACATGGACACTAGCATCGAAGCACTGTGCAATTACGAGCCGGTGTGCAGTGCTGCTGTGTTATAATGCCGCCCTTCCCTCCAGTGCATGCAATGAGATGAGAAAGTGCTCAGTGAAGCAGCTTATCTTTTAGCAAGGAAACGTGGCAGAATTAATAATGACAACTTTGAAAAACAACTCCTCTTGAGTGTTAACAAGTAACAATATATAACGAAAGCCACAGTAAGCTTCTGAGCCTTCATGCAAGCCTCCACCCTTCTCTCTACCACGCAAGAAACAGTAGTTTGTTGTAGTTTGGGTAAAATTGTGTGATTGTGTTACAGCAATCAAATTTTCAAAGCAAGTGATGCAAAAGTAATCTAATACATTTCTGTGATCACTCAGTTGCTTTTCCTGGAGCTGTAAATGACCACTGTAATTGCTTACTTATTTTCTGTAATGTGTACAAGTCTGTCAGGTGTTCTTGGACACGAGTATTGCGCCTGTGCTGCAGATACCATATTGCAATGACAAAAATACAGTCAGATCTTAGGGCTTACCCTACCAAAGCAAACGCAACAGTGCAGGGGAGTTCCTGATTGAGTTGGACTGCTACGGGTCCTTTTAATGTGCATGCAAATTTATGTTCACAAACCGCTTTGTCAATATGCAGCTTTTGCAGCTGGGAATAGAGGCCCATTATTGCGTCTTCCATAGATGAGTGCCATATCAAGTGAACGCTAACAAAAGCAAACCACAAATAAGTACGCTAGTAGAACTATCCATCGCTAAGGCTAACTTAAGATACGGTATCGCTGTAAGTGTACGTGACGACTCCTTTTTTTTGTTGTTTTGTGATGGTAAATGATCGCATTAAAAGTAACTTTACCTCCCCTGAGAGACCCTTGAGGTCAATAAACAGAACAGAATATCAAGAATGTTTACAGCAGAACATTGTCCGTGCCCACATGGCATCTGCCTGTAGCACTAAAGGTGCTCTGAGCTAAATTGTTTCTCCCTCTCTCACCTTATGGCATTCATCAGTTCTATAGTCTCAGCCGTACAAGTCGACACGCCAAAACAACTTTCACATCTTCTGAACAGCTGGAATACTTCGGGAAACACCATATGAGTGCTCACCACAACACAAAGCACACTGGATACTTATTCGTTTTACTTGCACAGAATACAAAGAGAAACACAGAACCGACAGGCATAGCACCTGTGCCTTTCGTCTCTGAGTGTTTCTTCGGTTCAAAGCTAAACAAACCGATAAGTGGGGATGGGTGGTTGGGGACAAGAGCGCGGTCACCCCCTCCTCCTTCCAGGCCCAATGTCTGAGCAGCCCCACTTACATACAAAGAGACCATGTGGCTGCATTTTGTTGCAGACATGTACTACACTGCTAGAACCAACCATACGTAACTAAACCATCCAGATTTTGACAAAAATGACGGATTCATTTCCTGTGCCTCCCTCAATTCATGAACAGCTAGTCTCGCTTTTAACTGCACGCACCATGTGCAAGCGGGAAACCTTTCTGTGCTTTTTATAAGTACAGATTGTTGACTCGCCTGCAGCAACGCTTCATTGAAAACTCGGCAGGGAAAAGGAGTATATCGGAATCTTGATAATGTGACAAGGAAAACGACTAAGGCAGAAGTTTAGAGGTGGATGGAAGCTCGAAAAGATGAAAAGTTCATGAACACCGGGTGTCGCTGGAGCCAATGTTTCAATAAGACTTGTCTTCGTTGTGCAGTTAAAGCCTTGAAGAAGACAAATTCACTTGTCAAAACGTTGGTGCCAGTAATGCCCCGCATTCCCGAATTTTTCTTTTCGTCAAGAAAAACTGTGGCAAAACACCATTGAAACTTGGCAGAGTCCACCTGGAAGCCCACCTGGAAGACACGTCCGAAAGCCCCCTGCCCAATGTCTCTCAGGTAGATGATGTCGTTTCGCGGGTACTCGAGCTTCTCCAGTCGCGGGTGGAGCCTGGCAGCGGTGTGGTGGTAGGAGGCATTCGAGGGCAGCTTGTCCAGGTCGATCTCCACGTCGGCCGTTGGCGTGGCGTTGTAACCGCCGCCGCGGGAGCGGCCCCCGCCGTAGCGCCTAAGGCGGCGGCAGCCCAGCGCCAGCGACAGCAGCAGCACCAGCGCCGCAAGGCTCACGGCGGACACGAGTAGAACTAGCGCCGGTGCGAACGATGGCTCCCCGGGCGGCTCGAACAGGTCCAGTATGTCGCGGCCTGACACATCGCCCAGGGTTGTGTTCTCTGCAAAGAAACGCAAGGCTTGACGAACGTGCAGTTATTAAAGCGAAAACTTCTAAATGCCTCATCAAAGATGAAAATTGAACGGTGGTTTCGATAGTCGTCCTGTGGCGCCGGCATCAACATGAGTAATGAAAAAAATCAAGTGATGACATTACCATAAGACATCATCATCATGTGCAGATCGCCAAAATTTGTGACCTCACCATGATACCACTATCGCGTCACTATGAAGTTACATAACGTTCTCATCCCTGGAGGCTGGATTTTTAGGGCATTAAAAAAGCGCGTTTTAGATGCCTAAAATAGGTAGGTACAACAACCTTTTAGGCGCCAAAAATAAGCTTGCAAAACATGTTTTAGGCGTCCAACGTTATAATTTTTTACATAAATTCAAATAACTTCAAAACAAGGATGTGCGCAACCTGTATCTGCGAGAGGAAAGCAAAAAAAAAAATAGTTATTGTTTATAATGGCACAATGGCGCCAACAGTTGAACATAGCTCACCGTTATATCGCTGGCACAAGCATGGCGCGTGGCTATGTTGCACACACGGGGACAAGAGAACAACCAGAAATAAATAAATAAAAAAAAAGCGCGTGGCTGTGTTGGCTAGCGCAGCAGGTCGCTGGTTCGAATCCGGGGTCAGGTGCTGTGGAATTTTTTGTGCCTTTTTATATATATAAATACATATACATATCCGGGAAGCGACGGCGACGGCAAAAGTCAGCCGAGAGTGTCCATATAATTGTTATCACAATAAAAGGTTTTCCTTTCATGTGTACTTATAAACAAAATCTCCGTGGTTAATGCTTTCTCTGAGCAATATGTGATAAATGCCCTTTCTTTATAATATGCTCATGAATCACGACAAATTTTTAGACAGATCTGGGAGCTGTTTTCCACAATTACCTAACTCGAATTGTATTGCTACTTCTTGTTGAACCAAGTATGATGGTCTTGGGAAAATGTGATTTCTTTCTTGCTCCCTTGTCGACTATAACAATTAGACATGCTTGATTAGCAAGGACATTTGCCACACGCAAGCTCACTTGCTTATTACAAACCACTACAGACCTACCAATGACATGTGCTGCATTCAAAAAAGAAGCGTGGATCCTTGTTGCCATCATTCGCGCGAAAATCTACACGCCAACACAATCATAAAACTGAGTGGACATTCCGTAGGTGTTCTTTTGGCGCCCATATGCAACAAATTTACAATCCAGCAGAAACCACGAAGACCTGCTGGTGCAGTCTGCAGCCGGTTTCTCAACTGTCCTAGACAAGTATGACTGAGATTCAATGCAAAAGCTTGGAAATTTATCTGCACTATATTTCTTTGTCAAATGAAGCCCACATGATATGATTGTCGCAATTAGTATACTTACCACACTGGGGAATGGAACAGTGCTCCCATCGTTTCCTGGGGTCCGTCGTATAGCACCAGGGCATGGGCTCTTCACCGCCAGCATTCCGACAATAGTTATCAGAGTTGAGCACTTCAGGAAACACCATTGGAGGTCTGTTGTGATGATGGGGCTCCTACGGGTAGCACAAAAGGGAAACAGGAACACACTGAATATAACAGTAGTGTTTCTTGGGTGAGTTGGAAATGCCCTTTTCAGAACATAGAATATGTTATTGATGTTGAAGATTAAGCGTCGATCATGATTGTGACTGAAAGGTACAGTGTGTTAGTACTGTGCTGCACTTGCTTCTCAGTGCTTCTCGTTAAGGTGCTTCCTCGTATTGGGGATAACACTGAGGAATTCGCTGTCTACAGTTACTACTGACACAACTTAAGCTTGCAAGATTAACATTAAATACGTTGCCTGCCACTGTTAAAGTGTCTGAACAGAACACATTGCAGACACTCATGTACAAAATGGGCCAGCATCATTATCATCACATGACAGCCAGCATTTACTGCTTCGCTGCTCAGTCCGATTGTCAAGAAGACCTCTACTGTGCTATCGTAGGGACAACCAGATATGTGCCCAAAAAACACGAGACAACAGATTTCTACCCGCACTAATAAATGCCGTATGCACTCACCTGTACGTCCCATCGCTGACACGGAATCCCCGATTTGGTCACGTTGACATTTCCTTGATAGAAGCGACCACGTCCTTTGATGCAGTTCACTGATTTACAGGGAATGCGGGAAAAGTAACAGGTGGGTGAGATAAATATTGAACACAACAAAGACGAACATAATGTGCCATGGTGTTCAACGACCAGAAAATCACGAAGTCTGTGCACACAAAATGTCGTTACAGTAAAGCAAACTCTTGCTGATGATCAGGTCTAAACTACTATACAAACACGGCTGACAACAACAGTCTCGCAATTCTAACTAAATTACTGACTTTCTATGCTAATGACCACAGTGCAACTACCGAGAGAAGGACGAAAAAATGAAAGCCAGACAAAGGGTCCTTCTTTTCGTTCTTTTTATTCTTGTAAGTAGTTTCGCAGTAGTTCATCATGCATCACCGGCCCGCCCAAATTTTCGCGCTGCTAGTCTCTTTGTTGGAATCTGTCTACATCACCGGCGCACATTCACTTCTTTGGCGCTAACACCAGAAACCAACGAACAGACAAAAACCAAAAAATAATAATTATATGAATAGATTAATGCACACACATGAGATGTGCAAAAGTTGAGTATGAAAACATGCCACGAGAATGGAATTACTGTGAGCAGCCAGACAGACAACATTGGGGCTAGTCCAAGAGGGTTTAAAGCAAAGATATATCATAAAAGTAGGGCTCATAAGTCTACAGAAACAGTACATATCACACATAGAGGTTGTATGATATGTATTGCAGTCAACTATTGCAGAACAAAAAGTAGCAGTCCTCTGTTTTTTTTTAATGTACGCTTCTTAAAGTGGTTTCGTGTTGGGCAGCAGTCAAACCAGGGTATTCCAAAAGCGTTTCATTTAGAACCATTTACAGAAGAGCGACGTTTAGCGTACCAGTGACCTCGTCTTCCTTGAAGTCCGTGAGATGGGCATGTGAGCACAGGCCGTTGTCCTTGTAACTAGGAAGCAGGTCGCAGTCCGGCAACCGAAAGTGGCCGCGAGACTTGAAGAATATGCCACGCTGCTTGTTGTCCTCTATCATGGCCCACTCGTTGTAGCAGAAGAGCTCGCGCACGGCGATGCAGTCCTCCCTGCATGTGTGGAACATGAACCAAGTTGTCACAGGCACGGCTACATAAAGCAAGGATCTGCGGCCTGTTCGTACAACTTTGCGATAAGTTGAAATGGCGATATCAAAAACAGCATTATACTACTTTCTTACGCTGTGCCATAGCGCACCATTACATAGCATTCAGCTTGTATTTGAGGGAATTTGGTCAGTCAGCGATCATCATCGGGTTCCTGTCACTGGACTTGACATTCACACTCCCTACAGCTATTGTACTCACCTACAAAACCCATGTTGCACCTTCACGTACAGTTTATCATGCGATCACTGTTTATTATTTGTCGTCCGAACTTGATGACAGGGGGGCACTGTGTAATCATCACCACATCGATGCTAACTGTCCCGTTCAAAAGGGATGCTCATGTCATCCATCCCTCCAACCATCCAACAAGAAGTATGCATTGTCTCGCACCTCCACTCAGTGGTGAGGAGAGGATTAGAATCCTCTCACCTATATAACCCAGATCAATCAGCAACTAAACAAGCACTTGGTACATAGCACAGCAACACATCGCGGTCTTGAATACGTTCAGGTATTTCAGGTATAGTCTTTGCCAAGTGTGCTAGTGGGCCCATTGGTCCACTAGCACACTTGGCAAAGACTGGCTCCCAGTCGAGATGGATAAAGCTCGAAATCAAAACCAAATGCCTAAATTCCCATAGCATGCATTTTTTTACAGCGATGCTCAAAGTTTGCATGTTAAATTTCAAGGTTACCAGATCGCACTCAGAGAAGCGGTCTTCTCCGCAGTATGCCTCTTATTGCGGAGAAACAAGCTTTTCAGGCGTCCACTGCCAATAACTGCGAATAAAAATCCTTTCAAGTGCGGTTTCCATTCGCGGCCACGGTGGCCGCGTTTAGAGAGGGGCGAAACGTAACAGCACTAGTGCATTTAGATTGAAATGCACGCTACAGAACCCCAGGTAGTGAAAATAAACCGGGGTTCATCGATACGGCGTGCCGCATACACATATCGTCGTCTTGGCACGTAAAATCCAACAAATTATTATTAACAACACCAACCACAAGCGCCAACCTTAAGAATAATACATGTACTAACTCTGCTATATGACGCGTCTTAATCGCAGTATGATTACGAAACACGCCGTTGTCGGTAACTCCAGATTAATACCGACCACCTGGAGCGCTTTAACGTGCACCTAGATCCTGAGTACACGGGTACTTTTGCATTCCGCCCCACGTCTAAATGCAGCTGCCGGGGCCGGCAGTGGAACACGAGCCCTCATGCTTAGCAGCGAAGCATCTCACTAGCTTGGCTGTCACTCCCAGCAAATGGCCGTTCACTATTCACAAGTGAATAGTGAACTATTCACAATAGTGAACGGTCAACTTAAATCGTAGAAAAAAAGACAATAAAAAATTACAGGAGATGCCCGGAGCTTTTTTAACAGCGACGCTGTTAAAGCACGTCCGTTAACAAAAAATCCCTGCTGCAACGTTGCCATAGCAACTGCCACAGCTGCAGGCTACCTGTGCTAAAAATAGTCATAGCAAAAAACTTGGACCATCTCCCCGAAGGGAACCCTGATGGGATGCGAAGCAGCAGCGGTGCGCACGGCGTTGACCCGGTTGAAACGGGCGTCATCGCAGATAAACGAGCCGAAAGAGTGTTTCCACTCGACGTGCGGTCGAGCGTTGCGGGCGGTGGAGAGGGTGAAGCGAGAGAGAAGTGACACGTTCAGAGGTGTTGCGAGCGGGCGGAGCAGCCGGCAGCTGCGGGCGCTGCCGCGAGCATGCTGCGGGTGAGGGAGAGAGTGACGTCAGCGCGCACCTGCGAGGTGCGAGGGGAGCGTGACGTCAACGCGCAGCTGTGGCGTGACCTACTTGGCAACGCTCCAACACCTACGGCGAGGGGAACGCGTTGCGGCGCATTCGTACGGACGCACGTAACGTACGGCGTTACACACGTCAGTCAAAGAGCTGCTTCGCATCTAAGAACCGCCGCGGTTTCTTACAGCGTGGCTCAGGGACAGCGATTACAACACATTCAGAGGGGCAAGCGTTGCGCGTATTCCGGATCCTCCCGTCAACGTCTCTTGGCTGCCGCTTCTTCGACCAAGCACGCTGGATCCGATCACCGGCATTGTGATTCCCGTGCTACAGCACAACGAGCTGTAGCACGGATCAACCAGCTTCGATCGCTCTGTCGAGCTTTGCGCAATTTAGTGAAGCTTCCCGTATTTTTATGAATGTGAAGGCGAAAGCCTTGTTGGACTCATAGCGATCGCGATGTGGAATGAAGTTCTGAGCCCACGCGGCGACGGTACAGGCACCGTGTAATGGAGTTTCCGAAGTGCGACAGCAGTGCAAGAACCTGCAGCCTGGCGAGTAGAAGCAGCCAAACTAAACCAGGCCCCCCGGCTCACGCGTCTACCCCTCGTCTAATAAACCGTGCATGCTTGATAGGACTATCGCCGCAGGACCAGTGTGGAGCACGCATCCCTCACTTCCTCACGGCCCCACTGCAGTGCCGCGCAGCTCAAACAGCGCAAAGACGACGTGGACGAAGTAGACGCACAGCTGGCGCGCTAACGTACTTTTCCATTTTTCGGACCATACTTTTTGGTCCTCACACGACCTGGAAACATATAAATTTAAGGCTTTCATCTTGAATGAATGACTGAAATAAACGTGTTTACTTCCGAAACCGTGTTCTGAACATGCAAGCCCAGGGACACTCTAGATGGGAGGGTCCCTTATTCCAGGAACTATCTGGTCTAAGTGGAGGGTGGGATTGGGGAGTTAAGCAAGGAGAAAATAATGATGACCAATGTAACTGCGTAACTGGAGGATCTGACACCTGAACGCGGACATCAGATGATGAGGGAGGAGTAAATGGTTAGGGAGAGAGGGAAAAGATAGAAGGGGACCAAATTTACATATGTACACAGATGGCTGAGGGTGGAGGGGAGTCACCCGCCTGCGTGCTCACCGGCAGAGGGGCTTGGCGATGGCGAGGCGGGCGCGCCACTCGCACTGCGGGAAGGCGTAGTGGCAGATCATCACCTCGGCCGCCGAGCGGCACGGCTCGAGCAGCGAGGAGATGAGCTCGTCCCACAGCTGCTGCGTCAGCTGCTCGTTGAGCACCACGGGCGACCCGTCCTGGCTGATGTTGTAGTACACGAGGCCGGTGCCCAGGAAGCGCCGGCAGGCCGAGCCCGTGTAGGGCGAGCAGAAGCCCTGAGGCACGTCCTCCGACGCCGAGCCCGTCGGCGAAGAGGCGTCTTCGTCGTCGTCCGGTCGCGACTGCTCGGCCTGAACCATGGCCGAGGAATCGCTGCTCGGTTCGGCGGTCGCCTCAGTACTGGTCGACGCTGTGAAAGGAGAGAGAGAGAGAGAAAAAAGTAGGGATGGGCGAAAATACAGTCGGACCCGACTATGATCGACATCGGGTAAATCGAATTACCCTTTATATCGAACTATCTTCGAACACGGCAATGTTTCAACGTCAATGCATAGAAAAATCTACGGCTACATCGAACAAAAACAGCCCCAACACTTTATATATCGAACATCGGGCAACGCGAAGCGCCCGCAGAAATTGGCTTTCTTTCACACTTTTTTTTCTCTTTTTCACGGAAGGAGTTTTTCCGCATGTATTTTGGAGAGCGATCGGAGGGATTAGGAGCTTAGTTTATTAGAACTTGTTGTTGGGCGAGTTGGTAACTCGTCCTATTGCAGGTACTTAGCGCAACTTGGTGGCAATCCCTCGAAAAAACACTCTCACGTTCACGCATGCATCCACTCAAGAAACACACACCACACACAGCGCTTTTCGAGGGATTACCAAGTTGCGATAAGTACCTACAATACGGGATTAGGAGGGCGCCGCGCGGAGAGTAGAAACTACTGCTTGCCATCACGCGCTTCCCCCTGTGATTATTCGCCGTTGCATGAGCCACTGGTTCGTCGTGCGGGGTAGCCGTTCAATATACTCTGCTCGTTTTGCTAGCGCGACTGATGCCCCGTAAAACTGAACCTGCTCTTCTCCACAAAGCTAGCGATAATGCAGTGCGGTCGAACGTGGAGCACGGAAGTCTGATGTCTCTGCAGACGCACTCTGAGCATGATATTGAAATAGGAGGCCGACATTAGGGCCAAGGCTGAGTGCGGCGCCCGATGAGTGCGATCAGCTGCATAAGTTTTTTAGACGCTATTTACATCTATACCGTATATTCTCTCGTATAACCCTCCATTGTATATTATCCCGCATCCCCAACTACAAAACCACGCAAAAATACAAAATAATAATAATAATAATAAAGATCCTGTGTATTACCGCGAAGGTGTGTTTTTTAGATTACCGTAAAGCAATGCCGTGAAGCCAGCTCTTAAGCACCGAAATTTGCATTGAATTGAAATAATTTTATTAAAAGTTGTATATCGAATAATCCGATATATCGAACTAATCCCCCCCCCCTTTTTTTTCCTCGAGTTCGATATATGCGTGTTTGACTAGCGAATTCGAGATTAAAGGGAATTTGATGCGAATTGTGATTTGGCCGAATAATTTCGAATCGAATAGGATCTAACATTATATGTGACATACTATTATAAAGAAAAATTAGCCTTTTTGTCACGACCCAACTAACTTGCACAACATTTTTTTTTAAGAATCTGAACTAAGCGTGTGCGAATATCACTATTTCATGGTTAGAAGTGAAGTGGAAGCAAAGCTTTCAATAGTAATAGGGCGCAAGTTATAAGCGGTGAAAGATGTTACGCTTGAAACGTTGTTATATTTAACGTATAGAAGCCCGTATAACACGCTTATAAACCTAAATTAATCGAGGTGCAGGTAATACGTGTGCATATAACATAATGTTAACATTGGAAGCCACACTTCCAATGTTACATTGGAAGTGTGGCTTCGCGGTTCACGGCACTGCCACACCACGCCGCAGCGAAATCACGAGTTAAGGAGGGGGTAGTGGGGTGGTGGGGGGTGTGGGGTACATGTAGTCAAATATACCCCTATTCGTCCATTTTGAATACTCGAAAATTTCTAACCATTGAAATTCTCGTCGAAGCAAATTCGAACCCGCGCACCTTCGAGGACCGCATTTTTTTGTACACTCGCTGGCACCGGGTTTTTCGCGTACGACGCCGCCGCCGCCGCCGCTACCGAAATCTTTCACTCGTAGTCGAGCTTCGCTTGAAAAAAAAAATTGGGGGGACCCTTAATCTTCGCCTTTAAGAGTTGAACGCGATAGCGATATCCCGTCCCGAGTGCCTACTTCAACCAATTAGTGCGTATACTTGCTTTTCACTCACTACGTGGTGTTAAGGGAATACGCGCAGTAAGGTGTGTGCCGTTTGTAATGGGTGGCCGGCTTTGAACTACGAAATCTTTATGATATACTCACATATTCTGACGCCCGATGGCAATGTACGCTTGTACCACACAATATTCTTGGGATATTACATGTTATATTGCGATGCCTTTGTAAAGGACGCTTGCGTTTGCGAAGCATGAACGTTATTTTCACTGCATTTCCAAGCAGAGGAAGTTATTTTCAGTGTATATCCAAGCAGAGCCGTGGCTGTGTGGTAGAACACCTGCTTGCCACGCAGACGGCCCGGGTTCGATCCATACTCGGACCCGGAAATTTTTAATATTTATTTTATTTGCATCTTTCTTGATTTTTCGGTCACGGACAAGATGATGATTTTTCGCTCACAACCAACGGCGCCGACGCCGACACCGACACAGACGCCGACGCTGACACCGACACCGACGCCGACGCCGACGCCGGAATTTCTGCGAAACGAGCTCTTTAACGCTATCGCGTTAAAAAATATTAATGTGTGAGGCAGCTGAGCACCCCTACGAGATCTCCCCACCCCTTTTCCCAGTGTAGGGTAGCATACCGGTCCTACTAGACCGGTTAACATCCCTGCCTTTCCTTACCCTCCTCTTTTTTCCTTCCTTCCTTCGCAGATAGGATATATAATATACAGTACAACAGCCAAGGATATTTCTCGCACCCCTTGTAGACAGGTGGAAGTGATGAGAGACCCCTCGCAGCAAGAGGGAAAGGGGGAGGGTAATAAATTAACGCGACACGTAGCGTGAAATAGGCGCCTTATACTCCTCCCTGGTAAAAAATGGTCAAAACAAAATGCCACGCTAATTCGATCTCAACAAGCTTGTCAATATAAGTTGTGCGCTCTACAGCCACATTCAACCTGCTTCCAGCTACGTTTACACTTCAAACATGCCAGCCTGGAAAAAGTGTGCTGGCAGGCATAGGTCGTAGAAAACTGTGACAAAAGCTTTACAGCCATGATCCGTCCCATGAAGAAGGAAAGTCGGCTACGCCGCAGTGTAGAATCGTTATGTGGAGAAACATACCAATAGTCAGAAGGGGACACAGTGACGGGTTATAATGTGCCTTCAAAAAATGTCTTTTTTTTTTTTTTTTTCAGGGATGGTTTTCGCTGACCCTCCAAAAATTGCTTCGCGGACCACCATTCGAGAACCACTGCAGCACAAGATCGCATAGGCAGAATTCAAAAGCGCCGCGCAAACACTGCGAGCACGGTTCACTCGACGCCTTGCAGATGGCGGCAGGAGTACCACGGGCGAAAATAAGCTCTGGGCGTGAGTGTGTACGCTTCATTCTTCGCGGTTCAGTTAGCTGTAGTCACACTGCGCACAGGTAGGAGACATTTGAGGTTTGCAATCCCTCTTATTATAGAAGCAAAGGCAGCGTCAATATTAAAAATGTGGATTCATGACAGGCTTTTCACATGTATTTGTTTACGTGCACAAGAACGTGGCGTACAAATACAGCGCTTAGTTCACTGGATCGCCGGGAATGGGTGAAGCAATTTCGCGAATTTCAGAGGCGAAAAAGAATGACGCTGGCAGAATACTAAGATTTTTGTTTGTATAATTATCGGCGGAAAGCTGCCTGACGAAAGTGTTCGATAACGCTAATAAACTATTAGTGGAACAAGATCAACAGACCCAGAGAAAAATGTTCGTAACAAAAGATATGGCGCAACACTAATTGGCAGTGAAAGCAATAGCCTATATGGAACAAAAATGATCCCATAGTGGACAGGTGCGGCGACAGAGGTCAGTGCACTTCACAACCTCTGTGACTACATGTTAACTTAAGCACACACAGCTGTGTACTAGTTCGCCTCGAAAATTCACTCTCATGTGTCTTTGAAGCTGACTGTATCCATCGCTCTCTTCTTCGGTCTCTATATTCGCCCCTCTCCCCCAGTGCAGGGTAGCAAACCGCACGTGCGTCTGGTTAACCTCCTTGCCTTTTCCTTGCTTCTCTCATCTCTCTCTCTCTTTTGACGCAGACAACTAGCTTCAAACATACACTTTATACAGTGGCTCCCAGAAGCGGGAAAGCGAAAAAAAAAAAATTTGTCGACATACAACACAGCATAAAGAAAGCTGAACGAACCGAAACATAGGCAGGCTTCATAAGTAAGCGCCAGTATTTCGGTGAAGTGATTTAAAGAGCAACGTTGATAAAGAACGTCGTGTTCCCGACCAAAACACAGCGCGCCTTAGGCTGTCGGCATTATTCGTGACGCAACGCATTTGAAATTAAGGGGTAATTCTACACTGCGAGGTATTTTCTTTTTTCACCCGTACGAGAGCTGTTTTCGCGCCAACGTTTCCTCAATTCGCAGATGTTTGATAACGGAGGGTGTTTTATAACACGGCGAACCATGAGAGCGCGAGAGTCTCCGGATCTTTACGCTCGTAAATACGGCGCGAGCTGGGATAAGATGCGCGGAAATCGCTGAATCTCGCATTTCACACAGCACACAACACGACAGAATTCATACAACAGCTCCTGCCCAGCTGGTACAGCTAGCGCACGACTGCTATAGATCAGCCAGCAAGGTATTATACAGCACCACATGCTGTAAATATCACATAGCAGGAAATTGAAACGAGCCCATGGCTAAAGCACTCGCCTTACCTGGCGAGACCCGAGTGCCGATTGGGATGTGTACGTCAGTCGCTTTTGAAACGAAGGTACACGAGCAAACTTTTCAGGCGAGGATATACTTTCATATTTAAGTCGCACGATTAACAACACACCGTTTTCGGACCGTGCACAACGTCTAAGCGCACGTGAGACTGAAACTTCAATGCTAACAGTCAATACGGTGCGAGCTACGATGCACGAAACCGCCTTGGTGATGGAAACCACCGGAACGAAACCAAACGTTTCTTCATTTGCAATACCGAGTTAATTGTAACACACGGTCGGTATACACAAGCTGAAACGGTGAGAGACGGTTAGAGGCGCGCGCAAACACAGAACAAGCGCAGATATTATAGAAGAGCTTGTGTAGCGGCTAGTTGGAACATATCATGGGTGAAAGCGCTGCAAAGCTCACAACGACGACAGGCAAAGAACGAAACAGACGAAGCGTACGTCACCATGCCCTTCGTCTGTGCCGTTCTTGCCTGCCGTCGTTGTGAGCTTTTCAGCGCTGCCTATTTCATTCAGGTATATGATATACACGGCCACATCGACTTACCTGGCGGGGATCCTTCGACCTGGACGACGAACTCCCTGGCGTCGCTCACTTCGGTGCGGTTCTCCCCGACGACGTTGCTCGCACGGCACACGTACGATGCGCTCGCTGAGGTCGCATTGACGGTCAGCTGGGACTGCGACGTTCCCTGAGGGGGCTCGGCCGTCGACACCTGGAGGCGGAAAAGGAAAGACGATCGCGTCTGTATACACCTCACTCACGGACGCGCCGCCGAGTGCACGCCCACGACGCCATGCGCGCGAGCGATCGCAACGCCCGGGTGTGTTGGCGTTCGTCGTTAGCGCGGGGGGCCTTCGCTGGCGTCTTCTCCCGTTTCGGGAGAAGCGACCCCCTCTCCTCCCTTCGAGTTTTCCCTTAACCTCTCCTGCTCTTCCCCGTGCCTCTCCTCCGTGTCTCATGCCGGAAGTGGGCGCTGTTGGTTCCGCCACTTATCAAAGGATGGCGCCAGGAGCGTCGTTGAATTGTGCTTCTCTCTGGTGGTGGACTGCGAAACTAGGCCCTCTAGGTGTTTTGGAGAGCGGGAGTTTTGAGCGACACACGAACTCGGCGGGGTGGAACAACGTGACGGAAAGTTGAGACTAATACGGTGACCGCTTCCCGTAACTAAATGTCCATACACTGTCAGCTCGTAAGGCAACAAGTATCGATCAAGATATTTAGCTCCAATTTATTTAGATGATGAAAAACACCTTTTTGTTTGTCGAGTGCTCGTGACACGATACGACGAGGCGAAAACGAAATGTCCATTCGTTGTTGTTAGACTGTCGACATTTAACTGTGGGGGGAAAGAAAAGAAAGAACTTCGATCATGGCCAACAACGCAGATACAAAAAGATGACCTTGACATTTAAAATATTTGCAAAACATGCAAAATTATACAGACTAGGCTCTCCTGGGGGCCACTATGCATTTTTTTTCTTACCATGTATACTGTACATGAGAAATGAGTCATGACTTATTTCATGTAGTTTGTAATGTAGATAAGCGCGAGACTTGCATGCGGGTTTGCCGACTCTCATGCGCACTTTATATTATTTAAGGAACTGTGTGTATTATTTAAGGAAATGTTAATTACCCGTGCGTGAAAGTTAGCAATAGTTTTGAACTGTATCCTGTGATTATATATCTTCAATCGTGCGCGCACGCGCGCGTTTGTGTGTGTGTGTGTGTGTGTGTGTGTGTGTGTGTGTGTGTGTGTGTGTGTGTGTGTGTGTGTGTGTGTGTGTGTGTGTGTGTGTGTGTGTGTGTGTGTGTGTGTGTGTGTGTGTGTGTGTGTGTGTGCGCGTGCATACATGTGATTGTACGCGTCATTTTCTGGCAGTATCGTTAGAAATTTCTGTCTAACCTTCCAAGGCAGCGCGGGGTGCCTGTAAGACATACATCACAGCGGAAATCTTCGAATCGTTGTTTGACCATGTTGAAAACGCAAAGTTTGGCGCAGAAACCCTTTCGCCTACCGTCCTCGTAGAATCTCGGCCACGCTGCTGTCGTCAATCGCATCTTTCGCTCTGAAGCGGAACTCTTAGGAAAGACTGATGAAAGAATGCTAACAGCATTGTCCCCTTACACTGTCAAAGCGCATCTATAACGAAACTAACTCTGTAACGAACTATTACTTACGTCACGATTACGTTGCAGTGAGCGGTATAACGAAGCACTCTGAAGTTCGACGGGGGCACGTTGGACGGTGAATGGTACGCCGCCTGCTTTGTCCTTATCGACAGATAACGCGTAGCAGCCGGGCCTTCCCTTCTGATGTTAAGGCCTGACCACACGTACGCGTCGCAGCGCGTCAGCGCGTGGCTTTTTGTCGCGGCTTCGCGCCCTCTCCCTATGGAGAGAGGGGGTGCGCAGCTTCGCGTAGCCACGCGCCCTCCATCTCCATAGGGAGAGGGCGCGGCGCCGCGTCAGAAAGCCACGCGCTGACGCGCTGCGACGGGTACGTGTGGTCAGGCCTTTAGGGACTGTACACGCGCTTTCCGCAGACCCGCACCGCACTTGGCGGGACAACTGCCGCATTCAAGCGGAGGGCGAATGAGCGAATCGGTGACGCTCTTTCCCCTCCGCTTGCGTGCGGCAGGTGTCCCGCCACGTGCGGTGCGGCTGTGCGGAAAGCGCGTGTACAGTCCCTTAGGGACTGTACACGCGCTCGCCGCACACCCGCAACGCACGTGGCGGGACACCTGCCGCACGCAAGCGGAGGGCGAAAGAGCGTCGCCAATAGGCTCATTCACCCTCCGCTTGCGGGCGGCAGGGGTCCCGCCACGTGCGGTGCGGGTGTGCGGCGAGCGCGTGAACAGTCCCTTAGTAAGCTGAAGCACATTTTCGGCTCAACGCCTTTTCTTTTTTGGTGCCCTCGTTCGTATTTCAGTACCACACGGCACGTTTTCACCAAAAAGAACATGCACAGAAGGGAACAAATTCTGTATATGCGGCACCGGTTTGTCACCGAGACAAGATATGTTATCTTATTAATTGGGTAAAGTGAGCAGCGTACGCTTCACGCCAACCGCGCCCCAGTCGGACTGACCGCGTCACAGATTGAACAAAGAAAGCGCGCCAACCGGAAAACGCTACATGTAATCAGCCAGTACGCGGCAAGCAAGTAGAAAGACATGGCTTCGAGCCTGAAAGGACGCGCACGCGCACTGCGATGTTGCGACACCAGACGATCAACGTCAGACGGCGAGACGATGCAGTTTTATCTGATTGTGGTCGCCGCTCGCGCGTCCCGACTTATTTTGCCGACGGGTGCACATAAGGAAGGTGCACATAAGGAAGACATTATAATGTCTTACTATAGCTCTGATTATAGCTCTGATTAAGCAGCATTTTTACTGTTGCAGAGCGTCATGTGATAGGACACTTCATTGAACTGCCTCAGTGATGTTGTGTAACACGTCATTCTTCGAATAGACACGTAACAACACACACTTTTGTCACAGCGGCCGCGTGAGGGTGCTGCTGCGACAGATATTTTTAGTATGGCACATGCGTCCAGACTTCGTGCCAACGCTCATCAGCAACATATATTGGTGAATCAGAGTTTCTCTTCCAATTCTGTACTTTACGGATTTTACAGGGGCATATTTTGGGGGGCATTTACCGATACATCCCATTCCAGCACTCGTACTTTCATCCCTACACTGACAACCAATTAACAATTGCCGATTAACATGAGTGTTTGGGCGAGTTGGTAGTTCATCGTCAAGAAAATTTCAACAGCGCGGGAACAAAAAACTAATGCACGAAAAGAGAGCCGACACGGACAAGCGCTGCGAAAGCTGTTATGAGATCACAACAAGGGTCGTTTCTGCGCCGTAGTTGTCCGCCGCCGCCGCCACCGCCGGTGTCCGTAACCAATATCGCACGAAATAAACTAAATAAAAAAACACCTATGACAGAACGGGAATCGAACCCGGGTCCTCTGCGTGGCAGCCCAGCACTCTACCACGGAGCTACACGACTGCTTGAAAGTGCGGTGCAAACTGACCATATGCAGGCTTCATGTCGGGTAAGGAATCGCGTTAACGTGTGTTGTAAAGCGTTTTAGAGCAGTAAAGTAAGAGCCAGGCGTCACGCAATGCGAATTGCGTAACGAGTGGGTCGTTCAATGCTCCAACCCATTACAAATGCCTGAGGCATAATTCTTCATCGTCGTCAGCCACAGCATTAACAAAGTGCACATATCGCGTCACAAGAGTGTAGCGGGTACCGCGCTTTTCCGAAGAATGACGAATAATGGCATAGTAGACGCTTCCCCACTACACAAAAATTATGATGATTTATGGCGTAGTGGGTACCATGGAATGGACCTTTCCAGAAATCGCAGCGCCGCGCCTTCCCCTGATGGATCGGCGCTGGGGCATTATGGGAGAGCGGAGCGCCGGGCGGGCAGAGCAGACGCTTTCCCGCTTTCGCCTGCTTTCGTCGCGCGCCGTGAAAGGTTTTGGATGGTGTAAGGTGCTGCTGTTGTGAAGAAATGGCTACTTCTGAGCGCTCCGACTTCCATGCATGCAAACTATACTGTGCCGTTCGTCCCAAATAGCCAGAATCATCACTGAACATGCTGTAGAAGAAGGGAAGCGGCTGACAAACCTGTTCTGTGCTTGGATGTGATAACACGCGAAAGACACCGGGTGTTCCGTTTCATTGTTCGGTGATACTTGAGGACTTGAATTTTTGTGATGCTGCAGCGAAGTTTGACCTTTGTTAAGATGCTTGTGTTCTCATTCACTGTGATTACAGGGCTGGGACTTTACACGTGAAGCATGCCGTGTAACTACGCGAATTTATAAAGGCGAAAGCTTAGATGCCCTGCTAAAAACTCACAGCGCCTCTTATGTATTCGCCGAAGAAGACTCGAAGGCGAAAGCCATCTTCTTTTTCTTCTTAGTTGATGTAATAATCCTACTACGCCAGTCCATGAGTGTCAGCAGGATTTTGTCTTGTGTGCTAATCCGTCTTGCATCGTGGCTGGGGGAGGGGGAGAGCACTGGTGTAGCTTGTGTAGGCGGCAAGTGCTGGTGTGACTTGAGGGGGGGCAAGTGCCGGTTTTGCACCCCCCTGCCGACACCCATGCCCACCACCATTCCACCACCCTTCGAAAGCTTGCTGCACCTAACGAGGTTTTGCACTGCCTCCAAGATCGTAGATATACCTGATGATTCTGCATTGCCTCCGTGATAAGGCCACCTTTGACCAAGCTAGGATGTTATGTGATGACGTGATCACGTGAAGTCACGTGACGTCTTAATGACGTCACAATTTTTGGCGATCTTTGACGTCCTATATGGTGTCGTCATCACGTGATGACGAATTTTCGCATCACTCGACGCTGCCGACGCGGGACGCCGACGGAGAAATTTCACGTTTGATGAGGCATCTAAAGATTTCGCCTCAAACACAAAAATTGACCGTCGGTGGCTTTGACGTCCCGGTACGGCGTTGTCAACAAGAGTGATGCAAGAATCACCACGTGATGACGTCGCCATATCACGTCGTCGTGACATCACAGATCATCAGAATGTGTGAGGTCATCATGACGTCTCATGATCACGTCATCACACGACATCGTCGCTTTGCACTGCCTCCGTGATTGGTGGGCCGATCACGGAGGCCGAGCAAAACCAGGTAAGGTGCTGAGAGTTTGGAATGCTTCCGGTCATAGAACCAGTGCAAAACCACGTTAGGTGCAGCAAACTTTCGCAAGGGTGCGGGAAGGACCAATACATCGACTGAAGAAAACGAAGACAGCTTTCGCCTTCAAGTCGTCTCGAGCGAATGCATAAGAAACCCTGCGAATTTTTTATTGCACTCTTACGTAGTCTTTATTTTGCTGTTTGCTGCTTGATTATGTTGAATGGGATTTGCTTGTTATTCACCATAAACCTAGAGGCGTCACCTATCTTGGCTTCACGCATCTCATTTTTTGGTTCCATGTATCAAGGCAAAGAGTGATAGTTGTAGTTTAAGCACGCAGATACTGAGTGGTTATTAGCATCATGAGAATGCTCATGCTACAGACTTTTTCTTTATGAATACGCCTGTGGCAAGTCCTTCAGTTGTTTTGTCCATTGCCCTTTTGGCAAAGGCGACAGGAACAGCTGTATGTTTTTCGACAGCCGAGGGGCATCTGCATCCAAACGACAAATCACTAAATTAGCGTAATCATAAACTGTAATGAAACAAGAGAGCTCAAACAGTAAAATAGAATATTGTGTAAATTATGCACACGAACGCTCATTCTGTTATATATTCCTTAACATTATTAACTCGGGAGTCACGACCTTTTGCGCAATCAGGTCCAAAATTCTTGAGCTAATTTCCAACTCACGGTAGAGAAAACAGGCATGACACAGAGACAGCATGTTTTACGTTGTTCGAAAACAAATACAGGGAAGTCAAATGTGCAGAATATTCTCGCTTCATGCAGTGCGACACTGTGCCGTGATTACGCGATCTCCACACCCGACAGCACTCACTTGATGTCTGCTCTGTGGGCGTGTCGGTAGCTGGTTTTTGCTACTCTCAGCGTCGCAAGTGGAAGGTTTCTAACACGCATCATTTGAAGCGTAGTTGGGCTCGAACCAATTTGAAGGGTGCAACTTTGACATCGATTATCATGCGCGAAGTGCCACTGTCCTGCGTATCGTGCGGAAGGATATCACGAGCGATAGTGCCCAACAAAAAGTACTAATATTGTTTTATTGTCATGCTGACAATAAAACAAGCGAGGAAAGCTTCCGATACTTGGAAATACGATTAACGAAGCCCAGGGAACTCGGCGCAAAAGCCGTATAGAGTTTCCAATTCAATGGGCCTTTTCGAGGGTACGTGACAGTTTCGCCGTGTCGATAATGTCAAGGATACTTACTGTTTTCTGGGTATTACCCATGTTGCTCTGAGTTTTGCCTCTAATGTGAGTGGATACTGAAGCAGGGTTATCACGTGCGATGTTCGTGCAACGACGTGCTAGTACGCACGCACTCTGGAAACGAGGTGAGCCAGCGCATCCGCGAGCAGACGACACTCCGCCGGCGCTCCGGCTTCCCATAACGCTTTGCGGCCGCCGTAGGTGGCGCGCCGGAATTTCTGGAAAGGTCCATTGCACTTGTAGTAGTTAACCCAAGAGTGTTTAAAAAAACTTCAGAAAGGCCGCTCTCTCAGCTTTCGCTGTGTTCCACGCTGTGTTCCTCAGCTTTCGCTGTGTTCCACGCAGGCCTGGCGTTTTTTGTTCCCGCGCTGTTGAAATTTTCTTGACGATAACATTTGCCCGCAGGCGCTCCTTGGCCATACTGGCGTGCTCGCGACACGAAACACCACATTGATCTCTATTGTAGCTATCAAAAAACGCGGGAAGTTTGCACTAAGTCGCCCAAAGCTTGGCAGAGCGAAGCTAGTGGATCCTCAAGTCTTTAAGCTAAAGCTGGCTGCTGCTATGTTACAAGTGGTTCTTGCTAGGTTTTGCTTAGTTGTGAGTAGACTTTGCAGTGTTTTATGTACGGTTTGCTATGTTGTAACTAGAGTTTGCTTAAGAATCGACCATTTTCGCTATGCCACGCTTTGTGCGACTTAGTGCAAACTTCACGCACTTTTTTTGTTTCTGTTTATTTCAATTTCTTTCTCTCTTTTCTTCTCGCTATTTATGTCACTTCATATCCTTCTTTCTCTTTCTTTCCTTTCTTTATCTCACCTTCTCTCTATTTCTCACTTCCGTCTATCTTTTTTTCTCTCACTCGATTTCTTTCTTTCTCTTTCTTTGATTATCTCTCTTCGTGTTTCTCCGTTTATTTCTCCCTATTTCTCATTCCTTACATGCTATGCTATGCTATCTCCCCCCCTCCTTTCCCTCTCCCTCGCCCTCACTTGCGCTTGCTACACGATACTATACAAGGCTATGCTATGTTACGTCGGCGTGCCTGGATAGCCGTGTGGTTAAGACGCTGGCCTTCGGATCGTGGGTACGCGGGTTCGAATCCCGCCGCCCCGCGAGGATTTGATTTTCTCTTCTTTTTTTTCCATCCCTTTCGTTCTCTCTTTCTTTCACCCCCCTCGCTGTACGCCGCCCATCTGTTGTCCAATTTCGTCCGCCGCGGTGGAGCAGTGGTTATGGTGCTCGGCTGCTGACCCGAAGGTCGCGGGTTCGATCCCGGCCGCGGCGGTCGCATTTCGATGGAGGCGAAATGGTAGAGGCCCGTGTACTGTGCGATGTCAGTGCACGTTAAAGAACACCAGATGGTCGAAATTTCCGGAGCCCTCCACTACGGCGTCTCTCATAATCATATCGTGGTTTTGGGACGTAAAACCCCAGATATTATTATTATCTGTTGTCCATTTTTTGTGGCACATACCCGTTGATGATGATATTTTTTTTGGGGGGTCACGACATTACGCCAACCTGGAACAGCTTCCCTGCTAAAAATTTAGGCACAGCCTATCCAAGTTGTTGGCTGTGTATGCGATCGAGAGCAACAACACAATCATTGAACACATATAGAATAAAGACAGTGTTGTTACAACAGTGGAAAGCCGTCGTGACGAGACATTAGCGCACATTTAATATAATCATTTAGCCAACATTCGAAACCTTTTAGCCAATATGTAGTCAACACTTGCAATTATGTACCCATTAATTTACAGCGTAAGTTATCACTTTAGCCACCAAGAGCAATCATATAGCCATCACTTCGCCAATACTACCCGCCGCGGTGGTCTAGCTGGATCTCGACCGCTGACCGGAAGGTCGCAAGATCGCATCCCGGCCGGGGCGGCCGCACTTCTATGGAGACAAAATGGTAGAGGCCCGGGTGCTTAGATTTAGGTACACGTTAAAGAACCGCAGGCGGTCCAAATTTCTGGAGCCCTCCACTACGGCGTCCCACATAATCATATCCATGTTTGAAAATTTGGTTGAAGCGCACCGAAAAAAAACACACACAAGAAGAAGCAGACAGGACAGCGCTTACTTGTGTGTGTTTTTTTCGGTGAGCTTCAACCAAATTTTAAACATGAACGTCAACCAACTAGCCCAACTCGCCATCTTGCTGCAATCATATCCAGACCTTAGGACGTTAAACCCCAACAATTATTTTTAACTTAGCCATAACTAACCTAATGTTGACGATATGTAGCCGACGCTATCCCATATTACGCAGTACTGACGGGTGCTGCTAGTATACGAGTAAACGCGGTAGTAACCCGTGTCACCTACATTGACAAACAGCGTCGGGGAGAAAGGTTTCGCAGCGATTAGTGGCGCCGCTGTCAACATGCTGGGCTATATAATATGCGAGGTCATCCTCGCATATTATATAGCCCAGCATGTTGACAGCGGCGCCACTAAACAGTCCACCTCGCCTCTTCATCCCGTCCGTCGTTCCCTCCCGCGAACTGCGCATTCATTGCTCCTCGGCGCAGCTCCTCAAGACAGTCGTCCCCAATCGCACGTTCGCGAAGCGCACGTCGGCGCGCCGCGCGGGCGAATTCCGGTCACGTCCTTCCAATAGCGGCGGACGAGCGCGGACCGCGCCGCCGCGATGCTTCCTCGCAAATTAAAGTAGCAGCTGCGCTCCTCTAAGAGGAAACGACGAAGGAACACCATCCCTTCCTGCAACCACCTCTTCATCGCGATCCTCCCGTTGCGTCCGAGGGCTTCGGATCAACTCTGGGTCCGGGAGGATAATTGATTTAAGTGTTCTCGAGAACGGTCCCGCGAAAAGACGCGGCCGGGGCTGTACCGTATACAACGCCGTCTTCCGCTCTGTTATACGTACAGCATACAAGCCCCGCTTGCCAGCGCCTTGCGCGCGCGTGCGTGCGTCTTTTCAAAGGGCTTTGCGAGGAGGGGGGTATATACATGGGAAAAAAAAAAAAAAAAAGAAATGGCCGTTACGGCGTCTGAATGATTCATGGGTTGCGTCGGGGGGTTCCTTCCTCGGGGGCCCGGGGTGAAGACAAGGAGGAGCAAAGACCCGCTGGTTTCTTTTTTTTCATTTTATTTTCTTCTGTGACTGAATGCATGGTGCAAGACGACGACAGAGTCTTTGAGAACGACAGTGAAGCCGATGCGGGATTTTGGGGAGCCGGCGTAAGCTTCTGTGTCGAGCACGTGCGAGGGTTTCGGCAGATAAAATGAAGGCGATTGAGAATGGCGCGAATCAAAACCGCCTTTTTTTTTTTTTTGTAATTGACGCGCACCCGGTGTATTTGCAGCTGCTACCGTACTGTCAACGAACGATGCTGCGCTGGATGAAACACGTAATCCCTTGGTCAAACCAAGCGCAGCCAAGTCTAAGCGCGCTACCTGCGTTGCATCGCGATTGCACTTGATGCGGTATTTAAGTTAAATGACGTGTCGGTACTACCAGACTAATGCTGTTTTGCGTCAGTGTTTACTATTCTAAGTTGCCTTCGTTTGTGTTTACGAGCGGCACACTTCTAATTACCCTACCTACATTATCTTCCTCATTTCTTTTTCACTCAAATATCGCGCACTGCGGCATATACAGCTATCGTCGTAGCTATCGTAGCACATACAGCTATCGGTATATACAACTGTTTCTTTTTTCTCTTTCTGTCTTGGTGAGCTTGTGCCTGAATTCAAGTTGATTGTTTCGTTTGTGTTGCCACTTTTCCATGCCGTATCCACCGCTTTGTAAGTAGCTGATGAATATTTCATATTTTTATGTGTGTATACATATATTTTATATGAATATTTCTTCTCGAGTTGTCCCCCCCTGCAATAATGCCCTCGTGGAACTGCAGGTACTCGCATAAATAAATAAAAAAGTAAAAATCGTGGGCATACCCCTAAAAATCAATATTTATTCGAATTACACTGCGTAATCACTTTTGCGAACGCTTCACGAACAGCTTTGAGCTAGGGCCACTATAATGTGCATGGCAACACTTCTATAGCTTATCAAAATAATTAAAGTGCATTTCGGAATAAGGAGAAAGAAGGGCGGCTGTATAGGTTGGATGAAAGCTTGAGACGATCGTTTTGCCCACCTTCAGTCACATCTCTTTTCTCTAAAGAGTACGCGGGGGCTTATTGGTCAGCTGCCAGCTCGTAAAAAGATCACGTGTTGCACATGATGCCAGCTGGCAAGAAAAGTGCTCCACACTTCTCGTCATAGCCACAGGGGGTGCTGGCTAACACTCCCAGGTTTGTATGCACATAAATGCCTGGAAGAGCGGACGGGAGGACGACGGCCGCTGTATCTCAAATGGTAGAGCATCGCACGCGTTATCCGAAAGTTGTAAACTCAGTGCCTGTTGGTAGCAAGTTGTGTTTTCGTCCACTTTGATTTCTTTACATTTGTCATAATTACTACGCTACAGTTAAGCCTACAATAATGTCCCCTATATCTTCCGTGGCTACGTCGTCGGTCAGCTTCATTACGTTGAGCCTTACACAGAAAACCTGCCCTTGATCCATTCTGCTACTTTCGTTCAAAGATGTAATCATTTCGTTTGTTTTCATTTTTATAATCGCAATAGTATCTCGCTCCTTGGGATTTGACACCGTTCGACAAAGACGCAACAGATACTCTCCAAAGCGTTTTAGGTATCGTCCATGCGAAAGCCTTTCTGCGTTCTAAAACGACCACTTGAACGCGTTATTCATCCATAGTTCTCGGCAAAACACGGAATGCCGTACGCGCTAGAGACGATTCACGATCGCCCCAAATGGCGTCGAGAATCGTTCCCCGAACATCCGTGCCCGCTGGACGCTGACGTACTCGGAGACGTCCGAATACATAAGCAATGAGCCCGAGCGCGACGTTCCCAATCTCCAGGGCCGTATCTCCGGCGGCATGCACATTCCCTCGGTCATCGTGAAACCGTGGCTTATACTGTGAGAGACACAGCACCCCACAATGGGACACACATGCAGTCGAAGCCCGTGGCGAGGCGCCACCGTTCCCTTCCCCTCTTATGCAGAGCGTGGCTAGCCGTCTTTGTGGCGCAGAAATCGTTATGCCGATGCGCATTAGGAAGAGACGCCCAGCAAGAACTCGGGCTGCACACAGTTTTTTTTTTTCGGATACGGGAAGAAGGGGGAGAGAGGGCAAATGCCAGCGGTTGCTGCACTGATTACGGAAGCGCGGAGTTTGCGAAAGGAGAAAGTGCGACTGCAAATGGAGGAAGTTGAAGCAAGAAGATAAAAGACGTGAGATAAACTGTCGAGCGACGAAGAGATAAGGAAAGCAAACAATTTGATGCGGCGAAAACGACCCTCCGATCCAGTGCGCGTTTGTTTCGGAAAAGAAGCGGGCGGCTGACCGATGTGGTGATGTGCGAAGAGAGGAGGCGACGAGGGGAAGAGAAATTGTCGCCGCATAAAAAGCGAGAACACGAGAGACAGGCTCCAAAAAGTGCAAGGTCACTACGAGCCATCAGGGAAACAGTGCACGGGATAAGATGGGGCAACAAAAACGAGGACCTGCATCGACAAACAAATGAATAGGGAAAAAAGGCGGGAGGGGAGTGGGGGGTGAAGGAGCGTGCGCATAAGAGCATGGGCACAGCAGCGTGTCTATCCTCCGTGCACGCCCCCCTCTCTCTCTCTCCAAGAGGCCAAGCCTAGGCACGCGAGAAATCCGTAGAAAAACGCATCGCGTCCGGCATCTAACCACTCCAGGAAAGCCTTCGCGAACGAGAAAAAGAATATTAAAAAAAAAAAACACGAGAGAACGGGCACACGAGATGTCGAAGAAAAGGAGACACGAGGCCTCCCCCCTGCGAAAATGGGGGGTGAAGGAGGAGGAAGAGGAGGAGGGAGGGGGTGGGGGGGCAAAAACAAGTAATGTCGAGGACCCCCGAAGCCCGAGAAAGAAAGGACAGCGCGCTTGCTAAAAGATATCGACCTCTACGAGGCATCAGAGCTCGTTCGTCTCACCGGAATCGGGAACCCGGAAGTATAGAAGAAGATGAGGAAGAAGGGAAGTAGGGAAAAGGAGGGTCGGGACGAAGAGGAGAGAGCGCGCGGAGCATGCTGGCGATGGGGTGATGCGGGCAGGGGAGGACAAGTTTGGAAGAGGACGCCGTGAAACAGGCTCGGGACAAAAGGCTCGGACATAAATAAACCGCGACTGGCCCACAAGGAGAATGGAGGGGACGGCATCGCCGGCGACGTCCCGCGCGCGACGCATTATGTTCGCGGCGTTCCAGAGCGTCTCCCTCGGACCTCGCATGGGCTGTATCGGCGTCCCAGCGCGTGAGGGCGAGATCAAAAGGAAGGACCAGCTACTATCGCTAGTTATACGAGATAAAAGAAAACGACCAATCTCCCCGAGTCAGTACGCAGAGAAGCACCCGGAACGTACATCAAGCAATGTGGCATGCAAGAGGCACTCCTTCCGTGTTTATAAAAATAAACGTATAGTTAAGAAGAAGGTAGAGACATCCGCGAGCACGAACTAAGGCGTGTGCGGGGCCCGCGTCTGGAAATGAAGTCAATGCGAGCTTTAATCTCGCCATTTCTTTAACCAGAGGAACCGACGCAAACTCGGAAAGGAAACGTAAGCGCAGCACGTCACTGTGTCTGCAAAAAGGAATATCCGATGCCGCGATGCATCAGGTTAAATTAAGTTGGGTTATGTTAGCCGCCTTCCAGGCTGGCTAGGTAATTCTGCTTTGCAGTAGCTAACTAGTGGTTATCTTAACCCGCGTGTTTGCGTATCCGTTTCTGGGCTATCAACATCATCATCATCAGCCTGACTACGCCTACTGCAGGGTAGGCGTAGTCAGGCTGATGTTCCGCCAATCAACGCGGTCATGTGCTTTCTGCTGCCACGTTGTACACGCAAACTTCTTAATCTCATCTTCCCACCTAACCTTCCGTCTCCCTCTCGCGCGTTTGCCTTCTCTTGAAATCCAGTCAGTTACCCTTAATGACCAGCGGTTATCATGCCTACGCGCTACGTGCCCGGCCCATGTCCATTTCTTCTTCTTGATTTCAACTATGATATAGTTAGAAACTGACCTATATTTACGATCAATTCATACCAAATGGCCCAGCTTACTGCACTTTCGCAGGTATGTTTTTACGATAAATTATAAGCAAATAAGCCAATTTACGCCCACTCGGGAGGCGGTATGTCGAGTAAACCCTGTCCTTATAGCCAGGGTGGTCACGCTCGGTGCAAGCCAACTAAAACAGGTACACTGCCTTCAGTATATTACGAAAAGTCTAACAACCCAACATTCCCGAGTTCGCGGTTCTCTAGCAGGTCTATTTCACGATTTTCGGAGCAACAATGTCAGCGAAATGATAAAAAACAGTAAAGCGGCGTTCTCCTCATAACGACTCTTATTGTGGAAAAGCCAGCTTTGCGTACGACATTTCTGTAGAGACTCTCTCGAACGGGGGGGAAAACATCAAAGGAGACCCGCAACGCTTTTTCTTCAAAATTTACAGACCCAGAAGAGCAGTAATTACGAATTCGTCTTAGCGAGTATATTCCAGGAAAAAAATTTTGCGAACGACCAAATAACGGTGACGCAAAGAACGCCATGTCTCCTTTCCTCTTTCCTCCTCAGCACGTGTTCAGTGAGTTGGGATGGCGTCGGTAGCAATGTCCCAGTGTATTATTGCATTTCCTTGTTTTCTTTACTTTAGAATGCAGCTCTTAGGCGCCCAGTTCCTGCATGGAGCGGCGTCGCCGTTGGCGTCGGCGTAACCGATAAAGCGAACGAGGACGAAAGAGAGCTAACGCGGAGTCTGTCGGTATCACGAGCCACTGGCCTCTCAACTCGCTTTCTTCCTCCTTCGCGCGCGCTGGCCCCTCGGTCGGAGCTCGTGCGCATGCAGGGCTGGCAGGTGCACTGCGGCTGGCTTCGCTTGTCGTAACGGGGCTGTCGGCGTTTCGCTTGCTTCGCGACGCCTCCAATGCACAGAGTGGTGTGCGTAGCGCTCGGGCGCTGGCAGTTTCTGTGATAATACGTAACGAATGTTAAATTGCTACAACTGCGGATTGTCAGAACTTCAAACACAGCAGGCCGTTGCCCCAACACGAAGCTGCGCTCAGAATTCGCCTTAGGCAGTATCGTAATCGTGGGTAAATTTTTCGTTACTAGGCTTCTTGCTTTCTACTGGCCTTCCCCTTTCCCCACCCCACGTGTAGGGTAGCCAACCGAGCCAAAGCTTGGTTAACCTCCCTGCCTTTCCTCTTCGTTTCTCTCTCTCTCTCCTGAATGACTCTAATTGAAACGCCCCCCCTGCATGTCTTTGTATCTCTGTGTGTGTTCCCTTTCCTTTTACTTGCATTACTCTTTGGTTTCTTTCCAACCCATATTTCTCCACCCGAATGCAGGTATAGTAAACCGGACCCCCTAGCGTTTGGCTAACCTCCCTGCTTTTCACAATCTTTCGCGCTCTGTCTTACTTTTCAATGAGAAGCATTCGTATAGCAAGTAAACCTGGATCTTCTCGGGATACATTTCTCGCTCAGCCTCAGATACCCAATTTTTCGAGCTGGAATTGGTGAGGGAAGAAGCCTGTCTTGATTTAGTGCAAGACATAAAGACCATCATGCAAAAAATGTAAAGATGACGGAATATGCAGTGCGCGCTAAAGAAATAGATCAGTCAGGACTAAAAAAAAATAAGGTTATGACCATAGGTCGGCAAACTCACTTAAGAGTCGACTCATTTGGACTCACTCAGACTCAGAGGAAGCCGTGAGTCTGAGTCTGAGTGAGTCCAGGTGAGCGATATTTTCGTGAGTGTGAGACCGAGTGAGTCCAGGCTAAGGAAAATTTTGGTGAGTCTGAGTCCGAGTGAGTCCAAGCGCAAGAAATATTTCTTGAGTGAGTCTGAGTGAGTTCCACTTTTTCTGCCAACCTGTGGTCCTATCCACTCATCTTCTGAATTACTATAAGCCTTGCTTGTATTCACGTTTTTACTCACGTCTACTCACACCTGTTCCAAAGCAGTGTCGTTCATTCACCATTTAAATATTTATTGATCAGAGGCGCGAATTACGCAGGGGGGGTCCCCTGACCTCCCCCCTCCGCCAACTCTTCCAGGGAAATTCTTGATAAATATATGTTATGTTGTCATCTATTTCAATAAAAATGACCTTACTGGTTGTACGCGTCATTCTCTGTACGCGTACTTTATGAAAAGGCGTCAAGAAGAGCACCGATTACGTGAGATATTTGTGTTTAAGCGCATTGACACCATGGTCGAAAAAGCTAATTCTAGGCTAACGGACTCGTGAGTCGACTCACTCGGACTCACTCAAACTCAGATCGAGTCGTGAGTCTGAGTCTGAGTGAGCCCGGGGGAGTAATGTTTTGGTGAGTTTGAGTGAGTCCGGTTGAAGAAAATTTTCGCGAGCGTGAGTCCGAGTGCGTCCGGCTCAGGAAAATTTGGGTGAGTCTGAGTCCGAGTGAGCCCTAAGTGGAAAATATACTTCATGAGTGAGTCTGAGTGAGCTCCAAAAGTTTTGCCGACCTATGGTAATGACCACAAACAATCGCCCAAAAGGAAGGTGTTACTGGGATATCACCTACACCTATTACGTCACAAGCTGGGGGCGAGGGTTCTTTGACAGCTGCGGTCGTGAGCTAACGATATCTTATACAGGGTTACGGCAGTCGCTGCTGCCTGTAGTAGGAGGACGTCGCAAGCTGGAGGGCTATGACGTCTTAAGCGAAACGCGAGGGGTCTTATGATAGCTGCAGTCATGAGCTGGCAATATTTTAAAGGTTACGTTTTCAGTGGCCCATGCACTGATGATATTTGACAGCACTGGCTAATAATCGTGAGCGCGCTCTTATAGTGTTTCAGCCACGCTGCAGTGCTCGTTGAGGCTGGTAAGACACGACGTCTAGCAGCCGCCGAAAAAAATAAAGAAAGAACTGGACACGAAAGACGCATTTTTCCAGTCAAGTATGTTCATTTCCGCTCTACTTCAGCGCTCCCCTTTGCAACGATATGTCGAACCCAGTAGCCCAACAATTTACTATTCTGAGCAACAGCAGCGTCACATGCAGACAATATCACGGAGAACAGTCACCAGTTAGCCTACACCGGAAAAAAAAATCACGCCATATCCACGAAGTGAATGATGATGAGTGGGCGAAGCTCGATCGTTTTCATCCATGGCAGAAAGAGAATGTGTGGTCTGGAACGCGCTTATACTTCATGGTCATCAGCGTCATCGTCATCGTTATCACGTGTAGTGGGTACAATCCACTATACTGGAACGCGCTTATACTCCATCGTTATCACGTGTAGTGGGTACATTCCACTATACTGCGTCATCGTCATCTTTATCACGTGGAGTGGGTACATTCCACTACACGTGGCTACCTACCTAGTTACTTACCTACTACTACTACTACTACTACTACTACTACTACTACTACTACTACTACAAAACAACAACTACAGAGGAGGGACAGACCCACACCCTAAGGAGCTTCGTCCCTAAAAATCGCCGCCCGAGCGCTCCGTACAAATGATTAAGAAGCTGAAACGTGCAGCCGGAGTGTACATATCAAACAGGGATCTATCGAAGTGCCTTCTGTTGCAACTTTTGATTTCTCCATTACCACGATTAAGAGATGCATGCCTGAAACATCGCGTTTGGAGATGGCACCTTAAAAGCAATTAAGAACATCGAAATAATTTTATTGGTGGCGATTCACGATGCGGCGGGCATCATTCCTAGATGCTCACAAGAGAAAAGAGAGAGAGAGAGGTTAATTATGAGAGAAAAGATGAGAGGTCGGTAGATGCCTGACAAAACCTTAATAGAAACTAGTGCAATCGCGGAAACCCTTAGAGTAGCGTATGCTAGCGTTGCTTCTTCATCAGAGTTTCTGCGCACTCACGGACTCACGGACCACCACATTTTCCCCACCTCCTAGCCATATACAACTTCGCTGTAAAACAGCCAATTCACACATGTGCAATAACCGCGACTGTGTAGAGACTATTGATCATCTCTTGAGCCGCCGCAGCCAATTTTAACAAGATCGCCGGACTCTCTGGTGTAGCAAAATGGAAAGGCGAGCTAGTTGGTACTGATTCATAATGGCGTAATAGTAGTGCAAAAAAAGACGAAGACAAGAAAGTGAACACCACTTTCTCCGGTGTGCTGTTGGAGAATCGATGATCTTGGGAGCCTGGCATAACAGCTCGACAGCTCAGACAGCCACACGAGCCCGCCTGCAGTTATTGAAGGCAACGGAATTGAGCGACCACCTGTGATACGCTGCACTGTGTGTGTGTATTGTGAAGTGTGTGCACTGATGTTTTTCCCTTTCTTCTTTTACCCGCTTATTCCCTTTCCCATTTGTAGGGTAGCAAACTGGACGTAGTCTAGTTAGACTCCCTGCCTTTCTAGTATTATTTCTCTCTCTCTCTCTGTAAAACAGTAAAAGTGACATGTCTAAGAGCGATGCCCGTCCTTAGACACACACGAACACCTGGCAATACACAACCACTGATTCGGTATATGTTGACACGTATCAGGAATCTCACTGAGAATCAGGCGCCAAGACGGCATACGACAGACGCACCAGACGCGCGGGGAATACGGCGAAGCACACTTCGAGAAATAACAAATGCCCGAGAGAGACAGATGTCGCCTGGGGAGCGCGACTCGCCGACAGACACATCGGCGACAGACGTAGCTTCGGCGGGCGCGGCGACCATAACAAACCCACTTATTCTGGCTACACGCCGGGACCGTCTCGCTTTCCTCGGGCTAAGCGAAGCCAGACTGCTTGGAGACGCCGTGCTATCCCTGTAGCTGGTCCCTCTTCTAAGCTCGGGACGCCGATCAGGGAAGAAGCGGGGCATTCCTCCCCCCCTTCCAACACTGTCGTCCCAGGAGCAGCAAACGGTTCCCTTCGGCAATTTGTCTTCATTTGAGCGAGGAGGAAGATGGCGGGCGAGTCGCCGTTTCATCTGTCTATACGGAGGTAGAATGAGGGAAGGCCGTAGCCCTCGCGAGCCGGAATCCATCCGCGAACTTGGGGAAAAGCCGGAGCTGACACCGAGGCGAAAGAGGGGAATCGGAGTGGGGCATTCAGAAGGGGGGACCGAAACCGTTCATGGGCGCCATTTGCAATTCAACCTTTTCGCATAAAAGAGGAGGAGAAAGAAGTGAGGGACGGCAATCGGCAGCTCGGAATAAAGAGAGAGAGAGAGAAAGTGGAGAAGGGGGGAGTGCTCCTCGTAAGAACGTCGGACATGAAGGCGTGCTTTATACGGCAGCATCGCGTGCATGTCCCCAGTGAGAAAGCAACTTTTTGGGTACGCGAATGAATTTGCGAGGCCTGGCGTTCCCAAACGGCCACCGATACGACCACGAATCATTGCCGCGTGGACGGCTCGTCAACAGACGAGAACTTGGCTGATTTTATTCTAGCTTTATACAGTTTCACCTCTCTCCCTTTCCATTTCTTCTTTTGCTTACGAGGAGCGAAAACCACGTCTCGGGTGACTGGATGCACGGTGATTTGCGCAGCCTTCATATATATATATATATATATATATATATATATATATATATATATATATATATATATATATATATATATATAACTCTGGCATAGCTTACATAGGAACGTTGCCATGGCTGTACAAGTTTGTTTTTCACGACGACCGCTGGCACTAGAGAAAGGCCGCCGTGCAAAAGGAGGCAGCGGAACGAGAAAACGCGTAGAAAAGATGGCTGCCCTCACTGCCAGCGCTCGTATAAGTCTCGTCTTCTGTTCGGAATTGCTAAGCAGGCGCAAAAAAAAAAAAAGGACAAATGAAAGCTGAACGGCAAACCGACGACGCGACTGGGCCTTCCTCCTAACATGAATGGCCTGCCGAACTGGGCCGAAATCTGTGTACATGCATATGCGCCGATATTTCTGCGAAAAACGATAAATACGCGCCACGGAGAAGCGAGCGCTTCGGGGGAAAAAGAAAGCGATGGATAGATGAAGGCAGAGAAACAAGGAACAAGACGAAGACAAAAGGAAAAACCCCCCCTACGGCGGGCCGGAAGAGAAAAGGCACGGCTAGCATCGTCTATCTATCCGTCTATGCCTTACTCTCCGCTCCCTTCCCGACCCAGCAAGCAGCCGCTGGTGCGACGGTTGATTTATAACCGTGGATTGTGGGTTTCGGTGGTTCTTATAGCCGAAGCTATGGGCTTCGCGTTCGGCCAATGGCGCAGGGGGGCGATCCTTTTACAGTTTCCTTCTTAAGGCGTTTCCTTTTATTTTTATTCCTTTAGTCTGATCACATCCCCCATCTGTTTTCTCCCCTTCCTCTATTTTCCGAGTTTTTTTTTTTTTTTTGCCCGTGTGGAGAACGTTGAAGATGGTTTTCAAGCGCTTTGTTCCTCTGCGTGCTTCGACACGAGATACGGGTCAAGGGAGCCTCTCCTTTAAGAACCCAGTCTCCGCTGGCCAGCAAGAAGAACAACAAAAAAGAAAAATAAAGTTTCGCTTGTGGAAGACATCCCGTAGTAATAAGGAAAAATGGGATTTCGAAAACACGTTGCAATCGGAACCACAATTTGTAACTCCAGCATACGGCTCACCTTACAGAGGCACAACAGCACGCGTCATTTGTCATGCTGCTCTGACGTCATGATTTATTACGTCACAGCCTGCCGCGCTTGCTTTCGCATCGTAAGCGTGACGTAATTGGGTTTACTGCGCGTTACACGCAATTTACGCGAGCTCGTGAAATCCTGCCAAATTTCCTTGAGCACTGTAACTGAAGTGAAGGGCTGGCCTCCGTCTCGTTGCGCGAACGTTTAATTGCGCTAATGAAATTACTGTTATTGAAATACTTTTTGGTTGTTTGAGTAGTGTAACGAATTACTTCAAAATTACGAATCAATTTTTCAATTCCTCTAGACTAAAATGTAGCATGCCCTCTTCCATTATGGTATAAAAAATTGACTAAAACAGGAAAGGAAAATAACAACGACAATTTAACATAAGTGCCACTGCGGCGTGAATCATATTGCGAGTTTAGCACGTATAGCCACAGAATATGACTAAATGAATACTTCGGACCTTTTATGCACATTTTCCTAATTTGTAATCATCATCATCATCTTCTTCTTCTTTTTCTTCATTATCGTCGCCGAGTGTGATCATCATTCTGTGTGCGCTGTGCCTCTTCGCTGCCGAGTTCTCAAGCCAAATAAACGTCTTTCTATGACGACACAAGTGGTGGAGGTGCGGGGTACACGTCCATTCGAGTAATCTATATTCAGCGGCCGGTAATCGACGCGATATTGCTCGGAATCACGCTTTTAATTAATAACTTTCGCGCCAGAAATTGCCGCTTGTGTATTAATTGGTGTAAGAGCCCACTTTCCGTGACACTTGTAGATTCTGTTTTAACACGAAAGTGTTTTATGCCGGGGCCCACCAAGACTTTAGTGACGTACTTCCGTCACGGATATGACGTTGATAAAATGGACGCCACCAAATGAGAAAGAAAAAAAACTTTGAGAAAAATGTTCCACCACGCGGAATCGAACCTCCGACTCCTCAGCCCACGACGCTAAGCGCCCGACGCTCTACCGATTTTTTGTTTTAAACTTGCATTCATTATTGTCCACGTGGCTCTGTCTGCTATAGTATCTCTCCTTTCTCTAGCGATACCAGCAGCGGAGGTTTACCGAATGCAGAAGAGTACCGCGAGACACAAGAGCTCGCATGTCTCCTTTTGTACTCCGAGGAACGAAAACCCCCCACGACAGACGGAACACGATATCTGTCTCCGGCAGCAGAGACGGGATGTGCACCCGACTCCTTCCGCCGTCTCGCGTTTTGATTCCCGCACGCCGCGGACGGATGGTATTGCTACTCTTAGAGCGAGGACGGCGCGACGTGAAAGGGACACACGATCCCGTATCTCCAGTCTCGCTCGGCTCTGTCGGCAACGCCGTATTGTTACTAAAGAATGCAGCGAAGACATTTGCTTTTATCGAGCAGGCGGTGTACACGTGTACGAACTAGATCTATCACGTCATTGTATACGGTAGGGACACGCCGTCTACGGCGTGCGGGAATTCACTCCAACAAGGCCTCCATACTTGTAGAGTTAGATCTGTGGTCCACACTTCCATTCGCTCCTCGGCTTTATGCAAGGATCGCGAACCGGAGAATCGCGTTCAACTTACTTGGACTACTCAAGGCAAACTAATGTCAAAAAAGAAAAGAAAAAAAAAAGAGAGTTAGTAGCGCGTTTTGGTGTACTGGATGGCGTGTATTCTAGAAGCTGCTCCGGTAGCTCTGCCTTGTGTAGGCTTGTGCAGCTGAGGGCAGGGTGTAAATGGGGCAAAAATCAGGGATGTCAACCAGATGGGCGCACGGCTTACTATACTTCGCGGGGGGGTAAAATAAATAAATAAATGGGGAGTACTGTTCAGGCAATATATTCGTGACATGGAAAAACAGCGAAGGTAACGATATGATTACCATGCATACATTTGAAGCTTTCTTTATTTATTTTGTTCCGTGAAGAAAATTAAGCCGGCTTCGCACTAGTGGTGCCCAGCCTGAAGGAAGTGCGGATCTGGGAGGCCTTCTTTGTTTCTCTTTTTTCTTTCTCTTTATCTCTTTTCTCTATTTCTTCTGTTTTCTTTCTCTCTGTTTATTTCCATATCTTTCTTTCTTTTCTCTTTCTTTCTTTCTTTCTTTCTTTCTTTCTCATTCTGTCAATATATTTCCTCTCTCTTTCTTCGATTCTCTCGCTATCTTTCTTTCTCTTTCTGCTTTTCTTCCCTTTCTTGCTCTCTATTTCTCATTCTTTATATGCTATGCTTTACTCTCTCCCCTCCTCCTCACCCTCTCTTCTCTTTCCCACCCTCCCTGCTACACTATAATATACAACGCTATGCTATGCTCTGCTAGCGTGCCTGGATAGCCGAGGGTTTAGGACACTCGCCCTCGGGTCATGGTTACGCGTGTTCGAGCCCTGCCTCGCAAAAAAAAAAAATTTTTGCGCCATGATATGCCCTGTTTTCTTTCTTTCTTTCTTTCTTTCTTTCTTTCTTTCTTTCTTTCTTTCTTTCTTTCTTTCTTTCTTTCTTTCTTTCTTTCTTTCTTTCTTTCTTTCTTTCTTTCTTTCTTTCTTTCTTTCTTTCCTTCTTTCTTTCTCTTTACTCAATCTCTCACCCATCAGAGTTACTGCATCCCACGCTGAACAAATCGGCGCACGTGTTCTGGGAGCAAAGCAGAGGATGAAAGAGAAGACGAAGAGAGCGCGTGCCGGTTCGTGATGATGATCATTTCTGTTCACCCGTCACGGACCAATGCTCAATTCAAAGAGCCGCTGTTAAAAAAGACACACTCCGCCTAAGAACTCTTATTTCTTAAAGATCACGGTTGAGCAAAACGCTAGACAAAACGTTTGCACAGAAGCCGCTACGGACGCGTGCGTTCCGCTATATCATACTGGAAGGGTAAGCCACACAAATCCACAACGTTACGTTAAATACCAATATTCCGAATATTCTACTGCTTTCCAGCTTGTTGTGTATTACGCTCTTTCCAGGCTTTCCCAGTAGTCTAAAGCAATATTAACTTTCATACCTTTATGCATAAAAATTTTCTCTTAAGTGTCCTTATTTACTCCCGAAAGGAACTTCGCAAATGTTTTTGATATCTCCCGTGCTTTAACATCTTAATATTTTTTTTTCTTTGTTTCAGTTTTGATCATTATGCAAAGAGGAGCAGCCGGTGCCCATTAAAGACACCAAGCAGCTTCTCCTACAAACCAAATCGATACAATACGAGAAAAAGAAAAGAAAGAGCGACGAGCTCTATGACTAGCGATTAGCAAAAAGGAAAATCTCCAATCTCGCGCAGGCAATCGAGGAAATCATCCGAAGACCGTTGGCGCCAGTCGCCAGTCGGTCCGTAGAGAAGGCGTACCGATCCTAACTGGCTTCTCCTTCCCGCCAAAAAAAAAAACGGAGACGTGAGATAAATACACTGTATCCAACGCTCGGTCGTCGCTAATAGCCGTTCTTTCCTTTTTAGCTCGCGTCTTCCTCGACGACGTTCTTTTTCTAATCGCAGAGGCTGTGACCCTCACTCGCACCCTCGACCGCCTTCTTCATATCCAATAGCAGCAGTAGCAGCAGTAGCAGCAGTAGCAGCAGTAGCAGCAGTAGCGGCTGCGAGGCTCCGGGCGGGCCAATCGCAACGCCGTGGCTTTCTTCATCAACGGGACAATCATCGATCCGCAAGTGTTGCCTCCTTGTTCTCTCCATACTTTCCTTTTTTTTTTTTTTTTTTGTTTCCTTCGCGCTCCCGAGGCAATTTCTGTTCACTTCAGCGTTTCTTTGTCGGCGTTCGCTTTTCCTCTGTGCTGAGCTACTTAGTAATCGTGCGTTTATGCGAGCGTCTTCCTGGCGTGCCTACTATGACGAAGCTGAGGGAGAGAGCGGAAATAAAATGTGAGTTAAAGAGAGAGAGAGGAAAAAAACGAGAGAGGGAAGGAGGTATGAAAGAAGGCAGACAGGAAGGAGAGGGATACAATGTGATCAAGAATTTATTAACAGACGAGACAGAGCGGTAAAGAAAAAAATCAACAAAGAGCGAGATTTTGTACGTGTGTTTGAAAGCTAGGGGGAGCGAGTGATCGAGAATTTATTAAAGAGCGAAGGCAGAAGAGAGTGAGGAAGAAAATAAGAGAGAGAGGATATTCTCGCGGGTTCCCGCACTTGCGGGTTTCCGGCGCGCGGAACGACAAACTCGGCGCCGGCCAGCGCCTGGGGCTTTGCTTGGCAGTGTGTTCTCGGGGTGCCTTATGTAATATACGTGACCCCTCCTTACCTCGCGGGGCGAAACCGCGAGCTTCAAAGTCCCCGACAGTAGAAACGAAAATTCGCTTTCCACCCCGATTAGTCTGAGAGACCCTCCCGCGAAGTTGCATTACACTGAACGTCTTTTTTCTGGCGACAGCTGCGGTCCTCGGCATTACGCGGAATGTTAGCGGGGTTCGTCTGCGGATAAATGGCTGCAGAAACACGCAGCCGAGCTCTTCCAAGTGCTTTTCTTTAACGATACAAAGTGCCACGACACGTCGCTGGACGGCTGGAAGAGCGGACGCATCCTTCGAAGGCTGTAGGTTCGGTCCATACTGGCGGCTTTTTATGCACTTTAATTCATTTACATTTACGTAATATTTACTACACTACAGTTAAACTGATACAAACAATGTCCCCTAGATCTTCTTTGGTTTCGTTGTCTGCTCGTTTCATTAGGTACATGACGACTCGCGTTACATAGAGCTCGTGGTAGTCAGGCGCGTTGCTATTGGTTACCCGTAATATGTTAACAAATGCATGCACATTTGGGTATATAGAAGAGGGGGTCACACAGTGCAATTAAGAAATAGAAACGTCTTCGACATCGCTAATGTGTCATGCGCGAGATTCGGACTCGTATATCGGCCCCATGGTTTTATCGGCGTGCGGAGGGACAGCTGCTAATTACAAGCTAAGTAACGATGACGGAAAATGACGGTGCTTATGTCAAATCGCGACATTGGTTTCCTGGGAATACAGTAAAAACCTTCCGATGGAATCCTCCTCACATATGCCTCGAAGCAGTGGCGTAGCCAGGGGGTGGCACACCGGGCACGTGCCCCCCCCCCCCGAAATTTTTTTTCGCCATGGCATACAGAGCGAAAAATGGCCATTTCAATGAGGTGCACCCCCCGAAATCAAGGAGGTGCCCCACCCCGAAAAAAATTTCTGGCTACGCCCCTGCCTCGAAGGCGTTAACAACTTGGTTAGTAGGAGAGCAACAGGGTAGTATTAGAAGCATTAGTGTAGGATTAGCGTAGTGGGGAATCATTAGAGTTCTGCTACCCAGCAGGCCGTGATACTAGTGTGGTGGCAGCATCGCAACGGGTCCACGCAAGAGAATCTAAACAGCACTGTGCAGAGAGATGGGCAGCGGTGTCACGCATGTTTGATACATATGCGAACGGAATAGAGCAACATTCTGCGAGAAATCGTTGCACGCCAACGAACTGTAACGAATGCGCAGACGCTTGATAATCGTATAGTAGCACAAGTATACAGGATACTAAAGCGAAGCACCTAAACAGAGACAGCGCCGAACCTAAATGGTACTCTAACATACGCCCATGCGTTCGTCGTGCAAGTAACTGATGTGTCTCGTACATGCGCGTGTATTGACTCGTGCTACTGCATTGGAATGTACGGCTTCGTTATGCGGGCCAGCGCGAAGCGGACGACGAACAGAAAAAAAAGAAAAAAAAAACAGAATGAAAATCAGACAATTTCGTCACAGCGTCCATTTGAGCGCCGTTCCAGGATAGTTACTCAAACGGTAAAAACATAGAAGAAATACTGGGGCTAACTTCGGAGAGGTCAAAGAGAAGGGACGCATTCTCTTTGACCGGTTCTCTCCGGCTTCATGGAGAAAGAGAGAGAGAGAGAAGGAATTTCGATAACGCGACAAAACGGCAAACCTATAGAGAAGCTTTGAAATGCGTAGCTCTAAAATAAGGTCCTGAATCAACGACCCAAACAAGGGAACGCGGGAACAACAAACTGAGGCGGCGGGAAGAGATAAACGGGATGAAGAAAATGATACCTCGTTTAGGGAAACGGTGCCAGTGTGTGCCACGGCGAGCGAGGAGGAAACAGAAACGAAAGGGAAGAGAACATTGATTTCCCGGCAACGCGCGGACTCTCTTTTTGCGCGAGCATATACACTATTGGCGGCGCGCGACTGTTTTTCCTCCCCGCGGGGATAATAGAATGAGTGTTCGATTTTCCATAAGCATCTGCGGCCAAGTGTCCGAGACAAAACGGCCGGCCATTAGCAGTTCGCAGTAAAGAGGTACAGAAGGTGAGGAGGAAAGTATCGACTGGAGCGAGAGAATGCCGGGCGCTGTATAGGTTCCGGCACGAGGTTTTTGCAGCCCGCTATGGTGGGACCATTCGCCGAAGCGGCGAATTGATTCCGCCGCCACGCGGAACGTTTATTATGTGGACACACAAACACACACACACCCGGCTGGGTTTCACGCGCACCAGTCGACGACGGCTCTCTGTGTGCTGGCGATGGCGGCCGCGGAAAATGGGGCAGTCCGGAACAAAAGCTTAAGGTCGTTAAGGAAAAAACAAGCAACTCCGAAACGAAGGAAAGTGTGTGTTGTACAAATGATACTGCATTCTTAAAAGATTCCGTAGTGATGGAATGATTGGGCGAGGGAATGAGTTTGAACGACTCATTTACTTCGTATTCTATTCAACACGAAAATTTGGGCTACATGTAGAAAAAATTAGGGCAGTTGCGCACTAGTGGTGCGAAGACAGGGGAAGCAGAGGAGTTGGGGGCGTTGCCCTCCTCCTTTCCCTCCTTCTCACCCTCACTTCCCGTTCCCACCCCATGCTATACTACAGTATTCAAGACTATTATATGCATTACCCTCTCACCTCCTCTTCCTTTTCTCCTCATCACCCTCACTTCGGTCTCCCACCCCTTGCTATACTGTACTCGTGGTCTCCGAGTTTGGCTCCCGGCAACGGCGCGTTGCTGGAGCAAATCTCGGAGGCCATGCTTTACAATACACGGCTATGCTTGCTCTCTGTTTTTTCTATCTCTTTTTTTGTGTTTCTTTATTCTTATCTCTTTCTCTCCCTGCCTATTTCTTGCTCTGACTTTCGATTTCATTTTATCTTCAATCCCTTTCTTTCTCTATTTCTCTTTTTGTTTCTAAACGTTTCACTCTCTTTTCTCTCTCCCTGCAATCGTTCTCTCGTCCATCAGAGTTCCCATGCCGGCATTCACTGCCGGACAAATCGGCGACCTTACATATTCTTAACAAGCGCAAAAGAATGGCCAACGCAAAGGTGGCACACACAGAGGGCGGCGCGGGACATTAGCTGAAGGTTTTACTGAGGAAAAATACAACGCACATACTTGCGCAGAAAGCTACAAAAACAAGCAATCTTCGCAGTTAACACATACAAAAAAAAATGCCCCCCACCTCCCCGAAGGGAATCGTGAGGAAATGCGAATGCATTTCGCGCGCGCTTCACTCCATTTATATATACGTGCGAGCGAGCGTACGGGAGAGTGGGGCGCAGGGAGGAGAGAGAGCGAACGGCGAGAGAAGGAGCGGCGAAGCACTGCACCTACCCTCTCCTACACTCTCTCCACACACGCGGGAGCTCCGCCGAGCTTCACCGATGCGAGCGCCCTCACACACCAGAGCGCGCTCCTCCTCTCCACTCACTCTCCGCTACTCCGCCCGCACCACCTGCTCCGCTTGCTAGGGGCGAGGATAAGCACGCGCGCCCGCAGCTGTTGCTATGGGAGAGGGAGTGAGAGGGGAGAGATAACACCTGCCGGCGCGCACACCTCCTCAACCTATCCTCCTCCGCGGACAACGCCGGACAACGCCGGGCAACGCCGGATGCCTGACATAGCCCGACTAAGAAATGCATTCGCATTTAAAATTCTAGCGCCGCGTGAGACGGCTTTTTCCTCGGTATGCAAAGTCAGGGAATGTGTGCTCATACTATAAATTAATCAGTTCCATTAGCAATACAGAACACCTTAACGTCAACACAGAACTAATACAGATTACTACTACTTATTCATACACATTACTACAATTACTAAGATACGACGCTACGCTGTGAGCTCGGAAAATCGTTGAAGCGCTCGGTATCAGTAATAAAACTGACGCGTGAGTGCACCTGCCTTAATTGGCCCTGCATTGTAAGAAAAAAAGCGTATCTGAAGCGGCATTGGTGCTTTTTAGAGTGTTAACTGCGCGACAGCTTGTTTTTATTGGTTTACGTGCAAGCATGTAAGTTGCTGTTTTTCTTCAGTTTATGTGTAGCGTCCGTCCTGTCTATGTGTCACATCTTTCTGCTACTGTTCCTTTCCACTTGTTAAGATGCCGAAGGACTGCGTAGCAAGTATACCGCCTCACACGCTATTGAGCAGCAGTTGCGGGCACGATATACATGTCTGTTTTGAGCACCAGCTTCGCAGACATGATATGCATGTCTACGTAGTATCTGGCGCCGAATTCGCAAAGCTTTGCGTTCGTCAGCCCTCATTCCCGCTGGCCCACCCTGCTACATTATTAATATACAACACATTTGTGGTTAATCTCCCTGCCTTTTGCCTTTGTTTCCTTCCTTCAGTCCATCCTTCATTGCATCCTTAATTCTGTCCTTCCTTCCTAGCATGAGGATATGTCGGAGTTTTACCTTACGAGCATACTTTAGCGTAGGGTGCTTTTGTCAATACGGACCGTGCTTTTTGAAAGCGTGTTTTAACGCCTTTGCCCCATCAGCTCAACAAAATTAGCTGAAACTTGGCACGTTAGGTCTTTGGCCCGAGTACAATGAGCTCGGGTTTTTACCAGTTAAGAAATGTGTAGGTCCTATAATAATAATAATATGTGGGGTTTTACGTCCCAAAACCACGATATGATTATCAGAGACGCCGTAGTGGAGGGCTCCGGAAATTTTGACCATCTGGTGTTCTTTAACTACTGACATCGCACAGTACACGGGCCTCTGCCATTTCGCCTCCATCGAAATGAGACCGCCGCGGCCGGGATCGAACCCGCGACCTTGTGTAGGTCCTAGAAGACTGTCAGTCAATGACGTCACAGTTGCTTGGTGTGAGAACTTAAAGGCGGTGTCGCCACTTGCGTATTTTTTTATGCAGGTGTTCTCGCTTACCAGACGCCTTCTCGAGGCAAGGGTTGTGCATTTGTTACCGACAAACGGTGGTCCACTACTAAGGGAAAAATAGCTTTTTATCTATGGCGTCCATTTTAACCTAACGCGACCCTATAGGCTCTACACGATTGTCCTAATATTAGCCTGAATCCGGGACTCAACAGCACTGGCTGGAAGATACACTTTGAGACGAGCTGGTCTCCGATGTGAGAGAAATTCCGAAACCTTGTTGTCAATCGACCCAGTTGGAAAGTGAATCGCGGACGGAAAGAGGCGGAGAGAGAAAACTGAGTTTTATCGATCAGCAGAATTTACCATAAGCTAGCGAGTATATACAGAGGAGCTTTTAAAGCACACTGGCGAGCTGTTGAATATTCATGGCCGAAAAGAAAAGCCAGCTGGCAAATGGATCGAGCCGAGCGCATTGGGGTTCGAAGCAGTGACGAAGGGCGAGCGCTGGCGATGGCTTTATGGGGTGGGCGCAAAACTGAGAATGAAAACATGTTAGCGCAAACCGAAACTGCGTCGCCGCTCAAGTTAAATGGTGATTTGAGTTCGTTTCCATCAGCGCACCGATGAACGAGGTTAATTATTCATTTTGGACATGAGTGATGAAAGTTAGTTATCTTATCTTTAACTACTTCGTTCCCCGCCAATCCCCCTAAAATTAGGATGTGCTATGAATGCATATTTACATTTACAGGAAAGGCCCTTCTGACACTGGGCTTTGGAAATTATAATTGTTCATACTGTCGACAGTTGGTACCAGCGCATGATCGAATGAATGAATGAATGAATGAATGAATTAATTGTATAGGTAAACTGGAATGAGTGAAGGGAATGGAGTGAACAAAAATGTGAATAGAATGGAATGGGATGTGGATGCAATGAGCTAACGGAATGAACCAATTTGGTTCACTGGAATGGAACAGTATGAGTCAAATGGCATAGAATGGATGGAGTGAAATGGATCAATGTATGAAGCCCGTTCTGTAACGGTATACTGTAACCGACATTGTATATTGTGATAGACTTTCAGTAAAGAGTAGGACACTCACTTCGACCCAAATTCTATAAACAAAAGCGCGTTTTTTTTTTTCACTTCACGTGAAAGACAAATTCCTCATCCCTCATTCCAGGTATTCCTGCTAGAAGATATACAAGAACTTCCAGCGACATCACATCACGTAGGCTACAGAAAAACAAGCACACACGTTGTGCCAGTTTAAAAGAACGCGAACCCCTTTCTAAACATCCTAAGCCCCCCGTGATTAGTTGGCGTTAGCGGCGCTAAATAATGGAACACAAGAAAAAAAAAAAAAAACACGCCCGCAGGACATGCGGGGTTGTCCCAACTAAGCAGCGTTTACAAACAGCAGACCACGCCGCGCCGTTATGACGGCTAAACTCGTCCGAGCGACTTGATTAACTACCGTCCCGCGAGTCGCCGTTCGTAATAATGCGCATAAACAAGCCGACATAGCCATTCACCCCCCCCCCCCTCCCCCCAACTAAACACTCACGCGCACGCACCAAAGCAGACACTCGGAATTAACGGCCAAACTCGAGTCATCAGCGAAAGCTTCCAAGTCCCCGTGGTGCTAATACGCGTAAAAAGGGCTCAGACGGGCAAAAGATCAAAAAAGAAAATTGTTAGAAAGACAAAAGCAAGAAGTCATAAACGCAGAGTCAAGGTAGTGGGTGAAGGGGGTGGCGGGCCCGTACACGCGGGCGACACGGACGTCATAAAGAGTGAAAGACCGAGAACGAGGAGATGTGCAGGAATTTTCCAATTACACGAGTGAGCGACCTTTGGCGAGACGACGACGACGACGCAGAACAATCACTGCTGCCAACCGACCAACCAAACGAGCCATCTAGCGACGCGCGCGAAAACAAAGAAGAAAAAAAAAGTCTCGCGAGATTTTGCGAGAAGAGAGGTTGAACCATCAACGGGACAAAAAGCGCGCGTCGCGGGCATGGCGCGAATAATTTATTATATTAAACACGCGCGCCGGGGGGCAGCAGCAGCGCGGCAAAAAAATCCTTCGGCGGCGCTTTCGCAATTAATCAAAGCCTCGCCCGAACTCATCCATAACGCGGCGGTGGCGGCGGAGGCCGGGCGACAACGCGTCAGGCGCAGCCAGCGACGCCCCAGCGGCGGCGGCGGCGGCGAAGTGACTACACGCGGTGGAATCTCGTTATAATGGACCACTCGGGACCGGAGCGGGACGTTTCGTTGTAGCGAGAATTTCGTTTACGCGAGGATGAGCGGGCTTTATTCGTCGAGAGACACGTCAGCTCGTAATGATGGAGGAAGTTGAGACGTGCAGTCACACACGTCGTTTCGAGGTACAGTAGGGTCGAGTATTTGGACGCTTAACGTGGTTTTGTTTCTGTTCTGTTCTACAAGGGGCGTTCAAATGAAATGGTACGAAACATCGTAACAGCATGACCATTAACATAGATGCCTATGCCGCTATGGGAGAACGTAGCGAGACATCTAAGGATGCGATTGGAGTCTCTGCCGTGGATCGGAGCATGCGCAGAAGAGGACAGAGGCTCTTATATCGCGCGCCGTCAGATTGACGCGGCAGTGCGTGTGAGGATAGGGTGATGTTCACATCGCAAAGTTTGGCAGTTAAAGGAGTAGCGACGCGTTATCCAATTTCTGACAGCTGACGGTGTTAAATCGGCCACCATTCATCGCCTGTGATTTCCATGTGTCTGGTCTCCTGAAAAAAAACTTCTGAAAGGGAAGCGCGTCAACTGCGCCTTCTGGAAGCAGTTGCGCCTTCTGGAAGCAACTAAGAAGGCTTGCGGCCATACTATCGAAGCCTGAGCGAGCATGCCGGTTTAGCTCCTGGAAATGAACGGGTACCCGCGCCCCACGATTGCAGCAGCAATATTATCAGCTTCACGAAGCCACCCGAAAGATTAAGCTCGCCCGAAAGACGCAACACCGACTGTTGTCACAATGCCATGCATGCACGTGTTGACCCAACGAATGAACAGGGTTGGTTGCTAAGAATGGTCTTTACAGCACCAAGAAGGTTAGTTGGAACGTGCCGTAAAAGAAACGTTGAGCATAACAGGCAAGATAGTGAAATGTAACCCCACTTTACACTCAATAACTTTAGTAGAATGTCTAAGTAACGCAGTGTACAATACTTCCTAATCCTACGGTTTAATTACGTAGGCCATATGGGTTTAACCGCAATTCACTGTCGTAACTGCAGCGGCTGCTCTCCTAGGTTACCTCAGACTGAAATTATCGGCAGGAAAGATTATCAGCTGGATAGAGATATTTTAGAGGCAGTGGCTATGCGATGCTTGTAGGATGGTGACTGTCCTTAGTTCGCCGTTAGTCTCAGTTGCCCAGAATGAACTTAAGCTCATTTCCACGCGATTATAAGTGGTTCGGCTCCTTCTGTTGTCTTCAGGCGTTTATCTGACACCTGTTGCGCACTATTGTTAAAGGTTGCCGTGTGTTTATGGTCTTAACTTTGTTGCTGTTTTACGGCACACACGTGTTTCTGACCATATGCATGCTCGGCGTTGTTTCATTAAACGAACTGTTGTCAGCAACCGCTTCGTGTTGTCTTTTTCTGTGTCCCGAGTGGTTTTGCGCGGTTAGATGGTCCCGTGTGGTTAGCTCGGATCAACGATGCTTTAGATGCTGACTGATGAGAAACGTCGTCCGAAGTAATTCTGCCTCACATAACGTAAAATTATTCGTATTAAACGGGAGTTTACTGTAGAATTAAGGGTATACTCACGTAATAGAGGTCACTACTAACCCGAAGGCTCGCGGGTTTGATCCCGGTCGCGGCGGTCGCATTTCAGTGGGGCGAAATGGTAGAGGCCCGTGTACTGTGCGATGCCAGTGCACGTTAAAGAACACCAGATGCTCGAAACTTCGAGACCATCCACTACGGCGTCCCTCATAATAATATCGTCGTTTTCTGGGACGTAAAACCCCAGATATTATTATTATTATTATTATTATTATTATTATTATTATTATTATTATTATTATTATTATTATTATTATTATTATTACGTAAAAAAAGGAATCACGCAAACACAATAAAAGCCAACAACGACAACAACCAACGTAAAGCCAAGACAAAACTCTGTACGAAATAACAGCCGCCAGTAAAAAAAATACAATGGGGACGAACTATTGCATGAGTAGTGTATTTGGTATTTCGAGATATATTTGAGGCAGTGGCCCACCTTTCCTATACTTAAAAATAGAGAGAGAAAGAAAGAAAGCAACATAAGGATAGTAACCTCCGGGGGCGCCCTCTGAACCCGGCGTGGTGGACGAGCAAATCTTCCCCTCAGACCTGCGACCGTCGTGACGCCCCCACAGTGATCGGTTCACCCTCTTCCAGCGTCCGCCTTCTTCCACCGTCGTTCGTTTCTTCAAGGTCCGCCGAGATGAATGGACGGGATCAAGGACTCTACGCCGGCGGATTGATGGAGCCACTCTTGAATTTTAATGAATTCACGCGGCAAACGCCCCCCTCAACAGGCTTCTATCTTACGTTTCGCCGCTTTGTGTCAATCGCGGGGTGAAGAGCCGTAACGCGCGCTCCCGAGACTCTGTCACCTGAGGGAGCGAGGTTGAAACCGTGCCATCGGACAACGCGCGGTCAGGGGTTCTGGACGGCTTGAGATAGAAACCAATTTATCATATCTGCCAGCGCATTTTTGTGTCTTTCTTCATCCGTAGCAAACGCTTGGTGCGGGCTGGGCTATTGATTCTCCATTTACTATAACGTCCTGTCGCTGTGTGCTGGGAGGAGACATCGAGGCATATATATATATATATATATATATATATATATATATATATATATATATATATATATATATATATATATATATATATATATATATATACGGAGAGTCTACACGATCACGTGCCCCGGCATGAAGATATTCGATAAAAATAGACAAATGCCATTGGGTGGACCCAATAGAGACTGGCTGTCGCGGAGGGTTCGACTAAAGAAGGAATCGTGACGAACCGCGATGCTCCTACCGAGTCGACGTATTCCAAAGTTGCTCACTCAGGAGCTTACGCTCTGCGTTTCGTGCGAAGTCGATCGGTTATATCAGTGCCCAGCGCGAGAACAATTAAGTGAAATAATGAGGAACATCAGGGCACAAGTTTGCAGTGCGGCATTACTGATAAAGGGAATTTCAAGTTTCGGAAACAGACACAGCCTGCCTACCAAAACATCCAACTCAATTATTCAATGGGTGTTTTAACGTGGACATGCTAGTGCGAGTGTGTGTGGGAGTGAGTGTGTGTGTGTGCGCTCTCCCTCCCTCTCTCTCTCAAACACACACGCACACACGCACAACCCCCCCCCCCCCCACACACACACACGCACGCACTGCTGCTGCTGCTGCTGCTACTGCTCCTGCTGCTGTGGACGCTAAGCCTAGCTACGCTATGCAAGAACGATCTTATATAATGGCCGTCTTCTTGAAGCATCATCAATATTGCACAACGAACGAAGTATCTGAACTGCTTCAAGAAAAAGATCGACGCCTACCTTCCATCATATACAATAATAACCTTTTTTTTCTTCTTTTCTGCTGTCTCTACTGCGTCACGTATAAATTTTTTTATTGACTATAGTCATATTGATGAATAGAAATCAACATTCATAAGTCATTTTAAGCACATCTACGCTTGTATAATTGTATTATTCCTCATATGTACTTACATATGCTACATCCGTCAAACTTTGTATAATCTTTCTGTACATATACACCTATATTACTGTTTCAAGCTCATGTAACGGTCTGTGATGTTTGAGTGATGTGACTGTAGGGTTAAAAAGCTGTGATACTCTCCATTTTTGTCAGCCTCCTAGAAAGGACATACGTACATTTTTCTCGTTGTCATTCTCTGAATAAATTTCTGAATTAACCATAATAGCCGAGGCGTTGTGCAGTGGTAACCCGTACACAAACACTTTTAGAGACACGCGAAGAAAAACAAAATCAATCAATAAATCACTCACTCACTCACTCACTCACTCACTCACTCACTCACTCACTCACTCACTCACTCACTCACTCACTCACTCACTCACTCACTCACTCACTCACTCACTCACTCACCACTCACTCACCACCACCACCACTCACCACCACTCACTCACTCACTCACTCACTCACTCACTCACTCACCACCACCACTCACTCACTCACTCACTCACTCACTCACTCACTCACTCACAAAACATAGCCGCCCGAACACACGGCTTCTGCAGTTAGTTAATCACTCCCATGCTTTTTGACAGGCGGTGTTACATCACTCATCCACGAAGGCCCGCTCAACAAGCAGCGCTTCATAGACGCGCGCTGGGCATCGCACTTTCGGCGACGAGAGCACCGCTACCCGCGCGTATCGCCGTTACATCGGCTTCCGCGCAAGACGCGGCGTCGCGAAAAGAAATCCCCCCCAGCTTGCTTTCCCGAGCAGAACAAGCCGGCGGGAGTATCATTCGTCTCGCCGAACGCCTCATACCACCCCGTTCGGACCGGTTGCGCTCATTAGTCAAGCTACGCGGGAACCTATATAAGCGCAGGCAACAACCCTGGCGCGGTCTGCTTTGCCGCTAGCGGAACAAAAGCAGCAGCAACGGGGGGGACGCAAGCCCCTCCATCCTCCCCCCCCCACGTTCCGATTTCTTAGACGAACGTTGACGTATAATTAATCACGCCATCTCCGGCGCTCGGCAACCTGGATGCAGACCACCACGGTTAACGAGTTGCGTGAGCCACTGGATACGAGTAGCTGCTACGAAGGAAGACGGGGGGTGGGGAGGGATAGCTCGGGAAAGCCGTCATTTCCGGCGCACCCGTCGAGAAAAGCGATACACGTCGTCGCTGCCAACCACGCACGAGAGGGTCGCGGCGCTATGGCGTGCTCGTGCGAGCCACCGGAGCGAAAGAAAACAGAACTATATACGGGAGGGTATTACGTCACGCAGTATCGGGACGCGAGCGATGCTAGCTCCGCGAAGGCCAATCCCTTCGATGTTTCCTGCGCAGCAACATCGGGCCCAACGTTCCACCTCTCTGAAAGCGCCCGTATTGGACGAGTCTCTTTAGTCGACTGCGTTGTGCCGCAGCTTTGCTTGCACTGCACGCGTGCCCTGACGCCACATCATACATTGAGGCTGTACTTTTTTTTTTTTTTCAGAATCGTTGTGCTATGGTTTCTCCTTGTCCATGCGAGGAGGAAGAGGAGATGTTAAGGAGAGGAAAAGACGCTATTTGCGCAATAAAAAAAAGTAAATAAATGTTCTTTCTGAGGCTGGGGTTTCAACGCGGGTCCGCCCGGTTCCAAAGCGAGTGGCGTGAGCACTACGCCACGCGCCCATGCTTTGCTCGAACATTAAAGAGCCGACAGAAGCGCGCACGGTGGATAGAGTTATAGAACGTACCTTATTGGAGAAGAGTAACCACCTGCAGCCAATAATGGACTCTCGCCTCACTCGGGGCAGACAGTCAGAGCGCACCAAGCTGTAAAACACTTGCTCCGAGCCAGAGCTGCTTGACAGCATGCCCTGGTCACAGCCCCACTCAACTGACCAACCAGAGGTCCAGTGTCCGGCATGATTACTGGAAGGACGGGTTTGGTGTCCCAGTACCCGTTGTTGTACGAGCGGGCTTGCCTCTACGTTCTTTCAATTTTATTTGACAAAATTTCGGTTGTTGGCCAAGTCAGGCCTGATCTGTCACTGACTGGCGTTTCTGAGAGACTACTTCATATTGTTCCCTTATTTTCTCGCTGTGATGTGCCGGCTTGAAAGCTTTCTGGATGTCGACTCGATAAGCTCCAGCAGCGAGGCTCCCGAGGCGTTCACAAGGCGTGATGTGTTGCACCGCTAACGATGAGAGTGCGGTACAAATCGTTTCTAGCTAAAGAAAAGTCTACAAAAAATTGTAGTTTATTACAGTGAGCCACTGAAACGGAGAGTACGGCAGACACGACACAAAAGCTTGCCGAAATGAACTGCGTCGACTGCAGTCATCGGAGGAAGAAGAAGCTGAGTGATAAATGATGCCAATATATGACGCGGCCGGCGTCGGATATGAGCTTAGTGGAAGTGGTTGAGCTATAGGTAACCATGACTGACAGAGATATTACTACTGTTTTTTTTTTTTGTGCTTCCCGGAATACCGCGTCTCCGCAACATAGGTCGGCACTTTAAGGGAGTACTCACTCAAACTCACTCACCACAATTTTTTCAGCCTTCGCATTCACTCACGTTCGTACTCACGCCTACTCACCCTCATGAGTGCTCACTCACGTTCACACTCACGTCCACTCACACTCAAGAGTACTCACTCACGTTCACACTCACGACCACTCACACTCATGAGTTCTCACTCACGTTCACACTCACGAGTACTCACTCATACTCACACTCACCACGTTCAAATGAGTGCGAGTGAGTGTGAGTGAGTGCACTCATGGGTGAGTGTGCCGAGCTATGCTCCGAAAGGCCGTTAGCTAAAGTTGCGGAGGGACTGTGCCGTTCTCCTGTGGAATTCAAGGCCTTCGGTTGGATTCGCGTCAACGCTACGACAGAGGCAGCAGGTGAAGAGAGCAACGTCCCGCGAGCTGAACGCTCGTTAAAGCGTTAAATAGTCGGAACGACGTCAGAGCATTGTCAATCTTCGCGTTGGTGTCCACTGCCGAAATTGGCAAGGGTTGCTCAATCCTTCAATTACGATTCGTCTGTCGGATCGGGCGATACCACAGTTTCGCTGGCCAACCACTTTTACAGCGTGGACTGCAGTCATTTCTGTTTCTCAACCTAAATCACCGCCGCAACGCACGAAATAAAACGTGTTTTCAATCAATCTTCGTCCTTCTTCTACATGCGCGTTGACGATCTTCCATCTCGCTCATACTATGCTCTTGCCCACTTGACAGCTTCCGCATCTGTTCTGTTATCCCCTCCAACCCGAGGTGAAGTATGGAGTTTCACGCATAACGATTGCCCGTTCCTACGCTCAATTCACCGAGGGTGTCATGACTCCGTAAAGTGGACTTCGAAAGACGCTGTCGTATGCTGTCGAACGCTGTCATCGCTCGGCGTAACGCGGGCAAAACCACGTATAGCATAGCCATCTGTAGTATATTGAGCGCGCGCTGACGCCAAGGAGAAGTCTTCTTCCTCTTGTTCTTCGAGCACCTTGATGATGATATTAAGTGCGGAGCATGCTGTCGTATGCTGTCGTCGCTTGGCGTAACGCAGGCAAAACCACGTATCAAAATAGAAAAGAAAAAAAAAGACGAAGCAAGCGAGAAATACAGAGAGAGAGAGAAAGAAAGGGAGAAAAATACGAAAAAAATATAAATAAAAATAAAATAAAGAAAAAAAAAGACAGGAAAAACTAGCAAAGAGAAGAAGAAAGAAAGAGACGAGGAAAGAAAGAGAAAACCAAAGATAAACAAAAGATGGCTGCCCAGCTCCGCACTTATTCCTTCAGGCTTAGCACCACTAGTACGAATCTCGTTATTTATTTATTTATTTATTTATTTATTTATTTATTTATTTATTTATTTATTTATTTATTTATTTATTTTTTTTGCAGATCCTTAATACGCGAGTCCTTGGACTCCACGTATCGGCGAATGGTCATAATGGGGAAACAATAAACATGTTAGAAAACAGCACACAACAAACAATGAGACCAATTATGAGAATAAGTAATCGACATTATGGGATGAAGGAGAGCAACCTGCTACGACTGGTCCAGACTTTTGTCATTAGCCGTTTACGGATCTCTCTACCTAAAACTCCAAGTATCGGAAAAAGCGAAAATCAAAGGCACCATTAGACGGTCATTCAAGCAAGCTATACGATTGCCTATAAACACATCGAATGACAGGATTTTAGCTTTAGGTGTCCACAACACGCTCGAAGAACCATAGAAACCCATTATAAGTGCATAGAAGCCCTACAGAAGCCCAATATTCGATAGAGAAATTACAAATAAATAAACAAACAGCTCACCAGCTTGCCGTCTTTCCACCAGGTTATCACAGGAGGTGGGTCGCCCTCAGCGTCGCATCGTAAAACCAATGTGGTTCCCGCTGACGCGTTGAGCGTGGTCCGAGATGGTCCTTCAAGCTTGGCCGGCACTGGGTAGAAAACAGTAAGGATAACACGGTCAGAACTTTCATAGAACACTGCCGGTGACATCAATGCAAGCCCGATGATGAACGACCGAACCCTTCCCAACATTGCTAAGGCGGAAAACGAAATTTACAAGCCATTGCACTCCATGATGGTGGATGACCACCGAAGCTGTGTAGTACACAGCAGAGGTGACATAAGCAATGAAAGGTACAGAAAGGCTAAGAAATTTTGAAATTAGCCCATGCTCCTTCCAAGTGCTTCCACCTCGATTTGCGTAGGCCAGCCGTACAGCACGTAGGTTATTCATGTATTTATTTATTTATTTTATTTACAAATACCTGCTGTCTCGATAGACGAGACATAGCAGGAGTGGGTGCATGAGTTAGTAAATTAAACAACAATCATACAATGCATATTAAAAGAATCACAATATGTAGTTCGGCAATTCTTCCACAAACTTTTCATGCGGTTTTTTCCAGCAAGCAACCATCTAGTATTGGTTATTTATTCACTCCATCATTCCCCTCCCCATGTGTAGAGTACCAAACTGGACGTAGCCCGGTAAACATCCATGTCTTTCCTATATTCCTTCTCTTACATACATTATTTATTCATTTACGTATTTATTTCTTAATTAATTTTGTTGTTTTTTCACTTGTTCATTTCGCTTATTTATTTGCTAATTTATTTATTTCATTTATTTATACATTTACGTATTTATTCACATTCTTTCTATTTATTCTTTCTATTTATTTTTAGTGGATCAGTGGTGAGTAATAGGGTTCGCCCGATTTCTGTGGCACATGACTGCTAGGTGTTTTTTTTTTTTTTTTTTGAGTGTGCAATTGTTGACAGGGTAACTGTCCGCGGAGTTACGAATCGCCTAGTTACACAGAGATTCGCTGTAAAAGCTCACGGTCATATTTCTTACAGATTACGGGTTAATCGCCTCGATTTCACTGTGAAGAAAGACTGAGTATGGGCTATTAAAGGAACAATACACCGCGCGAGACGAAGCACTAACTTTTGTACTAAGCCCATCGTTCACCCACCGAGCGTATCTGTATCTTATGTACCTGTCGCACACTCCTTATATCGCTTCGTTGTTCACAGTACCAATCTGTAAAAGCAAGCTACGCGCCCTAGCAGGCAAAGATCTCCATTACCCCTTAACGATACTCTTTCTATCGATCACTGTTTTTAAATGCGAATGCATTTCTTAGTCGGGCTATGTCAGGCATCCGGCGTTGTCCGCGGCGGTGTCCGCGCGCCGGCAGGTGTTATCTCTCCGCTCTCCCTCCCTCTCCCATAGCAACAGCTGCGGGCGCGCGCGCTTATCCTCGCCCCTAGCAACCGGAGCATGTGGTGCGAGAGAGTGTAGGAGAGGGTAGGTGCAGTGCTTCGCCGCTCCTTCTCTCGCCGTTCGCTCTCTCTCCTCCCTGCGCCCCACTCTCCCGTCCGCTCGCGCCTCACTCTCGACCGTTCGCTGGCTGGGCGCCTCTCAAGGCGATGGCAGAAGTCGGTGAAGGCGAAATCTCTCGGCGCAAGAAATGCATTCGCATTTCCTCACGATTCCCTTCGGGGAGGTGGGGGCATTTTTTTTTTGTTTCCATGAGAATCATCAGAATGAAGTTTATTTCAAGATCTTAAAACAAAATACAATACAGAATAAATATGCAGGAGATCCGATAGCACTAGGCTGTAGGGGGGACCCCCCTGTAAAGGATTACCAATAAAATTAAGTTAATTAGCAGTAATAGCAAAGTTACAGTAAAACTTATATTATGATAGAACAAGAGAGAATCCGTTAAACAAACAACATTCTCCAAAGAGTCAATATACACAGAGGTAATTTAGTAAGCAAGCGGTCAATTGCTTTTTAAATAAACTTACCGAAGAACACTGTTTCGATATGGGATGGTAATGAGTTCCAGATATACAAAGCAGAAAATAAGCACTGCGTCATCCATAATTATTTTGGATTACAGGTAATAGAAAACGCCTATCTGGCGCAAATTTAGAGGGGTTAGTGTTAGAATGATGATCAGGACAAAATACGCTTGATGGTGTAAGACGGAACAATGACTTAAATAGCGTAATGGTGCGATGATATATAAATAAACTATTGCACTCTATTCTGGTTTGCGAAATACTTGCTCCGTTTTTTTTTAGCTTAAAGATCAGTTCTATTAACCTGTGCAACATCTCTCCCTCTATCATATTCTAGTTTTGCTACTTCCATCTACAGAGCAGCGCTTGTACGTATGCACTGTGGCCAGCGCTTGTACATATGCACTGACTAACAAGGCTTTCGCATGCGAATCGTGAATCATCTGCACTCATGGCTGATTGCGATAGCAATTATATGGACACTCGCGGCTGGTTTTTGCCGTCGGCGTCGGCGTCATTTGCCGTATATGTATATGTATATATAACCGGCCCCGCCCTGTCGTTCGTGAGCGTGAAAAGACGCGTGAGGGGGGGGGTCCCTCGAGCGACCTTCGATTTTACGAGCGGGGGCGCGCGCGTTATCTCCCCTTCTCGGCGGCCGACAGCGGGCGGGGGGGGGGGCGACGTTCGATTTTACGAGCGCGGGCGCGCGCGTTATCTCCCCCTTCTCGGCGGGGCCGACAGCGGGGGGGCCGGTGTACCCTTCTACGTGCTGCGCTCTCAACGCGAAGAGAATTCTCTTAAACAAGCGTTTTCTAGAGTTGCGTGAGATCGGATCCAAAAAGAGTTAGCTGCCAGCCTCACTTCGTATAACATTACAATTTTTTGCTATCGCATTCATTGCTTCACCCTTGCGGTGAAACTGTGACTTTTTTCTATCTCCCTTTCGTTCACTTCGCCACATCTGGACAATGTCTCATTAAGTTCCGTGCCTCTTCTTCCTCACACACTCTCTCTCTCTCCAGTACGACGTCGTAGCTCAGCAGGTAAGCAAAAGTGTTAAATGGCGTAACCACGACGACGACTCGTCGTCTCTTCCTATAGTCGTTGTGCTCGTGGCGCAGTTCAACATTTTTTTTAATCCTGAACCAACATACCCAAATGTCAGCCACTCTACGCGGGTTCGGTCCCCGCGGCCACGGCAGCCGCATTTCGACGGGGGGCGAAACGCAAAAAACACACGAATACTTGGATTTAAACGCACGTTAAAGAACCCCAGGTGGTCAAAATTTATCCCAAGCTTCCCACTATGGCAGGCATCATAATGTTATCGTTGTTTTAGCACGCAAAACACCAGTAATTATTGGTATTACCTGCCTAGACGTCTTCTATTTCATCCCCTCCTCCTTGGACAAAATCTCAGCGCTGTTTGACCGATGTAGCTGAGGTCTATAACGTATAACTGAGCTCAGTAACCTAGCCCCAAAATTGGCCTTCTCATTACGTAAGAACTAAGACATTGATCACCGTTATCATTGCAGTTTTGCTTGGTCCCGTTTCGTAAATTTAGACTGACGTAGCGTGATCGGCACCGCGTATAGACTTTTTCACGGATGGGATTCGGTGCCCCCGTATTGGGCTGCAGCCTTGCCCATTTTGAATGTTTATAAACTAAGCGAGCAGTGCTACGGTAGACGCGTACGCATAAAAACGGTTGGGTTGCTGAATTCGACGTTTCACGGCCTTATTAATTCACGTCGAGAAATACAAAAATAAAGAAATCCATTCTTTTCAAAAGCCCGAGGTGGCGGCGCACACGTGTCTTATGTAACACCGTCTACATAGCGATCGCGCTGCGCTGTCACGAATCCGGCAGTTAAACTTAAGCCGCACAAACCTAAACGTAAGCTGTACAGACAGGGCTGCTCCCCGAAGAATTCCGCTCCCCGAGCGAAAGGCACCGCCACCTTTTTTACACGGCGGTGATGTCGCAAAGTACTTTCGCCGGGCGATTACAACATAGCGCACGTCGGATACATCGCACCCCCCTCCCCCCCCCCCCTTTTTTTTTCCTTCTAGGGCGTTTGGCAAGTCGCTGACCTAAGCAATCTCCCTTCGTCGCCCGAATACGGTGCTTCCCCGCCCTTCTCGCCGACGTCCCGCATCCTCGCGAGTGTTAGCGTCGCGGTTTCTTCACGCCAATCCGTGATTTTCTTTTTTTCTTTCCCACAGATATTCCTCTTATTCCTTTTGTATTCACCATTTCAAGCGCCAGTCTTTGGTAACGCGTCGCTAAAAAAAATAAATAAACGTGAACAAACAGACACTTCGCGACGCAGCTCCGACAACCCCGCTTACAGGACCGAGGGCAGCCATTTGTTGTCGCTTCATTACTGTCGCGCTGCCGAATAACTAATGCGCCGCCAAAAAAAGAAAAGTATAAACAAATAAGCTTAAAGACTGGGCGTCTGGGAACAGAGAGAGAGTGGGAGCTATAGACTGGAGATGTGGCGGAACCGGGTCTACACTAAAAGCATCTTCACCTCAGCAACCGTGTTCCTGCAATCGAAGAGATGACTGGGAGCACCGCAGATGCTGCCAGTGTAAATGAGACAACTTGTCCCCTTCACACCCTATCTACAATTCACGCTGTGATTACACGAGGTGTCCCAGAGGGCGTCCACAAAACGAAGCGCTTACTTGCGACTACAACCGTTCACGTGATATACTACTGCACGGCCTGGAGGCGAGAGCTCACTGCCGACGACGTACAAGAGCGCATCTCGCCGCAACACTAAACTGAGCGACATAACTCCGCGATAGATGATGCTCTAACATTTACACATCGTAATTGCTAAGGTGCCCCCCCTTTATGTCCAATCTATCGGTTCTGGATGCGAAGTTGCGCTGCATTGTTTAAACATGACTTACAAGAAAAAAAGTCAGTTTCACCGCAAGGGCGAAGCAATGAATGCGAATGCAACAAATTGTAATGTTATACGAAGTGAGGCTAGCAGCTAGCTCTTTTGGATCCGATCTCACGCAACTTTACAAAACGCTGGTGTAAGAGAATACGGCCGCTCCAGGGACACTTTTCGCACAGTCTCTTCGCGTTGAGAGCGCAGCACGTAGAAGGGTATACGAGCCGCTCGCTGATGGCTGCCGAGGTGGCGAGACAGAGCGCGCGCCAGCGATGGCTACCGCGCCCTCAAAATCAAAGTTCACAGTTGCTGCTCGAGCGACCCCCCCTCCCCCCCTTGCGTCTTTTCATGCTCGCTAAAGACGGGCGGGGCACTTCCTCACTGCTTCAACGGCAGGCCTCCCGAGCGGGATGATGTTATCGCATGCGCCCTTCGAGCGACGGAGATGGGCCGGCTCGTTTGATCTCTGCTTAGGCCGCGTTCGTCGCCCCCCGCTCACGCGCTATTACCCGCTGGTAAAACGAACAATGCGCGGGAGGATTTCATCAATTTGGACTTTATACGGGACATGACGGCGAAGGCGATGGCAAAAACCCGTCGAGAGTGTCTGTATAGTTGCTATCGAAATAATAAAAAGACTCTCCAGCCACCTTTAGTTTTTAGTCTTTAATTTTAAAAACTCGCCTTACGTTTCGAGACCCGCTCAGTCTCTTCTTCAGGGGGTATCTGTAACCGAAGCTAGCGCTCTTTAGTGGTTGTCTCCCTTCCCACCGTCGTTTTCCCCGCCGCTCTTGTCAATGCGTCGTCTTCACCATTGGTTCCGGAACCGCGTACATACACGCTCGGCAGGGTCCCAGATGACCGGTTAATGTTTCCCGGTGTCGTTTGTGTATGCCAAGATTCTGAGTATCGTCTTGTGGTGCGGCTACTTTCCGTTTCGATGACCCGGGCGGGGTCGAAGTTGATGCGATGGTCCAGCTTCTCGCTGTGTTCTGCCAGAGCGTTTCGTGCTGCATTGAAGCTATGTACGTCGTTTCGGCGTGGTGGTACAGGAGAGTCTTTTAGATGCGAAGCAGTTTATGGCGGAGTTCAATCCGGTGGTGGTGGTGTGCGGCATGACCACCCTTACTGCGCATGCGCGAACCCTCTCCACACCTCCTCACCTACGCTCCCCCCATCTCCTCTAGGCATCCCTCGCCGCGGCGTCCACACCCCCCACTGCGCATGCGTGTCCCCCCCCCCCCCCCTCTGACAGATTTCTGTCAGTTATGTTTACCTTCAAAGCATGACCTACGTATTCAAAATACTATCACAGATAGGCAACGCGACTTTCTGGGTAAGTTCGCGTAATTTATTAAGAAATAATTAGCCTACGCGAAACACATCACTGATCGGGCTTGAATGGACAGGAATAACGCCTGGGAAAAGTCGCCGAGGCCACTACGTTTGACCGACCGGCGTTCTTGATGCTAGGCCTGAGCACGTGAGCTCCTCAGCTGCTCTGCGACAGCAAAGGAGGGAAATCGAACCCGCCACCTAACGCTCGGCAGCGAAATCCAGAAAGGGACTACGGCGGGTGAACGAACGGCAGTTTCCACGAAACCATAATCGATGCATAACGTACACACACGAAGAAAAAAAAAAAGATGAAAAGAGCATGCGTTGCTGTTTTCGGTGAGCCCTGATTTGCCACGTATATGACTCCCTTTAAGGAGACGCGTTTACTCTCTTTTGGGTCCCACGACTCTCCAAGGGGAGAGTATACGATGATCTCCAAAGGGAGTTCACGTGTCTCTTTAAAGAGAGTCATACACTTGACAAGTCAGCACTCCCCCCAAAGAAAGAGTACAAGGATTTTTTTTTTCTTAGAGTGCTTCAGTCCGCCGCGGTGGAACAGTGGTTACGGTGCTCGGCTGCTGACCCAAGGTCGCGGGTTCGATCCCGGCCGCGGCGGTCACATTTCGATGGAGGCGAAATGGTAGAGGCCCGTGTACTGTGCGACGTCAGTGCACGTTAAAGAACACCACATGGTCCAAATTTCCGGAGCCCTCCACTACGGCGTCTCCCATAATCATATCGTGGTTTTGGGACGTAAAACCCCAGATATTATTATTATTATTATTATTATCAGAACGACAGAGATAACGAGTACTAGACGTAATATTTTGGACTACACTTCTCCCTTTTCCGGACAAATAAATAGTTTCGATACATAACCTATCGTGTTACGATAGGCTGAGCTGCGGATGGGCAGGAGCAAATTTAAGGCTAAAAAAAAAAAAGCGAGACAAAGAAAGAAAAAAAAAGCGAAACGACCACAGATTGCGAGAAATTTGCATTAGGGGCTTAAATACTTCCTCTTAAGAAACATCATTAACACGCTGATCCGCATGAGCGCGGAAAAAAAATTCTGAGAATCGTCCACGATTAGCGATCAAGAATCGGCGAGCTCTCGACTCTGCGCCGAATAGAGTCCGCTTGGGCGAATCGGGCGACAAAACCTGGCATAATTTTTTACATCCGCAGAGCTATTGAAACAATAAACCCAAGTTCGCATTACGACATGACCCCCCGAAAGGAGAAAAACCTAAACTAGTGCAAGGAGATGAAAGGTCGGGTCGGGACAAACGCACGCAACCAGGGATGTATGTAGACGTGCTCTTCAGCTGCAGCGAATTTCGAAACACAAGTCGCATTACGCAAAGCGCTCAGTCACAATCTTTGTTGCGTAGGCTCGTACCAAATTTTTTTTTGATAAAGTGAGATAGAAACGAAAAAAAAAATATCATAGATATAGTCGCAGCATAAATTTACGCAGATTCGTGGGCCGACTAGAACGAACGAAATAGCCCCCCCCCCCCCCCTTCTCGACTCCAGGAGAGAAAAAGAAAGACTCGTGCTTTTGTGACCATGGAGCGAATGTTTCGAAACGAGGATTGTGTTATACAACGCACTCGCTTAAAAACCGGTACGCGCGTACAGCGGTTGCGAACATTTTCGGAGAAAGCGAAACGCAGAAACATGAAGTAGAAGCCGAGAGGAGAGCGAAAAGAAAGCAAATAGAAAGTAATAGATAGAACGTGAATTATAACGAAAGCTGTTATTTTAATTTGAATCAGAAGTAGTTCATTTATGCTCAGCCCCCGGAGAGAAACAAAACGTTAGACAATAGATGGGAGACGCAAAGGGCGAAGAGGAATATAAGGCTGCTTTTTTAAGATTGCGATGAGGCCCGTTAAAGTTCTTATCTATCGTATTAAGAAAGAAAGAAAGAAAGAAAGAAAGAAAGAAAGAAAGAAAGAAAGAAAGAAAGAAAGAAAGAAAGAAAGCTGAACGATTCCAATGCGCTTCGAAAACTCCTCGCTCCCCATTTTATCCCCCCTCCCCCTCTTCCTCCCCCTCCCCCCTCCCCCTTGAACGAGACTCGTAGCCAACGTTTCTTAAGCGACAAATAAAAGACAAGCAAGAACATCACAACGCGGGCCGGCCTCATTGTTCCAATATCGGCATAGTTGCGGCACTAAGAACGAAAGAAACTCGACACCAAAACAAGAGGAAGCAAAACAGATCGAAACCAACGAAGACTAACATAGCCGACCAATCATCAACGGGATTAGGCGCGTACGAAGCCTTGAAGTAGCTCCGAGTCCGATCGCAGAAATAACTCGCGCTGGGAAAATAGAAAGTGGCGAGGGAGAGTGCCGAGCTATTACAGCCGCTGCCAGAAACAATAAGAAAAAAAAAGAAAAACAAAGAAAGAACAGTTGGAAGCCGAAATTAGAATAGCCCATAACACTAGCCATAGCACGGAGACAAAACCGAAGCCGCGACGAGGTTCCATTTCTATCTCCACGCTTCTTTCATTCAACCGTTCCTTCCCTCCTTCCCCACCGTCTCTCTCCCTCTCTCTTTGTTCTAGTCATATTTGGCGATCTCGCTCATTCATTGCGCTCATTCCTTACTCTCGCAATTATAGAAATGTATTTCTCAAACGTCGTTTCTGATACAGTGAGGTAGTTCCTTTTATTTTTTCTCCGTCTCTCAGCTTGCAATAATGAAGGCCACATAAGCCTTAGAAACAATAATACACCTTCAAATCCCTCCCGCTGGCTACGGTATTAATTTTGCGCGCACGACGAAAGTAATGAAGATATTGCATTCCGCTTCGGTTGGCGGCTTAGTTGTGTCGAGTTTCGCTCCTTTCATATCGGGGTCCGCGGCCCGTCTCTCCAACGTTCTAGATTATTGCATTTTACGCGCTACCGTTACTTCTTATTGCGCGCGCGCGCGTTTCTAGTCAATCGAAGGAAGCGGATTATTATGGAGATGAAGTGGACAGAGACGGAACTGTCTGCGCGGTTACAACAAAAAAAGAGCGTCGAATCTGCTGCTGATATGGGAAGAGAGGTAGAGTATTCAACAATTAGGCAGGAGCCTACGTGATCGTCTGGCGTTATCACAAGCACCAAATATTATCAACACGAAGAAATAGTAGAGAAGGTAATGCAGGGAGGTTAACCAGTTCAGGAAAACCGGTTTGCTACCCTACAAGTGGGAATGGGATGGGAGAGATTGAAAGATGGAAAGGAAACAGATAAAGACAGCACATAACACAGCACGCACGCAGTCAGTCCCATAGGCGCTGCGCCGTGCTCCCGACCGGGCTGCAGAAATTAGGCGCCTTTTCCTTCTTCGAACCACAAGCACCACCAGTCCGTCACTCTTATAAATAATAATATCTGGGGTTTAACGTCCCAAAACCACGATATGATTATGAGACGCCGTAGTGGAGGGCTCCGGAAATTTAGACCATCTGGTGTTCTTTAACGTGCACTGACATCGCACAGTACACGGGCCTCTACCATTTCGCCTCCATCGAAATGCGACCGCCGCGGCCGGGATCAGAACCCGCGACCTTCGGGCCAGCAGCCGAGCACCGTAGCCACTGTTCCACCGAGGCGGACCAGTCCGTCACTCTTGCATGGTACGCGACGTTACTGTCACAGCCGCTGGTCCAAGTCCGTTTTTACATACTTCCGATTGCCACAGCCTGACGATAGCGTAGTAAGACACGTGTTGAGTGATAATTCTTGTAACTACAGTAATCGCAAGAACGAACAAACAGCACTGATACTCGTGGATGGCTCAGACAGACAACAATAACAATAATTGTTGGGGCTATGCGTCCCAAAACTCCGATATAATTATTACAGATGCCCTAGTGGGAGGCTCCGCAAATTTCGGCCACCTTTAACGCGCTCTTTAACGTGCACCTAAGTCTAAGCACACTGTCCTCTTGCATTTTGCCTCCAATCGAAATGCGATCGCCAGGGAGCTAAGATCGAACCCGCAACCTTCGGGGGTCATAAACAGCGCTGATAATTGACGATGGTCCAGATAGACGTAACGAAGATACTCGCAAAGCCATTATAAGTTTTGTAGGTTAACTGGAGTAGCATTTTCATCACGCGCGACTGGTGCTTTGCCACCAAGCCAAGAATGTGCTCAATTTGTACAAACGCAAGTCGAACATTCGGCTTTAAGCTAGAGAAGAAATGACTGAAAGCTCAGCCATTTGACTAACGTCGAATGAAGAAAATGTTAGTGTCATAACAGCCTAGAAGTGATCACTAAGTTACGAGTTCCGTATAGCTTTCTATTTCGGTCACTTCCTTAAAAAAGATTTAAGGTAAAGTATAACTACAGTATTACTAGCTTTTTCTCTCTCTCTCTACAGTATTACTACAATGAGCGTAGTTAATTTCAAGCCCGTGTCCGCCGCGGTGGAGCAGTGGCTAAGGTGCTCGGCTGCTGACCCGAAGGTCGCGGGTTCGATCCCGGCCGCGGCGGTCGCATTTCGATGGAGGCGAAGTGGATGAGGCCCGTGTACTGTGCGATGTCAGTGCACGCTAAAGAACACCAGATAGTCAAAATTTCCGGAGCCCTCCACTACGGCGTCTCTCATAATCATATCGTGGTTTTGGGACGTAAAACCCCAGATATTATTATTAATTTCAAGCCCGAAGCGCCAAGAGCGACGGGCGCTTATGAGGCGCGAACCGCCCGAGGCCGCACCGGAGAGGGCGCATGAATGTGTTAGCAACGTGGCTCTGACCCTCGGACGCGACCTGGTCGCCGCCCCAGATTGGGAGGCCGGTCACTCCTCCACTCAAGGGAATCGGGACGCCGCCACTACTGACCTCTCAAACGATGGGCGGTCCCACGGGAAGTGGGACACTGGCACAAGAACACGCTGAACGTAAAAGGCAGTAACAAATAACGAAGGAATAAAAAACGTCTAGAGAAAAGAGCTAACCCCTCTCGCGAGGAATCAGTGGTTGGGCGTGCCTGTACGTATATTGCCCTGTATAGACGAATTAGGTCTAAGGGTGCGTTCCACACCGGCGACTGATCCAGAGGTCGTGCGACCATGTCGGTCGCCGATGATCACTTTCATCGAACAGCGACCGTTTTGATGAAGTCCCTCAGTCACCGGTTCTACAGATCCGCGACTGGAGTCGCAAAGCTGCTGAATCAGTCAGGGGCACAGAAGCATGACGGCGAGGTACCTGCGGCAATACTCGAGGGGTTTAAGTAGAAACAAGAAGGTCATTGAGGGATTGGAAGTAGAAACAGCAAGTGAATTAAGAGAGTGGAAATAGAAATCGGTATTGAATTGAGATATTGGAATTAGAACCAGGAAGTGAATTTAGACTGGAACTAGAAATCCGAAGTTCATTGAGAGACGAAGCAGAAACGGCAAGTGAACTGAGAGACCGGAACTAGGAATCAGAAGTGGACTGAGAGACTGGAACAATCGGGAGTGAATTGAGATACCGGAAGTAGAAACCGGAAGTGGATTCGGAAACATCTCGCGCGGATGCTAGAGAAGCCTAGTCGCCTTTCACTGACCTCCTTCCGAGACGTCGGTACAATGTGTAAGTGTTATGCGGGGTGGATCCCGGCAAAACACTCACGCGTTAAAATATGAAGGAAAGGTGGGCGCGATAAGCTTCTTCGTCCGGCACTAGACGGTGCCGAACCGTTAATTTTCTACGGGTCATGACCCAAATCCCGAGCGCGCACGTTAGTGCGCCAATGTTCCGGAACAGCACGGCGACGGTGCACTAATGATTCGCGCCGGTATCAGGTTCTAAGGCGCTATCGATCTATCTTCGATTTTTCTTTTTCTTCTTCCTTTTTTTGTTTTTTGTTTTTGAGTACGGGTTCTTTCCCGATCCCGGCGATCTGGCGTTTATCGTCAGCAGATCGTAGCCCGGTCCTCCTAGGGCGTTCGAAACGATTTCCGAGTGCGGCCGTGCGCGATGTTCAAAATTTTAAAACGCGCTTCGTCGGTTACTCCCGGAAGAAAGTAGAACACACAAAAGGGAGAACACACTGTGACGAAAGCAGAAAGGCAAACAAAAAAAAACTGACGCCGGGCACTGGTAATTTACAGATGGAAATTTCATTTTCTGGAGCGCGGATCACTTTACAAGAAACTTTTCTTTTTTCCTATACTGCTGTCCTTCTTTCATTTATTTTCCACGTGTAGACTGCGCCGCGGTTCAGTGGTTATTCCACTCTGCTGCGAAGTCAAAGGTCGCAGGTATGACTCCCCAATGCGGCGGCCGGCCGTGTTTCAATAAATGCGAAACGCCGAAAAAATTAATAAATAAATAAATAATAGAAAAAAAAAACAAGTTCAAGCAGACACTTCCATCTGGTGAAACTTTCAATAGTGTGTCGCCGCTACTTGTATTTCCATCATTATACCAACACATGCGAAAACTAAACGACATTAAATATCATATTAGTCAACGCTAGTTAGCATTAAAGACATCAATGCTCTTAATGCCAGCACCAGATTCTTAGCCAGCGCAAGTCAACATTAGGGGTATGCGATAGTTGGAAATTTTGAGTAACGGGATTGAATAGCACTCCATTGGATTCTGTACGCGAATCGAATATTACACATTCGAAATGCAGAATATTTTTCGATAATCAGCACCGACCGGAAAACCTCAAAGGAACGAAACGTTACAACAGCGAGGAGCTTATTTGTGTGTGTTTATGTCACGGTACTGCATCGATGAAGCTACAGGTTCACAATTTCGAGATCAACCTCAGCATCAGATGTGAAGAACTCACACTGTCCGTCATACATTTCCCTAAGACGACTTCTAAGGCAAAAACCATCTTTTCGTTTCTTCTTCTTTCATTTGTATTGATTCTGCCCCTACCCCGAAAGCTTTTCGCTGCCAACGTGACGTCATTTAATGACGTCACATTAATGACGTCACACTATGTGACGTCACGTTATGCAACGTCGTGATTGTGCCATGATGACGTCACAAAGTTTGGTGACATGTGACGTCACGATTAAGGCATCAGGATGATTTTTTTCGTATCAGTCGTGTTGACGCCGACACCGCCGACGCCGACGGCCACATTTAGTATTTGATGAGGCATCTAAGGTTTTCGCTTTAATGATCTAGTACATGTTTCTCAGCTTTCATACTCGTTAAGTGTCATGCTCGAGCGTGCAATATGCTACTAACCAAAGTCTTTACAACTGTACGCTAGCAGCCGAGATGTCGCCATCGTTGTGCAAATGCCTGGCTTAACTGTTCGCTTCTTTACTTTTTTTTTCTATTTTTTTTACAGTTGCGTACTCGTCCCGTGTAAAGAGCTTCGCGAAATTCTGCCACAGCAGGCCGAGCCCTAGGCGACAGATTCGAACGTCTCGGACGCACACACACACACAAGTACACAGAAGGGCCAGGACGGAGGCTTTGTTCCCAGCGCGCCATCAGGGCCACGACTGGGGGCGGGGCGAATGCCGGCTCCCTTTCATCGCGAAGGACGCGAGGCGCGACGGACCATCGCCACTGTGTATGTGCGGTAGGGGGGGGTGTCTCCACTGCCGAGCTGCGGCCATTGTTCCTCGCAAAGATGGGTTCCGAGAGAAGCTCAACGTGGTGTATATATAGATGTGGTCGCAACCGCAGGGACGTGCGTCTGCGCACCAGAGTAAGACGTTCCTTCTCAGCTCTTCGTTCACTTCATGAAGTTGCAGATACGATTTCTCATAAAAGATGGAAAAGGTAAAGCTAACACAATCCCTCCTTGTGACACGTGGCAGCGAGGAGACATTGGCAACACATCTTCCGTGACTGTCCTCGCTATAACCTGCAGAGACAATCGCACGCAGCCGCTCTAGCTCGCATAAACCATAGACCGATGGCGGCAGTAACTATTTTGGAATGCCGTCCAGAGAGGTCATCTCGGATGAAAGTGACGAAGGCATTGCTCAAATTCTTGAAGACAACAGACTTACGCTGACGGTTATTGACCAATGGCGATATTGTGATTAGAGGAGCACGACTTTGTGTGCACATGTGCTCCCCCTCACCCACTTTCTCTCTACGTGAGACATTAAAACTCCCCTGTCCCTTTCCCCAGTGTAGGGTAGCATACCAGTTTTTCTAGACTGGTTATCCCTGCCGTTCAACTCCTGTTGTTTCCTTCCTAACACAACGTTTCAACAGTCACATTGCTACAGACACACGTAAAGAAAAAAAAATAACTACTGGAGAAACGCGAAGACATGCACAACGACGCGGTACGGCGAGGTAGTGTATATGGACATAGAGAGACACGAGAGCGACGAGAAATACGAGTGTGGCGGATGAACGCGCTCATAAGGACACACAGTCGCGCACTATAACTGTCAGGGAGACAGGCTTTCGGCGATAGCTCACGATACCTCCGTATTTGTCGCGTTCCCGCGCTGCGAGCGTAGGATTGCGGGAGGACAGCTGCAGGTGACAGCTGTCTGAACGTCGAGGGAGACAAGTCTCATAAGCGCATAGGCGTGCGCAGGGCTCCGGGCAGTTTCATCGCAGCCTCCCCAACCCCGGGTGGTCGAGTCCGAGAGACAACTTGCTATACAGTGGACGAAAAAAACGAAAATGAAGCGGTGAAGTGCTTCTCACAATGGCCTGCCTTTAATGCCTGGTTTCCGGGAGTCAAGACGGGAAGTACACAGTTCTAGTGAAGGAATATGAGGGGCCTTCGGCCACCATGATCGTCAAAAATTTGCGCGACCATAACCCTGCTTTTGGGACAATTACGGGACAGATCCGCCTAAGCAAGGTATGGGGAAGACTTCGCCCCCCCCCCCCTTAGGTGATTAGGGAGGGGCGGCTCTCCCCCTCCCTGCTTCCATTCACAATCTACTGTGTGTGTGTGTGTGTGTGTGTGTGTGTGTGTGTGTGTGTGCGTGCGTGCGTGTGTGCGTGTGTGTGTGTGTGTGTGTGCGTGCGTGCGTGTGTGTGTGTGTGTGTGTGTGTGTGTGTGTGTGTGTGTGTGTGTGTGTGTGTGTGTGTGTGTGTGTGTGTGTGTGTGTGTGTGTGTGTGTGTGCGTGCGTGCGTGCGTGCGTGCGTGCGTGTGTGTGCGTTTGTGCGTGTGTGTGTGCGTGTGTATGCGCGCCATAGCACCGATGTTGCGTACGAAGTGAAGCACAGAGTCTCGTGGAATATGTTATCACTTATCGTTGGTATTGTTTCAGCTAGCCCAGTCTTGCGATTCCTAACAAGATTAAGGCCAAAAGTATTTATGTCCCCGAGTGCTCTTCAGGCCTGAGCAGGATAGATTCGGGCCCCGTGGCGCACGTAATGTGGACAGACCATGCTGGTTTTCCAGTATTCCTCGATTTTGCTTCGAAGCTCGCCGCAAGCGCTGGGGGGCAAGAAAAAAAAAAGGGGGGGGGGAGGGGAAGGCACGTCGCCTCTCCTCCCTAACATAGCTCGATCCCCCTAAAAACGGGCTATATATATGGACGGCGGGAAGAAGCCCGTAGAAAGGAATCCCGCATCCAGCGATAAATGGAGAACATCGCAGGCGACATGTCGGGCGAGCCGAAACCACTTAGGCCTCGGAGAAGCGTAAGGGATGAGACATCGATGAAGACACCGAGATAGCGAGAGAGAGAGATAGAGAGGTTCGGGGCAAAGTGGCGAGTAGTGTATAGCGCTTAAAAGCTTCCCGCTCGAAAAAGCGTAGGCCTGGATCAAAACAAAGCCGCGATAAAAGCATCTTACGCCGCCGGCGACGGCGACGGCGAGCGAGGCAGCCAGCCCCTTTCGCCGGCAGCGGGGGGCTCAAGAGCCAGAAGAGACAAGGGAACGTGACGCACTCCATATACGAGCTTAAGGATGCTTTCTACGCGGCCCGTCCCTCCATATAGGAGTACGTCCCGCGCACATGCAAGCTAGCGTTCGGGCTTTTAAGTAAAGAGGCAACGAGAGGACGAAGGAGAGAAGAGGTTGAAAATGGTTTTCCGAGCCGTCGCAAAACTCGCTTATTTCGTGCGTGCGGCCGGAGTCGGGGGAGGATTAAGAATGAAGGAGATTCGATATAAACCCGATGCGGCGTCAGTGGAAGAAGAAGGAAGAAGGGGACGCCGGCAATGGAAGTAGGAATGGACGCGAAAAGGAAGCCGGCTCGAACCTCTGTACCCACACAGGCGGGCAGAGACAGCCCTAGAAAGCGAACTGAACCAAGCTGGGGCTCTCTTCGCAGGCCGTTTCCCGAGTCTCTCGGAAGGACCCGTAAAAACTGTGCTCGCACAGGCGGCGGCAGCAGCTTCGAATGCTGAGATGGGAGAACAAAGCCTTCCGCCGATGCCGGCTCCTGGAGTTCTCACTTACAAAGGCGGTGCACTTCGCTCTACTGTACGCGCTCTATGGAAAGGGGCGGCGTGCGTGGTAGTGTCCTCTTCAAAGGCGATTTCAGCAGCACGGTGTTTTCAGGTCGCCCGAATTCTCCCGTTTCGGATGCGAGATAAGCAGAGAGCATTATCGAACGACCATGCATATCTCTCTGTCCGAGGTTGCGCGTTTATTATTTTCTTTGTGGTTGAAGAACGTCTGTCAAGAAAGATCCTGTGAGCAGAAAAAAAAATGCGAGAGTCTGAAATAGCGTCTTGGACGGCTTTCTCTGGATTCTGAGCTGAAAGCGATGCGGATTTCAGGAATGCGCAACGTTAAAGGAGTACTGACACGAATTTTAAGAATTTTCGGATTGTTGCTCTAAATGAAAGTACTTGTGTCGAGAAACCTATAAAGAGTGTCATAGTGCATGGGAATGCATTGGATATATTTTTAATACCGCTGCCATAAAACAGCAATTTCGGTTTCGGTATCGAGGGGGTGGCTTCTCAGTGACGTATCAGAGCAGTGTGACGTCACGGGAAGACAGCAACTGGCGACGTACTAACGGAAAATTTGTCATTTGCTCGTGTTGCACGTAGACAACGATGAGTTAAGTGCCGTCCAGTGATCCTGACAGTGATTTCTGCGATTTAGGCTGCATGACGGACGCAGAGCTCGCGAACTCAGAACTGACTTGACTCGTCGGGATAATGTCCATTGCAGTGGAGCTGGCTTGCAGATGCTCAGCGGCGAAAACTTTAAAATCAAAATAAAATATTTAATGCGTGTTGCCTGGCTCTGCTGTGTGGAGAGCGTTGACACTGCATACCAAGGAAACGAAAAATGTCCATTTTGCGATGTTCCAAAATCGTGTCAGTACTCCTTTAAGAGCGGGCGTTGGAATAGAGAGATCGAAAGCCATCGATAAACACACTGAGGCGTCCCAACAAGATAAACGCTATGATACGTGCACTCACCTTTGACTCGTCACACAGAGCTTGAGATTCTGAATTTATAAGGACAGAACTTAGAAAGGGAATATGTTTACTGCTTTTATGTGCGATTTAAGAAGCTCAGACAGCTTAGACTCCGCATGCAGTCTCGTTCTGAACACTGACACCTGTGCGTGTTCACTAGATACACATGTGATGAGAGAAAGATAAGCAAATGATAAGATAGGGTTAACCAAAAGGGGGGTCCTGCTTTCTAAAAAAAAAAATGGCGCAGCAGAAACTAAGTCGCGCAAAGCTTAAAACTGCGAAGCTTAACAATTCCGAAGCCTAATCTGCTTGCTTCTAAGTTACTGCTAGGCCTTTAGCTAAGTGATGCTAGATTGTTTCTAGGCTGCTTCTAGGCCGCTGCTAGGCTTTAGCTAGGTGATGCTAGGTTGTTTCTAGGTTTCTTCTCAACGCAGAGAGGTTCGAGTTAAACCACAGCCAGTCACAGACACGACACGGACGTCCAAACTCCTGAGACAGAAACCTCGCGCTAAAACCGAGCGTTCGCACCTCTCATAGATCTACGGGCACGTCGTCGTTGGCGTAGGGCTTGCATCGTCTTCTCGCAGCCGCCGTTGCCTTTCTCGTTCCATAGCATTTTCTCGTTGAGCGTACTGATGAAACACTCCTTAAAGAAGCTTCACCGAGGCTGAAACGTGCGGCTACGGTGTTTATCACTACGTTAATCCCGACTGTTTATTAAAGCTTTTCTCAATCACCCGTTACGTCTGCATAGAAGTATTGTTTGTTGTTTGCCGCCCGTCTGTTGCCTTCCATCATTTTTATTGGACCAGTGGTGAGTAGTGGGACTGATTTTCACTAAGGGATTGCATAATAGGCCACTAACTGATGAGGTCTTGCTGGGCCCTTGGCCTGATGCCAACAGTGCAACAGTGGCCGTAAGAGCGGTCACAGCTTTTCTACAAGCCACTGGACTGGATGCACGGCTTTAGCACTGCGCAAACTTGACGGAACTGTGCATACTCATATCCTTACCTTACCATCGTCATTCACTACTCTTTTTCCTCCCCTTTCCCCTCCCCCGGTGTAGAGTAGCAGGCTAGAGCATTCTGTCGCTCAGGCCGACCTCTCTGCCTTTCTGTGAATAAACCTCTCTCTCTCCCAACATCTGTGGCACATACCCGTTTATAATGATGATAGTTTTTTGTACTCATTAATACACACCAAAGTTTTTACGGTCGGCATAAACAGTTTCGCCTGTTAAAAGGAAAGACACTGAAATGAAATGAATTTGCAGTCGAACACTGTTACAAACGGGAAGCAAGCCAACGCGTGTCCGAACTTCCAGGCTTATCATTCACTCTCAACGTGTCCCGCCTTTTCTCGGACTCTCGGCGCTTTTTCAACATTGTGTAAATGAGCTGTTTACCCAACTCGAGCAAGCATCTCTATGTTGTACCTCTTGTCCTTGAGGTGCAACTGCTTAGTCTCTGATGCTCGCTATCACAGAACATTCACTTCATACGGAAAATATGGGCAGACGAAAAACCGGCATGCGAAATATTTGATTTTATCAAGTAGTAAAAAAAAAAAAAAAGAAGGCGGGATATTCGAGACGAAAGGAAAATTTTTCGCTGCTCCAGAAGCAACAGTCAAAATCTACTCAGTAATCAACAGAACATCAATTATTTGGCCATATTTCACTCTCTTTTTATTAGTTATTGACCAGAGCATTATGCAACTACGGAAATCAAGTCAGCAAGTACTCAAAGAAAAAAGAAAGTCATGTTGCGAAAACCCAACGTTTAGCATCGCTTTCGATAAAACTCAAAAGCAGCAGCATGGTGCATTGCTGTCAACGTTAACAAGTTGACTGACTTCCGGGAAATGAAGCTCGACAACTGCACAGCGCAAGAGAAAACCAAACTTCCTCGTTGCATACATATTTTCTCGTGTTCACATTAAAAGAAAAAAAAGAAAGGTGGCAATAACATCCACTGTCTATTTACGCGTCAAGCGCTGTCTAGGACACGGAACGAGCAAGCGAGCGCCATCGACTCAAACAGAGCGCGTTGGTCAAGTTCTCGCGGGAGCATATGCCCGCGGGACATGTTCAACGCCTACGCTGGCTTCCTGCTGACCACCACCACCAACACCGCTGACGTACGAGCAAACGAACTAGCCGAACTCCGCAGCACAGCGCGCCAACTTTTCCCGTCACTGCGACGCGGAACTGGCGAACAAACAGAACTAGAGCGCGCCACCAAATTTGCGATGTACTCGCGCATTAGATCACCGCCCTTCCTCACTCCTGCTCATGTCAGCCACTCCCGCTTTATACGTCACCCTCACAGGCGTAGCCAAGGAGGATGGGGTGGGATGGGCGTGGGGAGTCTGTCACCCTCCCTTGAAACTTTCGCACTTTGCGAAACACGTACGCACACATATACACGTGCACATGGAATGTGTATATGTGTATACACATATACACATTCATACACATATACACCTGCACATACAAACACACAGATGTCTGTTTTCTTTCCATTCTATTCATTTATGGACTCCATCCATCTATTCCATTCCCTTCTGTCCACTCCATCCATCCATCCATCTATTACATTCCCTTCTGTCCATCCATCCATCCATCCATCCATCCATCCATCCATCCATCCATCCATCCATCCATCCATCCATTTATCCATCCATTTATCCATCCATCCATCCATCCATTCCATTCCATTCCATCCATCCATCCATCCATCCATCCATCCATCCATCCATCCATCCATCCATCCATCCATCCATCCAATCCATTCCATTCCATTCCATTCCATTCCATCCCATCCCATCCCATCCATCCATCCATCCATCCATCCATCCATCCATCCATCCATCCATCCATCCATCCATCCATCCATCCATCCATCCACCCTCTTCCAACACCCAAAGCTCCTCTTCCTCTTCAAATGATGAAAAGTATTGTTCAGGTTCTTTCTTTTTTTTTTTTTTGTACTTGTTCAGAGTTCACTGCAGAGACCACAACTTGAGTCTCCTCCCCCTCCTCATTACACAGAAACGGGCAGGTTTCGTGTTTCCAAAGGTCCAAGGAGAAAAAAGCGCGAGCTCACTCAACTAAGTTCGCCAACGCCTCGAGCTAATCAATTCGGGGTCGGCCCCCCCGCAGTTTGCGTCTCTCAGTAACGCACAAACGGGAAAGAAAGAAAAGAAACTAACTACGAAAGAAACGCAACCGAGCAAGAAACCCAAATAAAGAATGCATACAGCGCAGCACAGCACGTAAACGGTCGAGCGGGTGCCCCCCCACCGCGGTTGGAACCCCGCGGAATCGAAGAAACCCCAGATCGGTTCCCGCTCACGAACGACCCCGCGCTGACGGCAAAGACAAACGAACGGGAACGCGGCGACACGGAAAGGCCTCGGCGTACTACGCACCACTACAAGACACGTGTGTGTGTGCGTGCGTTGCACTCTCCCGATAACGTGTCGCGCTCTACAAGCTGATAGACGACGCCCGCTCGCCGTACCCGCTCCTAGCCACCGCACGAACACCCCGTACACAGTAGTGTGTACTCAACTCACTCGCTTTCTGCTGGTACAGTATAGGGCAGTTGGTTTGGTTACTTCGCTCTTGCTTTAGTGTGAGCGATAAAACGAACAGTTAGAAAGTTTGGATCCCAGTTTTTCCTCTCGACACGACCAGAATAAGGAAACTGTAGCCGTTTACAACCTAATATGAGTTCCACCCACAGTCATCGCTTTCCCACCCGTAGAGAAATTACATATACGTTCCATCCAATCACGTTTGCTCATTTCCGTGACGTCAAGAACTTTACACGTGTTTCAGATAGTTGGTGTTGCTATTCAGATACGTCTTAGTGTCGCTGGTTTTAAATCGAAAACCTCAACGTCCTGCAAATTTCGTCAGAGATTCTGGCAACACTGCTGAGCCAGAGGTCATATTTTAGGGTAGGAACGACGAACCTTTATTTTTCCATGTGTGTGGTGCTCATATTAGGAGTGAAAATGCACTTATTCCGAAAAGAAACCAGCTTGCAAGACTGCGTTACATAGCTGATTGACAAGTGCGCCGCGTATCAGTGGGCGGAGCTTGGATTTAGGTTGTAACCGACCGTTACGACCGAAGAACGAACACAAGCTCCGCCCACGGAACTATAAGGTGCCAACCATTCATCGGCGCAAGAAAGTCCTGCTAGGTTGTTTCCGTCCTAACCGTACTCACTTTTCGCTGATATTATAAACACTACGCATAGTAAGAACTAAAAGTTCGTAGTGCCTAATTAGAATATCATGTTCGGCTGAGGATTGATGTCGGAATCATTGCTGCCATTTGGCAGGAAGTTCAACTTTTCGACCAAAAACCATGGACACGAACGTGTATCTGAATGTAGAAATGAACGCTACCTGAATTAGGCGATAGGTGCTTGACGTCATTGAAAGGCGCAAATGCGATTGGATAGAGCATCCTATGCAAATTCTTTCTGGGTGTGACAGCGACAGATGTGGGCGGAGCAGCTTACATTTATTATTTGGTTCCAACCGACTACGCAGGCAAACAGTGACGGTGTCGAGACGATAAACAAGCAAAATGAACACCCATGTTTCGATGTATTGCAGTAGATTCACAGTTGTTTTCCACACCAACAAACCATGGACATGCCGAAAAGCTTCACTGGAGTGACGTAGAGAGAAGGAGAAAAATCCTTGTTACGCGTTTTTCCATGTTTTTTTTTTCTCTTTTTTTTTTTGAAGATTTCTTTCAACCTGAAGGCACCTGCTGTCAAACTTCTTTTCCCGAACTTCTTTCCAACTTGTTTTCCCTTGCATGAAACGAGACAGGAACGGCTCACTATTTTTTTTCTCTTTTTTAAGCTCTTGTTTTGTTGATTCGTCGTCACTGTATTCGCGTAGTTTAGGCGCGTTCGTTACGTACTCCGAGCAAACGCGCGAAGTTCGCGGACTGGCTGTGTTCAAAGAGAGCTAGTTTATTTGAACAAGGGTTCGCTAGGCTTGTTCCGCTAAAAACTTTGCAGCGAATTGTTCCTTTTTCTGTTCCGATCCAAAGGTGCAGTCTCTCTATTTTTTTTTTCGGCGCACTGCATACACAAGGACGGTTTCGATCGAAGTGAAGCAACCACCCTGTGTGGTGGTGTAGAACTTCAACCCAGAAACAAACAAAAAACGAACAAAATGAGCAATAAAAATAGAGAGGCACGCAGGGCTCAACTTAATCCTGCTGTACCAGTATGTCAACGCAACTACCTAGCACAAACATACTTTTATTGTGTTTACTTAAGCAATGGTCGCTTCAACCGTGTTAGTTATCCCACGCTTAACAAGCTTGCTACGACATTTCAGGAGTGCGAATGAACTTTAACGCAAATGATGCGCGAGTGTTCTGTCCTCGGCGATCAAAAACTTGCGCTTTGCGCTGTTCTTGGGCGGTGAAAAAAAAACAACTGTCACATAGGATAAGGCTTAAAACTATTTAATACAAACGTTAGAAACGTGCTTTTCGCGAAGACAAAAAAAAAAAAAAGCCACACGGTCTTATGCATTAGCCAAGACGACTCGAACGGCGAAATACATTATCATCTTTGTTTTTCTTGCCAGTCCATTGTATTCTCAAAACACATCAAAGAATTACGTATTAAGCCAGTTTGTTTGATATGCGTCTGTTTGATATGACCAGTGCTGGTCCCGAAAATGAGCAATGTAGACATAGCGTTGTCCTTCCGTCAACCACCATCTGTCTGGCTTCGCGAACCCGAACGCTTGTGACACTCCTGTTTGTGTGTCTTCCCTTCCTCTGTCATTCATCTCTTCCTTACTTTTCGGTCTCTCCTTACCCCTTCCCCAGTGCAGGGTAGCCAGCCAGATATTTGTTTTCCGGTTAACCTCCTCATACGCCTTTCCTCATACATGCCAGTACCTCACTATCTCTGAGAGAGAGAGAGAGAGATCTTTTGATGAAGATCGGTCTCCGATCGAAACGTCACCAATAAACAGTTTTTTAGAAGCGTATATATATTTTTCCTATTTTGTTCTACGGCAACCGAAGCCAGACTCTTCATAATCTACGTGTATATATATATATATATATATATATATATATATATATATATGAAGTTCAGAAGAATAAACCTAGGATAATCAAAACAACCACAGAATATCAATGCCGAAACGCCCCACCATCTGAATTTCGAAGAATGGCCCTTTCAACAACTTGAGCACCCACAGTTATTAAGGCGAAAGCATTTGGCGCCTCATCAAACGTAAAAAATTGCACAGGCGTACCACGTCAGCAGCACCAACACAGTGTGCCAACAAATCACGCGATGACGTCACCATATGACGTCGTCATGACGACAGAGATGGCAAAAACGTCTGACGTCATCAGGACGTCATTTTGACGTCACATAACGTGACGTCAATGGAGGCGTCATCATATGACATCTTTGCTTGATCAAAGGTGGGCCGATACCGTGGAGGCGGTGCAGAACAAGGTGAGGTGCAGAAAGCTTGCAATGCTTCCGATCCTAGGCATTGCGAAACCTGACAGTTGCAGAAACATCGTGATTTTTGCGCTAAGAAAGACGAACACATGAGAGAATACAGGACAGGCGCTTGGACAGGACAGGATAGCGCCTCTCCTGTCTCCTCTCATGTGATCGTCTTTATTGCAGGACAGGCATTTGGACAGGACAGGACAGTGCCTGTCCTGTCTTCTCTCATTCGTCTTTATTACAGGACAGGACAGTGCCTCCTGTCTTCTCTCATGCGTTCGTCTTTATTGCAGGACATGCGTTTGGACAGGACAATACAGTGCCTGTCCAGGACAGGATAGCGCCTGTCCTGTCTCTCCTCTCATGTGTTCGTCTTTACTAGCCCAAAAATCGCGATGTTATGTACTCACCAACTCGCCCAACAATTCGGATTCTCGTAAGTTCCAGAAAGCTTTCGGAGGGGCGGCATGAGATCGAAGTTCAACACATCGACTTAGAAGACAAACAAGCTGGCTTGAGCGCCTTCGAGTCGACTGAGGCGGATGCATAGGGGATCATGTGAGTTTTTTTCTTGGCTTCGCAGCTATGGCGCCACGCTGTTAAGCGCGAGGGTCGCGGTTCGATTTCAGTGCCACAACGTCCACAGTTCGATGGGGGGCGAAATGCGAAAAGAAACAACCCGTTGGGCTTAGATTTACGTGCACGTTAAATAAAATCCCCAGGTCGTCAAAAATAATGAAAACAGCCGCGAAGTACGGTTTTCCCGAAGTAATTTAATGCCTTTGTTGCGTAAAACCCTAGAACTTGTATTATATAAAAAAAAAAAAGCCCACGCGCCATAAGAAGGCATGGCAGCTCCGTCACTACGACTTTAGTAGGCGCTGATGCCAGCAAAGTTACAAGGTTGTCAATACAGGAATAACCTCGAATTCGTGTCTACGAGTTACAGATACCTATGGCAATCTTTAAAAATTTACATTTTAAGTAAAACTAACCAACTTTGCGTCACGCCCTTCGGAACAGATGACCACAAGGCCAAATAGGTCACGTAGTATAGGATCCGCCAACCCACTTTAATAAAGAACATTGCTCCCTGAGGTGCCCCAAGTAACATCGGACGCTCGCAGTCGGAGTCACAGACTTTCGGCCTCTGTATTACACCGCCGTCTAATCTCAGCGAGCGCACGAAAAACCCGCAATAAACTCGCGTCTTCTCCCCCCTAGAGCACCAGCCTTCGAAGATACCGGGCTTTCGAATCCGGAATAAAAAAAAAAGAAAAAAAACGGCAAAACAAAGACAACCAGAGATGGCAGCGGAGCCACTCGAACCATAGGCATCCAATCTAGCCAAGAAACAGGCACGCCGACGACTCCCGGTCCAAGAGGAGTCATATGGCGTGCTCCGAGAAGGGAGGGAGGATACAAGTCGCGTCTGTCGACGAAGTCGGGAGTCTTGCGGTTCCCGCGGGTTCCAAGGGATATAGCGTACAGCGCATCTCGCCATTACCGTTCACTTCTATACTCCCTTTTTATTCCCTTATTTTATTCCGTTCGTTGGACGCGTTCATTCGACGGACGCCCCAAACAGGGAAGGGGCAGCAGAATCTCAGCTAAAGAACAAAGAATTCCCGCTCTTCCCTATAGTCGGACAAGACAGTCGTCATCGTATAGCAGCGGAGACGGGATGATTGGAAGTGCAGATACCAAAAGCCTCCCCGCTAGCCTTGATACACCCTACACCCGCCTCGCCGCCGCCGTCGCTACAAGCCACGGGGTTATAGGCGCCCGTTGCAAAAACAGACGCGGCCGGCCCGCAATCTGGAGAGGGCCCTGATCTCATATATATACCGCGCTGGGCTGTGTATACGCGCAATGGCTGCGCCCCCATACACTGGAAACGTTATATATATACGGACCCTACACAATCTTTGCTGGCAGGATGTATATTGACTGCGCGTCACTGGAGCGGACACGTGTCGCTTCGCACATACGAGGAATACGTCTTTGATGTTGAGACATACTTGCATCGCTCGAAAAACATGAAGGGAAAAGGGCCACAGTTTCCGCCGCAAGGGCAAAGCAGTGAGTGCGATAGTAAGAAATTGGAATATCGCACGAACATCGACGAGCAGCTCGATACTTGCAGCTTCCCGCTGAAGCACACAGGACGACGCTCGAAAAGGACGCGTAGGTATACACAGGACAAGCGTGAACTATAACAACTATCACAATCGCATGACGACGATTTTTCGCGTAACTCGCGCTGACGCCGACGGTCAATTTTCGCATTTTAAGATGCAGCTAAAGGTCGAACCACATGCAGCGTTTTTGCCGGCGTACGTGCGGCGCTTCGTTCCCCGGCGTCACTCGACGTCGGCGCTACCGGTGACGGCGGCTGAAACGTCCACCTCAGGAACGTGCCTAACATCGGCAGCATTGGCGTCAATGCTGGAAGCAGTTCGATGGACGCAGAATCAATCCAGCGCGCGGCTGGCAGCGACTTCCGCCTGCGTAATGGCATCGTCGCTGCTGCCGAAATGGCTGCAGCCGCCCGCCTCGGATCTATTAGGACGTCGCCGTGCACTGTGTGACCCACAAGTTCTCAGCCAATGGTTGTATTTGGCTTAGCGTTGTGCCTAGAAGCTTCGACAGCAAAGCGCTCGCGATCTCTTAAGCTGTTTCCGAGAACCATACTCATGTTCATCGGTAGGCTTAGCAGGAATGGCTATATCGGCCGAATGCGTGGCCCGAAATATATCTTCAAGCTCAGAGGTCATATATTACGAGATAGTGGTTCTCTTAACCTCAATAGCTGACGCTACAAGCACTCTCATTTTTCGTACTACATAACTACAAACGAGGCATAAAAGCTTATATTCAAGAATAATTCTTGTAAGTCGATTGATGGATATTGCACACCGCTTTGTGAGGTTTCAGGTTCATTCCCTGCGGTATCATTGCGCGACACTGGGCTGGCCTCAGCCAGAGCGTACTAGAAAATACTGTAGCACACTATACCTCAGCGTTTCTCATGTGGTTGACCACCCTCTCTGGCGGCGTTCATGTGACGACGCCAAGAGACGCAACGCTAGATAACGTCAGCAAAAAGCTACATGTGGTTCAGCCTGAAGGCTTTCGCCTTAAAAGAAGATAACAAGAGCAAGGATCATCGAAAACCCCTGCGATTCTATAGTGGAGGCCAATAGGGGCACGCCCCAGTTCATCAATGTGCGTCACGACGCGCGTACCTACACAACAAACATACCCACGCAACGAGAAAACGAACACGAAGTTGGACATAATACGCGTCTAAATTCCACACAGAAAAGCATCAGCGGCCTTCCTACAGAAACGGCATCATCGGCTTGTTCAAAAGAAGAGCGGGGAAAAAAAAATACGAAGTGGGGGAGCAAGACGTGGTAGGAGAGTCCATACAGCGACGAGGGACTAGGAATCAATAGCCATCTCAATCCAAAGGCAGCCACGGGGTTTTCGGGCCGTCGCCGCTGGCCTCCCGACACCCTTCTCTCCCTCTCTTCTCCTCCTCCTCCTCCTCCTCCTCCTCCCCCCCCCCGCCGACGACGAAACGACACCCCGAGTGCCTCCCGGTAGTCCTCGATGAAAAATCTTGCCCCCCCCCCCCCCCCTCCCCAAATTCCCTTTACTGTTCCCTTTGCCAGTGGAGCGCACCCAATCTTGCTTGCTGTCGTCCCGTTCGCTGGACGCTGCGGCCACGGCGTATTCTCGGCGAAGAACCGTGGGTGTAGTATATACGAGTGTTCCTTACGGGATGCTTATTTCGTTGGACAGCGGTCGACGCTCCGATGAGCGCGAGAAAGACGAGAACGCCAGGCAGCAGCTCTCTCACCGTCCTTGCGGATGCAGTTCTGAGAAGTCGCCAGCTCGCCGGGTATGAGTTGGCGTAGAGACGGCGGAACTTGGAAGCTTCTCGGAAAAACATACGTGACTCAACACTCATTGTATATCTTGGTATAAAGAAAGTGAGTTTCATTTTTTTTTTTTTTTGCTTGTTTCGTAGAATCGTTCTGCCGAAACAATGAGGCCTTATACACTACATTGTGAAACCGTTGGTGCATGATCTCCTTAAAGTTGAGTGGCGCTGACTAATGGAGAAAACAAATGATTGTTCGTTTGTCTCCTACCTTGTAGAGCGTCTTACGGGCTGTTACTGGCTGTCAAAAGCCTCTTATTTGTCGCTAAAATCTGAGCAAGAAGTTAGCCTGCTTTTCTGTTTGCGTAACTTTACCTGCGAACATTTTTTTTACTGCTGAAAACAAAAATGTAATTTTCAGGCAACCAACCATCCTCTCAATCACCGTTATCGAATTCGTGCAGCTTATTTGCTCCATATGCCCGAGTAGCGATGTTTACCGTATAGGAACCAACGGTGCTTAAGCCAGACGTGAATAGTTCCTCAAAAACAGACACATAGGAGTAACGGAGGAACGGGGAGGGTTGCACGTAAAAATAATAGCCGCGAGCGCGCGCAGGAAATCACCGAGAGAACTGGAAAGGGCATCATGTGCTCAGAAGCGCACTTAAACGGTGAACGAAGTTACGACCCCGCTCAAAATTTTTTTTTCTTTAAAAGACGACGCTGTCACAACTTGTCCCCATCAAGCGTCATTACTTCGCCAACGCGGCTTCACCCAAAGGCTGCACCGATCGCGTACCGTCGCTCTATCTCTTTAAACATTGTCTCTAGCGTGGGATATGCTTCCTTACAGTTACCCGAACGAGGGGGGTTGCAAAACGCCAAAGCCGGCGCATGTTTCTTTTCCCTCTCTCCCTCTTACAAGCCCACCTCGATGTTCTTCGCGACTCTCTCACCCATCTCATATTCCTCCGAGCTTTTAAGACAAGGCTCCTTATAGCGCCCGTGAAAACAAAACAAAACAAAACGTAAGAAAGAGACGCACACCGGGGCGACGCACTCGAAGCGGCAGGAGGGGTTCACCGATCACAAATGACTTTCGCCCGGCTAGGCCCAGCACCGTCTTCAAATCCTTTCTGTTCAGCCATTACGGGATCAATACTAAGACCGAGTGCAAAGCGCACGGTTGCTCTTACCCCATCTCCAAATCCTCTCCAAAAAAACCCCCAATAGCGGAGCCCTTGCGCCCCTCTCTCCGACCTTCCGGAAGACCCTCTGTACACCGAGATATCACCCTCTCTCTGATATATATATATATATATATATATATATATATATATATATATATCATTGCACTCGTAAGATATGAAGGAGCCCCAATCGTTCTACCGTCACTCAAGGGATCGCGGCATAAATCGCTTCCGTTCGGCCCCTCCCGGCAACAAAATATGGAAGGGCGGGGAGCGGCCGCCTTTAAAACTGTAGGATGAAAGGGCTTAACGTCTTAGTTCAAATAAGGGGGGGCGATGAAATACGTTATCTGTAGTCTCTGACAAGCAACGGCGTCGCTAGTATCGACGAAATCTGCGAGAGCATTCCGTAAACATCGTGTACGCATGTAATGGACAGGAACGCGTGTCCCACCTATGATGATGATGATGATTATGATGATGATGGTGCTTTTCGCATATGGCACGCACCCACAGTGCCAAGAATTCTAACAGCGGATCTGTTTAAGCTTTTAAGTGCACCGGGTAGTGCGAACAGAAATTATCATTAACATGAACCGGCACGCGCTCGCTTCGTCCTCTTCTGCTTGGCTCTTACAACACGTGCGCTAATTTGTCCGGCGTGGAATACAATAACTATGATGGACGAATGTGTTGCGTGACTAAAAATACCGTGACTAGTCACTTGACTAAAATCACGTAACAGCTCGTCAAGGGACTAGAAACCACGTACCATCTAATCACGTGACTACAATCACGTAACATCTAGTGACGTGACTAAAACCCTAACAACTAGTCATGCGACTAAACTCCCGTAGCAGCTAGCCACGTGGAATGTCCCCGCCATAAACCAGGTATAACGCGTGCGTAGCGTGGGGAACCGACCGAAACCGGAGAATAGCCAAGCCTATCGATACTTAGCGCTATACTAATAAACACTTAGAAGAAGCTAGGTCGAACACAAGCACCCTTGTTGGTTCCAGCCTTGCGGCACTAGTGCAACCTCCGCACATTTTTTTTTAAAGCGCAGCTCTTAGGCGCCCGTTCCTGCATTGAGCGGCGTCGCCGTCGCCGTTGCCGTCACCGTCGGTGGCGTAACCGATAGACATTAAAAAGTAACCGAGAGACATGAAAAAATAACATGGGGAAAAAGTACCTGGGGTCCCATGGGATTTGAAGCCAGGCCCACTGCGTGCCAGTCGTGTATTCTACCACAGACACACGCTGGTGCTTGAAACTCATTTGCAAAAAGGCCCTATACAGGCATCATGTCGGGCAAGGATTCGCGTTAACCTATGTAATATAGCGTGGCAGAAGAGTAAAATAGCAACCAGTCATCACACAATGTTAATTGCGCAACGAGTGTTTGGTTTAATGCTTCCCACCCACTGCGAAGTGCTCAGCCATAATTCGTCATCGTCATCAGCCACATGCAGCATCAACAAAGTGCACGTAATGCCTTACAGATGTATAGTGGGTACCGCGCTTATCCTCAGAAAGAGACGAATAATGGCGTAGTGGGTGCTGTCCTGCTTCACAAAAATTATGATTTATGGCGTAGTCGATACCTCGTGGAAAGCCAAAACTTCAAACACAGTTGGCCTTGCCCCGACACGAAGCTGCGCTCAGAATTCGCATTAGGCAGTATCGTAATCGTTCGTGAATTTTTTATATGATGCTTTAAATATGTATAGTAATAACTAATCATTTGACAGAAAAGAAAAGCAAACATACAAAGGTAAAAGGAGGATAATTATATACACAGCACATTCCTACATCTTCTTTCTAGATTTATATTACTTAATACCCTCCCCCAAGATTAGGGTAGAAAACTGGACACGCGTGTGGATGAGATAGCAGCCTTCCCTTCCTTTCAGCCTCCTCCTCATAGGTGTAAATTATTTTCCGCTTTTTCGGACTGATGCTGTATTTTTTTTTTTCTACAAACAGTTGGCGAGGCGAGCCACATTCTCCACTTTTCGGGGTCGAACCCGTAACATCCAGCTCAGCTCATCAGACAAAAAAGGCAATAAAGCAAAAAGTAAAGGAACAAAACACTTGAGATTTTCATTAGAGGGAGAAAAAAAAAACGCACTCGTCGCTGGACAAAAGAGAAGCATTGACAAATCAGGTTCAGCAGAGGCTTGAGCGAGAAAAAAAAAAGCGAGACCATCAGGCGAGGCCTCAGAAATGAGCGCGGCTCCGCAGGAAAACGGACGGAAGCGAAGAAATAGTGACATCGCGAAGGCGAAAAGCGAGTCGTTTCGTCCAGGCAGCACATTTGACCTAACAAGCTCCGAACACGAAAGTGCGGTGAACGACATTAAGAGGTAACAACAGCAAGAAAGCGAGAAGCATAATCTCGAACGACAGGGGTCTAGTAATGAAGGGAGAGTAGAAACGGGTGAAAAGGCAGCGACTAGGGACATCAGGGACGTTCTTTTACTAAACAAATCGTAAGAATTTGGGGGGACACAACAGCGAACCGTTAACTCGGAGCAAGCAGAGCATAAGCGCTGTGACGAAGTGCCGGACATTGACACGACGTAACAAAGAACAAAAAATAAGGAAGAACACAAAAGAGAGGGACGAGGAAAGGGGAAGTGCTCGAGGAAATAAAGGAAATGAATGGTCCCTTGACGGCTGCACCGGGACGGCGCCCAACTTTCGCGCTGATGAAGACCGACCGGAAACGACTTCTCTTCTTCCACATCGTTCCTCCAAATCTGCACCCTTCGGTTCCCTCCCTACGTTTCCCGAAAACCCTTCCCTAATTTTCCTTATTTCGTCGTCCAGTTCCCTCGCCATTTCCTTCCTGATCTCCCCTTCGGTCTCAATTGCTCTCTCTCTCTCTCTCCGGTCACCATTTCTTTCTTCAAATCCCTTTTCTCCCTACTTTTCCGAAAACCCTTCCCCATTTTGCTCATGACGACGTCCAGTTCGCTCACCAGTTCCCTTTCTGATCTTCCCCTTCGGTCCCAACCCCCCCTTACATCCGCGCTCCATTTTTTTCCGTTCTCTTCCTACTTTCCCCAAAAACCCTGCCACCATTTTCCTTATTTCGACGTCCACTTCCCTCGCGATTTCCGTCCCCGATCTCCCCCTTCGGTCCCAATTTTTCTCTCCCAGCTCCCTATCTCTCCTCATTTCCCTTTCAGCAGCCAATCCTTTCTTTCCCCATCTTTTTCACTCTCCATTTGTCGCCGCCCCTTCTCCTCGTTGGTGCCCATCCCTTCCTTTCTTTCTTTCCCCCTCTCTCTAATCTTCTCTTCCCAGTTTTTTCCCCAATTCTTTCACTCTCATCCATTTCCTTTCGCGCTGCGAGACGCTCGGCTCGCGGTCCTGCGGAAACTTACATAAGGCTCGCGAAAAGAGCAGTCCGCGCGCACGCCGTCTCCCTAACGGCATCGGCTATCCTCCTCTCCGCTACTCGACAACCGACAAAGAGAGAGAGAAACCAGAGCAGATAATGCCGGCCCCTATGTCTTGCTCTAACCACCGACGCCACCATCTCACCGCCGACTGCGCGGCAGCGCTTGGGACAGCATTTGCGGCTTTCCAATGAAAAAAAAAAATAGTCACAGAGTTGAAAGAGCAGTAAAGTGGAAAAAAGAAAGAGGGCGAGAAAAAAGATATGCGGTCGACAGTCTCGCGGAGCTACCTTCCCTCTCAAACTTTTCCGGCCTTGCTCCTTCCCTGAAGAAAGTAAAAGGGAAGTTCCTCTCCCCACATCCCTAAAAAATAGGAAACGAGGACTTCGAGTGCGTGCCGAAGGCCGAGACGGGCTTATCAGAAGGAGCGTGGCCTTTTTTTTCCCCTTTTCCTTCTTCCCCGCGTGAAGCCGCTACGCCTGCGTCGCTCCTGTTCGGAATGGTCGCTGTCGGAGTTGTTCAACAACTTGTTTTGTTGGTTTATTTTTCTTCATATTCCTATCTCCAAGAATTCTCCTCCCTTTCTGTCACTTCCTCAGAGAGAACTGCTCCCAACGATTTGTTTTCAATTTTTTTTCATTCTTGTCGAGCTGAGAGACCTCGTGGTTTTCCGCAAGCGTCCTAGTGCGTAAAGTTTAGTTTTTTTTTTAAAGTTAAATAGTTAAAACAAAGCTATACTTCACGCACTAGGACGGTTTTGCAGAAACCCGCCCGTTCTGACTCACCGCCCGTTCAAGCCGGGACACCACCTCTTGATCGTACACCTTGGAGACTTAAAAATTTCCCCTACAGTTTACCTACAACCAACCGTAGTGGTTGTGGCTACATGGTTACACGGCAGCATCCCTCTGAGAAGAAGGTCGCGGGTTAGATTCCCGAATCAGTGGTCACTTTAATATGGAAGGTCGAATAGAAGCAAAACAACGCTTTATAACCGAGATCATTAAAGAACTTTACGCAGTAAAAACACCTAGAGTATTTCACTATATGGCGCTTCCCATAGCTTTTGTGCTACTTTGGGACATTAAGCGCAATCGATCCACCAATGAGCTAAACAAGAACCTTTACCATAAACTGTCGTCGCAAAACGTTCACAGAACATTTATGCGCCTTCAGCGTGGTCATGTTTGTTCTGGAAAGGCCGATGAGAAAAGCGGATTGTAGCTTTACGCCTCGTAAAAGATTAACGCTCACCAGTTTCTTGTTATTCGCTCACTTAAGCTTCACTTTTACTTGACGCCGCCTCAATGCTGCCGAGCGACACACTTCACGATTGGTTCACACTGGTCCGGTACATCGGCAACATTTTGTGGCGTCGCACTAAAAAAGAAAAAAAAATTAACAAAAGAAATTTGGTGTCTGTGTAGCGCGAGCCATACCTCTGTTTTCGTACATGTCGCTACGCCGTTGTCTTTACCATCGTCGTTACCGTGGTTACCATAGACACCGCTGCCCTCCTTTAAATTGAATGCCGGTTAGTCTAGAATCAAACTCAAAACCAGTTACGAAGGTAGCTTTCTTATGAAAGGAACATTAACTGCCCTTTTTGGACAATTCCTCTATCCCTATGCGAAAGTGGCTTCCAAATTCCAAGAAAGATATACTAGAAAGATATCAGCGCCTTAGCGAAGGCAGATAAAGAATAAAGATGCCACAACAACGTCCTATGCTATAATCTCAAGGATTAGACAAATCCACACACTTCTTTTTTATTCACTAAACACAGTTTCCACAGTTGAAGCACTACAGCGCACCAGAGTATTGGAAACAATGGAGTACACCAGAGTACAATGGAGTACACCAGAGAACAACCGTAGCACCAGAATTCCCTCTAATAACTTTAATAGGAAAACGTCGCGCCTGCCCAAGAAGCACGTCAACGTTCCCACCACGCACGGGGAGTCATCCAGCGACGTTTATACGCTATTCGGTCAGTGCCTTTTCCGATTCCATCAGGACATAATCACTCTCATACACTGCCACTACACACGCTCAGTTCCCACCGTCAAAGAAAGTTACTTTTCCAATCTCGCTGTCCCTCTTCCTCTATTTTCATTTCCGTATACTACGCAGCCTTCGGGGCTTCACGGCACGGCGAGAGCGACGCGCGCAAGAGAAAAGATCTTTCCGAGCAGAGGAGCTTGCGCACGTATCTAACAACGCCCCGAGGAGCAGCCATTCACTCGAAGACCAAACGGGTCCCTGAGGGAGAACCAGTCGTTCCGCGTTTAGCAGCCGATCCGCATCGCCTCGGGTATAGTGCAAAAAAAAAAAGAAAGAAAAAAGGACACGCTAGGATCAATCACTTCCATCCCTCTTCCTGTCTCAGCATCTTCGTCGCACGGCTAGGCTTCTTTCGCACGCCTTCGGCCCGTTACTACAGAGTCCCGCAATGAAAACAACGAAAGTGGGAAAGCAACGAAGAAACCGAAAGCCACGGCAACAACGTAAAGGCCGCGTTCGTGCTCGTTCCTGTAGGCCCGTCGATTAGTTTGTTCGGCGGAGCGCTAAATTCCGGCGACGTTTTCTTAAGCCATTAGAGAAATGAACGACCCCCCTTCCGCTAGCGCTGTATGAAGCATGTTCCTCGGCGCTGCCGGGAGTGTAACAACATTTCGACGAGCAACGTCCAATCGCGTCTACGTTACATTATAGAAGAGAGCGGAAGGAGAGACGCCGGAGCGGAAGTTGAGAACAACAGTGACGTATGTCTCGGCCGCAACGCTCGACCTATTTTCGCGTTTCTGGTTGGCCGAGAAAGAATCTAAGACGACGTGGCAATCGCGAAGATGGGCCTGTCCGAGGTGTAATTGAGTTGTCTCGCGTCTTCTAAGTAGCGTGTGTATACAGTAAAAAAAAAGAGAAAAACGAAACTATTCCACCAGGAAACGGCGTGATAAGAACTAAGGTGGTTCCACCAGATGTTTACCTTTCCCTCACCATGAGCGCACTGACGTGGTGCTACACTTCATCGAAATATGAAGCTGTCATTTCGTCGACGAGATATTAATCGAAGTCGCCAGAGGAACGCATTGTTGCGCTACGCATGACGGCCAAGAAAAAAAAAAAAGGAACCCAGAAACTTTCGACGTTCGCTGTCAGTCCAAGCTAATAGCCTCACGCATCTGCAAAGCTTTTGACTACGTTAAAGGCATGGTGAGCCCGAAGGCGTACATTCGTTGCTGTCACAATTATTTAGGTAGCTTCAGAAGTGTAATTGCGTATTACCACAGAGAACACAGCCGCGAACTAGCCCACCTCTGGCTGCTGTATTACAGATGGCCATACATATCAATCGATCTCTCACACGGGTGCTGTCTCCAGTAGTGCGATCGCCGACATTAAATGCGACTGTCGTACACCTCCCACGCAGTATCCACAGATGGAGGGACAGCGGGCGAATAAAAGCTGTCCACAACAAGCCCGCGGTCGCAGCCCCTAAGCCTTCAGACGCATTATAGCTCTCGTGTGACAGCCCGTATTACGCTGAGGTATGATAGCTGGCAGTTTGCGACGAATGCGCACCACAGCGCATGTTTTACAATGGTGCACTTATACAGGCGGTAAATGTACCAGCACCGCCAACTGTCCCGAAAACATTTGAAGAAGACAAATAGAAAGAGAGAGAGAGAGGTTGTAAGGATAAGGCAGGAAGGTTAACCAGGGTGAGCCCTCTTGGCTACCCCACCCTGACGAAGGGTATTGAAAACACTTTTCACAGACGTATGCGACACAAACAAGCATTCACAGTCGGTCACAAGCGATCACAAGCGGTCACAAGCGTTCACAGTTGGTCACAAGCGACTACAATTATGCATGAGCTAAAGATTGTCGCCATGATATTGGCGAGACAGTCACGGTATAAACGACTGGATCGGGAAATGTAGCTTGCGGTCAGTGTGAAGGGCATCTTCGAAATAAAGTAGCTGACCATGTACCTGAGGGACCGAAACAAATATAACTAATAGTTAAAAAAAAAACGTAACGATAGTTTGGTGGTGTCAGCCACCATCGCATTTCGAGGAGGATAATCACAGAATACCTCCTTTGAACCTCCCCTCTTAACGTACGTGTTACGCGCGGTCAATATTTGCTTCTATTTTTTTTTTCGCTCCTGGTAAGCAAACTTCGACTTACGTTACTAACGGCCATTTGTCAGGAGCACCGAGACGCACAGAATATGGAGGCCGGTTACCACGGTGTTAGTTAGTTACGCCTCGTTTACGTTAAGCCTTCAAAAGCTGCGTTATCGTGACCCTTCAAGCGAAGCCACAACATCTTGTCAACTTCCGCGCGTACGCTCCAACGCCAAGCGGCTCTTTTAAGAAGCGCCGCGCCGAGTGACACCACACCGCTTATGGCCATTCACTACGCCAAGTTTGAAAGAAACAGGCGCATAAAAAAGTCAGCTACATCTTCCACGCCGATAAGCCGCAAGGCACGCCGGTACGCGTCAAAGCCGATAATCTCTTCCTGGATACCATAAACGACCATGAAAAAGCTTGTTCTTCCATCGCGAAGTTCTCTTCGATAAGATAAACTTCTCTCGTCCCTGCCACGCACGCTAACAAGCCTTTCAACTTCGTCGTTACGGTAAACAAGAAGGGTGGCGGCACCGGTTTCAGCGTGGGTAGGTACTCGCGTAAACCGTGAGGGGCATGCGAGACGAGAAAGTGAGACGAGGGCCAGCAGAGTGAGTCCTTCGCCGCTTAGCTTCGGAGCTCGGCGGGCGAGCCCAACTCCCAGTTTGTTCGGGGAGCGGCGCTGAACGAGGAGGAAAGAGGGAAAAACCGAATAAGCGAAGAGAGCGCGGGATTTGCCTCGTTAACCCGACGCTGCGGTGCGTGGAGAGACGACTCAGACAGCGTGCGCAGCGAGGGCTCAGAATACAGCGATGCTCGATAAAAAGGGAAGCGGTGAGTGCGACGGGGTGAAGAGAAGGAGGTTCACTTCTTTTTTATTCCTTTCTTCACTGAATACCAGATTACAAAAAGAAAATAGAGAGACAGAGAGTCGAGACAGGGAACACACGTATTTCGACGTCCTTCGTTTGTACGTGCACCTCCTCTTCGTGGTGCTCCTTCCTTTATGCGTTATTTTATGCGTGATTCAATTTTTGGAGAAACCCCGCGAAGCGTAGATAATAAGGATCCCTCCGCGGCAGAGATACATCCCCCCTCTTCAACCCAACAATGATACGCTGCGCTAGCTGGCTAGTTCGTGCACGGTCGCGTACGTCTTCCCCGGTGCGGCACGGAGGAGAAGCTCTTTCTCGGAGAATATAAAAGGACCACCGTACACGCTCGGTCGAGAAGAACGCGGATGAGAAACGGACTCATTGCCCGGAAAGAAGAGAGAGAGAGTGAGAGTTTATGGGTGAGGAAGGTCTGTGCCTCAAAAAACTTTCTCCGCGGTCGTTATTCGGAACAATTACGCATCTCCCTTCCCTCCCCCGATTTCTCTCCGTCAAGACGTCCCGTGATTCGTCGTACCGTGCGAGGCGAGCGAGAGGGGATATTGTTGGGGCAAAACTTGAAAAGATTGCGTACGAGGGACCGTCTACGAAGTGCTTCCGGTTGCGAAATAATAAGCAGGGAGAAAACTGAATACTAGACTGCTTGTTGATTGAAAGAGTCTAGAATGAACGCCCACAGGCTGTCGGCGAGTGTTCAAAGAGGCATCGCGGTAAAGTGCTTACTGAAAAAAAAAAATTACATGCTCCCTTCAGCCTTTGTCTAAGACTACTCGAAGGCGAAAGCTATCAGCTCAGTCGATGTATTGATTCTCTCCCACCCCCCCCCACCCGAAATCTTTCTGCACTCAACGTGGTTTTGCACTGCCTCCATGATGGGAGGCATTGCAAGTTTCTGCACCTCGCCTGATTTTGAAATGCCTCAGTGATCCGCCCACCTTTGACTAAGCGACGACGTCAGATGATGACGTCATAGTGACGTCCCGATGACATCACAGCTTCTGGGGACATGTGATGTCATGATCGCGTTATATGGTGACGTCATCACGTGATGATGACTTTTAGCGTCCCTCGTGATGACGCCGCTGACGCCGACGTTTCATTTCACGCTTCATGAGCCATCTAAGGCTTTCGCCTTAATATACGCATTTTAGAGTACGGACCCGTAAAACTGAAGGTGAGGTGCGTGGAAGTCGTTCGTTCGAAACAAGTGTTCAGGCACCTATAGGTATTAGAAGTGACTGAAAGCTGAGATAGTTGGTAGGGATTCGTCACAAATGACGGTGTGCGTGCAAACGCGGACACAATTAAGAGAGAAGTTAGCGTTGTCCTGACTTCTTTCTAGTGTCTGTGTTTGCATGCCTACCGTCTTGTATCATGAGCTTGTTGAAAATTGCATCGCTGCATCTTTTTTGGAGGAGAGAAATTGTGGAGGATGGCTTTTTAGTACGAAAGAACGTTGAATCAACATTAAATGCTTTAATGTCAGAAATCGTTGCCGCTAACTATATTTCTAACGAACGTTTGGGTTTAAGTGCCGCAATGAACTGCGCTAAAGCGTACCTTAAGCGCAGCTCCGGGCTCGAGAAAACGCAGCTCAAGCAGTCCACCTTGACAACAAGCTCTTCACACCATTCATAAAGAAAAAAAAACAGTTATTTGACTCTTTTTCGTGAGTTCTGGCTTGTCCCGTATATTACTCTCTTTACAGAGACATCTGAACTCCCTTTCGCGATGATTATACTCTCTTTGGAGAGTCATGCGACCCATAAGAGAGTTAACGTACCTCTTTAAAGCGAGTCATACGTGGCAATGCCGGACTCACAAAAAAAGAGTCACACATACTATTTCTTTTTCGAAGACTGAAGGCATTGTATATATTCCACCGTTAGTATTATGGAGGGAAATATACAAATGTGCTCACAGACAAATATAAATTAAAGAAAAAAGCGCAGCTCGCCGAACACGGAAGTGCGTAAAAAGTATATTCGGTACATTAATAGGTCGAGTACAAACGTGGTCGATAATGTTTCGCCGCAGAACCCGCAGCTCGTCGTAAGCTACATCGATACAGCCACAGGACGCTGAGGTACGCAGCGGCAACAAGAGCGCGAATCCACCAACAAACAGGAACTCCGCGCAGTACTGAGAGGTCAATGAACTCCGCGAATGTCAATGACCACAATCCGAACGCATTAGCACGACAGCGAGTCAGCGCACGAGCTTGTGTCTCAAATATGCCTCATCAACTACGCAGATCTGGAAAAAAAATTGCTAGATGCGCGCGTACGCGGAGAAAGTAGGAGCGAAGTTCCGCTCGATCCATTTCGAACAGCTAGATGCGATCGTTTTTTCGCGTGCCCGCGACCGGCGTGTGTCAGCTAGGGTTCCTGTGCTGCACGAGATAAGGCCAGGATTCAACGTGAAAGCAGCCGATGATAAAGAACAAGAAGCCAAGCGCGAGCGTTGCGAATTAATGGCTACAGTCAGGTTCGCGCAGGACGACGTAGCCCGCGTGTTCTTTCTAGAAAAGCGTTCAGCGTGGCGGCACAAAGCTGGACCCAGCGGTGGCTGCTTGGCAGGGCTTAAAGTCAGGGGGGGGGGGCCCAGGGGGGGCCCGGCGCCCCTTCCATGTTCTAAGGAGGGGCTGGGCCCCCCCCTTTGGCAGGTCAGCTGTAGCACTGCTGCACTCATTTGACATGCGTACAGGGAAATTATGACTGTAATATATTTATTTGTACTACGACATTCTTAAGCATTTGTTCAGGGCTAGATACAGTTGGCTATATATATATATATATATATATATATATATATATATATATATATATATAATGTCGCTGCACGACGAGGGCCCCCCCCTCCAATAATGGGAGACTTTAAGCCCTGCTGCTTGGTGGTATTAATCACGCATCTTCGCGCTCCCCGACTTTAAAATTAACGTTGACGATTATCAGTCGAACGATCCGGAACATCGCTGATGTTCTCGTCCCACGTGTACTATCCGTAACAAGTCGGCCTACATGCGGCTTCATCTGTGCTATGCCCTACAGATGTGCTGTCTACCGGCCCTATTCGTTACGAAATTATGAACATGAAAAACAGCGAGCCAATATGGGACTACGAAAAGAAGCACTGAAGAAGAACGGCTATTTGGGCTAGTTGGTTAAAGTAGCGCTCGTGTCGTCCCTCTTTGCTTACCGTTTCACGTTGTACCGCCTTTCCTTCAGCCCTTCCGTGCTTGCGCTGCAAACCCTTTCAATATGGAAAGAAACACACACAGCGCCGACTAACAACTGAATTTTATTATCGCTTGACAAGCAATAAATATGAACACATGTGTGACGTCAGAGAAACACCAAAGGGACACGCCTCTACCACCAGCACCGTCACTAGCCCTTTGAGACGCTATGTACACAATTGTGTACATGACTTGTTTTTGCTCCTTGTATCAACTAGGGGCTAAGAGAGAGCGAGATACATTGATATTCGGATAGATTGAACCTTCTGCATAACAATTTGTCTTCGTTTAACTTCATTTCGCAGCGTACTGTTGCGTATGATCGCATTGCTGAAGGCACTACCCCGTTCGACGAGTCGTTCGATGAGCCGCGTCCTGCGAGCCATGTTAAAAGTAAACTTTTTCTTTGTTCTAAATGGACATAACCAAAAACGATTTTGTGCTATATTTCTAGCCCGATATTTCATTCTATTTATGCAAAAATAGAGCATGAATGACTTCAGGATAAACGGATATTTAATTACAACTTAATTACAATAAGTTGCTATAACACACATAAATGAACATATTATGACATTATTTTTATTGCAATAGTATATTGAGTACCTTGAAATAACGTTGTATTGTTTTGACCCATTTACAGACAGTTCTTCATAGGTGGCGTCTGAAAGGGCTAGCACAGCGTGTTTTCCCCGGGTGCTGAGTGAGAGTGTGCTTGTGACGGAGCTGGCGGTGGAGGCGTGTCCCTTTTCTGTTTCTCTGACGTCACACATGTGTTCCTATTTATAGCTTGTCAAGCGATAATGAATTCAGTTGTTAGTCGGCGCTGTGTAAAGGCCTGACCACACATACCCGTTGCAGCGTGTCAGCGCGCGTCTTTTTGACGCGGCGCCGCGCCCTCTCCCTATGGAGAGAGAGGGCGCGCAGCTTCGCGTAGCCACGTGCCCTCCCACTCCATAGGGAGAGGGCGCGGCGCCGCGTCAAAATGTCGCGCGCTGACGCGCTGCAACGGGTACGTGTGGTCAGGCCTTAAGTGTGCTTCGTTTCGTTGTCCCGTCTTGGCGCGCTGTTTTTCACGCTCGGTATGTACAGTCGTCAGCAAGCTTAACGCGAACGCTCCGCCGCGTGACATGGATTGGTTTGACTGATGCCAGCCGCGAAGCGCTGGGTGCTGTTGCCTAGATAATACCTCGGTATGCTTGGATAGTATGTCGGCACGTATCGCTAACATCTCGGCAACAGAACCGAAAGATACGCGGCGCTGGCGTCAAACAAACCGTTTCAGGACACGCTGCGGAGCGTTCGAGATAAGCTTGCTGACGACTCCCGCAATCAAGCGTTGAAATTATGAAGCTAAGCAAGAAACGGGGCCTAAATATAGCCAATGTAACAAACAAGAGCCTTGAGGAGTATAACTACGTTATTAAAAATGAAAACTTTACGTGCCCTGTTTTCATGGAACTTGGCTTCTCTGCTTTAATGTAAAAGGTGGGCCGGATAAAGCGGTTTGACACCCGAAATGGAAGTGACGAAAAGTGGGTCAATTAGCTGTCTCAGCTTAATCCGTGATCGCGCGAATGAAGTAGGCAGCGTGGTAGGTTTTATCGCGCCTTGCTGATTGCCGGTGACAGGCACCTGATCGCCATTTGCAACATGTTTTGTAGAAGATGGGCACATTTACAGCGTTTAATGACCCCTTAACATGAGAGCTTCGCTTCACGCAAAGTCCGAAATTGCGTGTTTGATTGCGTAGCTTTCGGCACACAAGAAATAATGGACCATTGGCGCTGATAGAGTACGTGAACTTATAACCTGATGAGTTCAGTTTTTTTTTCTCTGCATGGTCAGCAGCGCATGGCAGCGGGTTCGTCCTCAACACTTGCTTACTCAAACTGCTCTAAAATAAAGTTACATACAAGGCAGTTTAGGGTAAGGTGGGGCAAAATGAGACAAAAATTTAAAAATTGTGAATATTTATTTTTTATTTCACTCTTTACCCTTGAACGTCAATGCAGAAACTTTCCTTTGGGTACAAGGTATGCGCTACATAAATATGACCATGTTGCCACTGTCAAAAAGTTTATTTTAAAAAGAAATAAAAAATGCACCACATGTCTCATTTTTCCCCAACCTGCGGGGAAAAACGAGACAGTGTGAAAAAAAAAAAGAATTAAACCTTCAGTTTTTGCAGTAGAAGCACTTGAAGTTAAACTCCATGGGCCCTCACGCAGCCTTCATGACCCCAGTCCTTGCACTCCACGCATTGAATCCAGACAGAATCCGGTGCTGTTTTGCTCCGAAACTCCTTGCAGATCAAACACCACCAGTCTTTCTTTGTGCTATTGTTGTATTTAGTTGAAAGCTTGCACTTCATTGTATTATTCAACGATTGGACGCTAGGTATGTTCTGACGCATCTTCTTCGCCTCCTTTTGCCGTTTTGGTGCAGAACTGCGCGGGCGTTTCGTGGCTTTCAGCTTCGTCAGCGGGGCTTCGTGAGGCGATGAATTTAAAACTGTGCTAGATTTGAATTTTCTCGCGCTTCTTTTTTTTAATTTGGTATTGGAGGAAAAATCGATGCCGAGACTTGTTTGTGAACGGCTTGACTTGGAGATTATTCCAATTTTGCGTTCGCCTCTTGAGAGCATCCTTGGGAATGCGGAAAAACCTCGATGCAGCGCGAATGGAGTGAGTGTTTGTTTGTTTGTTTGTTTGTTTGTTTGTTTGTTTGTTTGTTTGTTTGTTTGTTTGTTTGTTTGTTTGTTTGTTTGTTTGTTTGTTTGTTTGTTCCTGTGCAGATGGCTCGTACCCACTACGGGGGGATTGGCCATTAACCGGCGGTTAATGTGGGAATAATTTAAAATTTTGTTGGGGAAAAATGAATTAACCGGTCGTAATCGAATATAGAATTGTTAATTATTTTATAGATTGCTAACAAATTAGTGACAAGTCCAAAGTATTAAATTTTGATTGGGAAAATCTTAACAAGGGATTCTTCTTAAGTCTCTAAGAAATTCGCAGACGGCAATGCAGACGTTCCTGTTGCTGTGGCCCAGAGAAGAAGCCCCAAGGGAAAGAATGTTTTCAGAATTAAGGGAAATTCCTAATTTTCGGAATAAAATTTCGAGATGTTTTTTCCTGTGGTTAGCGAAGCGCCGGCAAGAAATTAAAAAATGTTCGATGTTTTCAGGCTCTTGACAGTAAAAGCATAAAGGAGACGGCACCTGACCAGACCTGTATAAGTAAAAATTAAGAGGAGGAATCCGGCATCTAAGTTTTGTGATGGATACTTCCAACTTTCGAGTGGGGCACCATTTTTTATCCCAAGAAAAGGAAAGGTGACCATATTCTTGAACTGGTAGCCTCATTTTGATGGAGTGTTGAAGTAACGTATATTTTCGATATCTGGATTCAGTAATAAACCCAGTATCAGGCACAATGGACATTACAGGACCATTAAGAGACCACCGAGCAAGTGCATCAGCCATCTCGTTTACAAATATGCTACGATGGCCTGGCACCCATACCAACCGCACTGTACACAAGTTTCTAGGGATAAATGACGCAAATGCATTCCAAATTGAAGGCTCGGAAGGAGACGCTGAAGCTAGAAATTTACATACAGAGAGCGAATCAGTAAGTACAACAACCGCCGAATCATTTTCTGAAAGTTTTCGAAGGGCTAAAATAATTGCGAGGAGCTCTGCTTCAAATATGGGGGTATAATCCGGAAGACGCACTGTGAATGACCAAGATAAAGCCTCTGAGAAAATGCCTACACCCGCTTTCTCTTCACTCATGGATGCATCGGTAGCAATTACCTTGCCAATACCCAGTTGACGTAGATGGTCTTCTAACAAGCCTATTAGGTATTTAGAAGGAAGAAGTTTGGAATTTGAAGGGAATATATCATCAAATTCAATTTTTGTGCCTGCCACTGAGTCGTTTGGAACGATGTCACGTATATTAACATTTAACGGCTCTATTTGATCTTGCACAAACAATATTTGCGGCCTATATACCCGAGACCATGGCTCATTAAAAAATGCTCTTGATTCTGAAATGAATATAAATTATGATCGTCTCAGTGAAGATGAGTAAATTTTTAAGTATGTTTTGACGGTGAGAATGCGGAATCTGCAAGCTAAAGTGGGGATTCGGGCTTCTTGGTATAAAACACTGTTCGCAGTAAATTTCGGCACCCCTAGACAACTGCGGAGAGCCTCTCGCTCTACAAGAGCCAGGGGATTAATTTTGTATGCTGGCCCCCCCCCGAGTATAAAACGCAACCAAATTCTAGAATCGGACGAACATACATACGACCTGAACAGCAAGCAGTGCTTTTTCACGTCGTTTTCCTCCCTGGAAGCTCTACATAATATTTTCTTGTGCGTCCGAACCCTCCTAAACAATAAAATATAATATATAATTAGTGCAAGTAAATGGTTCACTTGAAAGACACCCTCTAAGGCAATTCAATGCCTTTTTGTCGCGTTTTGCCCCCCCTCACATGCCCAAATTCAAAAAAAATTTCCCCTTTGGCCCCGCGCACCAAATGAACTAAAATTTTGGTGGTATGTAGCTAGTAGTATAAAGTAACAATATAAATACTTACGTTGTTGTACTGACGCCTGAGTAGCTTCATGCACGGATCCGAAAATTTGGCCGAGAAGAATTTCGCCCCTTTTTGACGGGTCACGAACACACTGACACCAGCCGCGTAATTTTTCCCACGCGAACGCTGTGAGCAATCATCAACTTTTACACATAAAAAGGTGCACAACTACCAGCACCTCTCGCTGAAATATAGAAACAAAGAAAAGTACTTTCTGTATTAGCTATAGAGGTCGGCAAAGCCAAAATGTCGCGTTTTGCCCCGTGTCTCATTTTGCCCCGCCTTACCCTAAGTAACTCTAACGTTTAGGTGAACGCCTTAGGTGTGACATTTCGCGCCTTACAAGATGTTGTACTGCAAGAAATGTTCACGGCAACGTTTAAGTAAACTGAAGTACGCTTATCTCTGTCCACGTGTTACTATCGTACGATCATCATCACATAGCTATTACCACTCAACACACGCTCACAACTGAGTCATTTCCACATTAGCGCCGCATCGATCGACGACTCAATCGGCGCCTAAAAGTGAAGTGCACCAATAAAAATCACCGCGAATCTCCGAAATTGAGGAGCGGAGAGTCGCGACTGTAAAATGCAGAGGGATGTCGTCGAAGAAAACACCCCCAATTTGTCCAAGAACCATACCTAAGCTTCTCAAAAATGTTTCGACACAACCAGCACGGCTCTGTCAGGTTACGGTCAGTTAACTATCGACTGTGGCATTACAAAGACGGCTGGGCGCGGCTGTCGACAATCCATTCTAAGTTACTGTTATTGAACAAGGAGTGCCACTACTCGAATGCCGGCTACTGAATCCCGCCTTTCAAATGTCGAGTATGAGTCATCGACTGCAGGAATTCACTGTCGGATGTCCGTTATCAGCCATCGACTGCTCGCTGTCGGATACTAGATATCGAATGCCGATAATGTTCGCAGGTGCATTTCGCAGACGACGCTGAGAACACTATACACCTATTCCACGTTTGTAAACAGGGGTAGGCGTCGCGCGGGGGGCTCCCCGACGCGCTGTGCTCGGAGGCAGCTTTGCAGCTGCTGTTCCAGTTGTCACGTGATCATAGAGGGCGGTAGGCGAGCTTTGGGCTGGGCGGAGCCTACGCACCGCGACGTCGCTACAAGCGCCTCAATATGTCGACGGCGCCTACACCCCGGTTTACAAACGTGGAATAGGTCTATACAAACCAGCTGCCGAGATAGCGAGCGCCAATGTCCGTATGGGGTTGTCAACAGAATCTCTGGAATTTGGTCCCGCAGGATGAAACGCTCCGGCCAGTCAAAGCGTCCACACTGCTGCACGCATCTCCTGAGTCCTGACACGGGACGCGATGCGCGATGTTGTATCGATTAGGTGATTTATTTTCTCTAGGGACAACGGTCGAAACCCACCGCAGACGATCGAGGCCTGTATATGTCACGTGGTGCGGTAGAGAGACAAAACCGCCGACACGACAGCGAAGCAGCGCACTGTATCGCCGAATCCAAACGCGGAAGCCGGAATTGGTCGAAATGACGAGAAAAAAAAAAACGAAAATGTAACACGATAGGAAGTGAGAGAGTGTGTGAGAGAGACAGAGAGAAAAGGAAAGAGCGAAATGCGCGGACGCAAACAAGATATGGTCGATAATCGATAGTCTATCTCCCAGGCTACCTGATGGCGTTGTCGCAGCCGTGTTCCCGGCGATCGTGACTTGTTCGCCATTCGTGTTCGGCAGCATATACGGGCAATGTAGAGCGCACGCCAATATGAATTCCCATCATCGAAGAGGTGCATCGCGGGGTCTGAGGTCGGTAGCCCCTGACATGAAGCCACTTGAAAATGTCGGTATTCTTGTTTATGGAAAGAAAGAAAGAAAGAAAGAAAGAAAGAAAGAAAGAAAGAAAGAAAGAAAGAAAGAAAGAAAGAAAGAAGGAAAGAAAGAAAGAAAGAAAGAAAGAAAGAAAGAAAGAAAGAAAGAAAGAAAGAAAGAAAGAAAGAAAGAAAGAAAGAAAGAAAGAAAGAAAGATTCATTGTGTCCGATTCCAAGTTCGACTAGTGGCTTCAATTCGACATTGAGCTAATATTTCGATACGAAAACAACCTAGCGTTGAAATCCAGCCTTTCTCAATGTTGTTGTTTTTTTTTTCATTTAGCGCTAAATAAACATCGTTTCAAGGCTGTCAACAAGCTGAGGGCTGCAATCCGCGTCAATAATTTACGGAGCGTGCTAAGTGGGAAAGAACTTAATATTACAGCTGAAACTGTGCAGAACGAAAGATGGAATATGAGTACGTGGTCTAAGTTTTGAATGTGCTCCTCATTCTGACGCACGCGATCACTATAACTGTTTCTAGTTGGTTTCGTTGGCTGCAAGCAGTAATATAACACAAACAAAACCTTCATTTCTCATGGCACCTTAATTAACAAACCATTACAGCTGACTTAGCTTTCAGGAAGAACAGCAACAGAGCTCTATGAAGATCTACGAGATCAAGCGAAAATAAAAGCATGAGTAATAAGGTGTTCTTAATCCGCTGTTGTCTCTGCGAAGCGGGAACGAGTCCAACAACTCCGTTATCTCATTGGCCCAATCTATACCGACTTAGCCTGACCGTTACCCTCACCGCTGCGTATCGTCGCGGCGCCTTACGGCCTTTGGGTCAGCGACTGCCGCGGTTCAAGCCTCACTGTTTTCGGTGGCCAAAAAGTAGCGCCGGCAAATCCACGGAAATCCTCCGCGGCCAATCTATCTCGACGAACACTACATTTTGGTTTCGGCTCGTAAAGCTAGGACATACAAGAGAGAGAGAGAGAGAGTCTTCTGGGACGCCCTAAAGATTCGTGCTTCCCGATCGCAAGATTGCTCCACTTACAATACATCTCACCAATTGCGTGCAGTGGCGAGAAAGCTTAACTTGTCGGGTAGGTCCACAATGGGACTGTATTCATTAAGTGTTCTTACGCTATCTAAACCGTATTAGGCGAAGCTTCTATGAGTCATATCGGTGTCCCACTGTCACTTTTGATCGCGATCGGGCCTGATCCGGATCGAATATCTTGATCGTAACTGGCTCATTTGAGCAAGCTGCCGAAGGAAGCCCATTACTGCTGAGAAATTCGATCCAGATCGGGCTGAATCGCGATCAGCAGTGCATCGTGTGACACCAGTCTCAGATTTCGGTGGTGGCGGTGGCGGTATAGTTCGTGAAAAACTCGGCGCCGGTACAGAAAATGCGGGCGTGCACAAATGAGGACCTCGAAGGCGCGCCGGTCAGATGTGGATTTGTATGAACAGTTTTCCAACAACTGATGCTCTCGCCATCGTGAGCCTGTGGGCGATCAGCCCTTTCTTATATGACAATCTGACCTTATCGAGGTCGCTTGCCAACTCACGTTGACACGTGTCATTGTTGCATTGCATTGCCTTCACGCATGACCATCATTGTTGCCTGTATTTACTGAAGTGTAGCGCTGCTAAGCAAGTGGGTGATGGTTCCAATGCCCAGCATGGAGGAAGGAAAGAGTTAAGAGGGAGCACTGCGCAATGCGAAATAAAGAAGCAAACAAAGAAGAAAGAGAAACAGTACGTCAGACTCGCTTACATGCTTTCCCGCCTGTTCCCGATAGGGGAAATGCTCTTAATTTTTTTACAACCCTCATTTCCAACACACCAGGCCAACGCAACAAACCAGATCTTATCATCTGGTTTACTTCTCTGCCTTTTCCTCTTTCTCTACGCAGGAGTTGTTCGCGCGAGAAAATTGGAGCCGGTCCCGGCGCTGAACTCATCATTAGCGAAGGCGGCCAAGCAAACGTGAAGAGCACCTTCCAAAGGAAACGCCTACAAAATTCTGACCCAGCAAAGATAACCAGAAGAAGGGGCTACTCCACGGGCACACTTCACATAACAATCTACGCAGCACTGTCTCAACAGAAAGCCTTGCGGAAGGAAAAAGTGGGCGGGGTCAGACTCCTTTCTCAACACGTCAAATTTGGCTCTCTCTTCCGATTGGTGGACGCAACCTCAGACTTCACTGCACAGCACGGGGCTGGTAAAGAAGAAGTACAGTTACAGTTCATGTCGCGCGTAACAAGGTGGACACTCGATGTTCTTATCGCGAAAAAAAAAAATATATATATATATATATATATATATAGACAGGAAGAACTTCGATGAGGCCCTCTCGGGATAGCTTGTTGTGGTTCACGCATGACCGCGCCGCCTTCCGCTACACCTGCGCAGTTCGGGCCAACTCCGAGGGCAAAAGCGGATTTCCCGGAAGGGTTGAGAGTCCGCGATCTAATCTCCGAGTAATTGGGCGGATTCACGAAAGTGGGTCAAATGTCGAAGGAAGCGCCGAAATTCCACGAAGCTCGTAAGTGGTATAAGCGCCTGTCCAGTTGGATTACCGGAACGTTTTCTTTGTGTAAATGTCACGTCCTCGCATTTCGAGCGACTTACGCTAAGCCTAACTTGAGGCGAGTCGCCGGAACATCTAATGCCTTGATAACATCCAATGGGGTGCGTGTGTCATTAAGTAAGCAACAATATAGAGCATTGGCGTAGCCGGGGGGGGGGGGGGGGGGTCAACCCCTTCCCCCCTCCTAGAAAGTTTTTAATTTTGCATGTGTATATGTGCATGCGCACATACAAACGCACGCATGAGCACGAATACACGTTTTCTTCGTAAGCCTGTAGTTTTAGGGGCGAAGCTCCTTAGGGTGTGGGTCTGTCCCTCCTCTGTAGTTGTTGTAGTAGTAGCAGGTAGGTAGGTAGGTAGGTAGCCACGTGTAGTGGAATGTATCCACTCCACGTGATAAAGATGACGATGACGCAGTATAGTGGAATGTACCCACTACACATGATAACGATGAAGTATAAGCGCGTTCCCAGTATAGTGAATGTACCCACTACACGTGATAAAGATGACGATGACGCAGTATAATGGAATGCACCCACTACACGTGATAACGATGAAGATGACGCTGATGACCGTGAAGTGTAAGCGCGTTCCAGACCACACATTCTCTTTCTGCCATGGATGAAAACGATCGAGCTTCACCCACTCATCATCATTCACTTCGTGGATATGGCGTGATTTTTTTCGTATATTCGTACGAACCCTCTCGATGGGCCAGCCTGTGCCAACAATTAAGTAACT